>BQKN01001071.1:55725-66584 GCA_022839385.1 Asparagus kiusianus | reverse complement strand
GTCGTGCTTGGATACGTCGCCCGATGGTTCATTTGTTGAATCGGCGTCGTCGAGCTGTATTGTGGGACCTATAGGCAATTTTATACGCCTACAAATGGCTTGATCTTTTTCGTTGATTTTAACATTAATATTCTTTAAATCCATAAGAATAGTGTTAAGTTCATCTAAGTGGTCTTTAATTCTCATACCTTCCTTCATGCAAAGGTTGAAGAGGCGTTGCTTCAATTAGAGCTTGTTCGTTAGAGATTTCGTCATGTATAAACTCTCCAACTTGAACTATAGGTTGGCGGCAGTATCTTCATTGGCAACCTCCCGCAAGACCTCATCGGCTAAACAGAGTTGTATGGCACTATGCGCCTTCAACTCCAGCTCTTCTTTCTCATCATTGGACATAGATTTTGGTAACTTATCCTTCCCGTATAATACTTTGAACAGTCTTTATTGTACTAGGAGAGCCCTCATTTTTACTCTCCACAAACTGAAGCTGTTTCTTCCGTCGAATTTCTCTACTTTGTACTTTACAGAAGACATCTTGAATCCCACTAGAATAATAACTATAATTGTGAACAGTAACCGTACTTGTGAACAGTAACTGTACTTGTGATAGTAACTGTACTTGTGAAATAGTATCATACTCATAAATAGTGCCCTAAGCCTGGTTCTGATATCAGTTTGTTGTAGCGGGGGGCTTCACAAATATAGAAAACGTCTATACAAAAGTGGATAATAACAACACTAAATAAACACAGTGAAGACAAAGAGAACAACAAGCAAGGATTTAACGTAGTTTGGTCAGTATGATCTACGTCGTCGGGTGATAACAACATAGAATTTTACTAATCACAAAAGAGAATATTACAAAAGAGATCACTCTCTAAGCCCCACCAAAAAATCACACAAAGAAAGAAACTAACTCTCTCTCTCTCTCTCTCTCTCTCTCTCTCTCTCTCTTCTCTCTAACTTCTCTCTCTATCCGATGCTCTAACCCTTCACCACTCTCCTCTATTTATAGCTTTCAAAATGGTTGGTGTAATAGTGAAAGAGGTTGGTGGAATAGTAATGGGGTGGGTGAAATAGTAATAGGGTTGGTGAGTTTGAATTCAAAGTCAAAAAATAACAGTATGTATATGTTTGTTGCTGTTAAAAAATGAGACTGTGCAGCATAGCGTGTGTGTGAATTTGTGTGTTCTCTGCGGACCAAGTTGACATAATTTTCTAAGGATTTGGATCCTCTCCACTACAAAAAAATAGTGGAGGAACCACTACATAATCATAGCCATTGATTATCTAGTTGATGGTTATGATTTTTTTAGTGTAAATTAGGAATGAGTGCAATACACGGGGGTATGGTAAGTGTTAGATTTATATTGTATCATAACCGTCTTACTAAATAATCAACGATTGAGATTAAAAGTAGTGGTCTCTCCACTACTTTTTTGTAATGGAGAGCATCCAAATCCATTTTCTAATGCTTCCTTGATGTATTAGTTTGCTGATGTTGTAGATGAAAATTTATACAGGACCTGGTGTAATAATTCTAAGTTTTTGACTATATATATAAGAAAGAGTAAATGGACTGTTATGAAAAATTTGTTAGAGGGTTCTAATAGCAACAAAGGACTCTTAAAATAGTAAAAACCCTACCCTAGTTCCTTCATCATATTTCCGTCAGCCTACTCCTTCTCCTTCCTCCCATCATTGTCTTGCCGCACAACAAAAAAAGAAAAAGAAAAAGAAAAAAAAAGTAAAATTGATCAGATCTGTTTTGAAGGAGAGTAGGTCAGGATTGTTACACAAATATAAGAGGTATTACTTCTATCTTTAGTAATTACTTTATGTGGCAAATTTTTTGTATTAAATTATTTAGATCTTTTTTTAGATGATGATTAGTTCGTAGTGGAGCAGTAGTCATTTTTCCACTCTTATAGATTTCATAGGATATCAAATTCATATACCTCGCTGTCCTCATGTGTTTAGTAGAATTATATATTTATTTAGTTTGGTTGGTTAGGAACAACAAGGTCTTTGTCTTCTCTGTTAATATAGTTCTAGACTTATTAAGAGTTATGTAAATTAATTAATAGGATACTTTTTACTGATGACTGCTTGTATTTATCATATAGAGGTTCCTACAGGTTCCTTAGAAGTGTCGTGAGAGTTGAGTTTTGGTTTGTATTTCGAATTAAGGTAAGTGGTGAATTTATGCATTTTGCACTGTATATTTTTCATATAATATTTTATTATGTATGTACATATTTATTTCTGATGGATTATATCTTATTGTGTGATTTACTCGCATACTAATTATTGATTGGATAAATGCACATGGTTATTTGGTATAAGTCTATGCGTATTTTCTTTGTCAATTGTTATGTATTTTTATATAGCAGTAAGCTGGGATGCATATGTGGTTGATTGATTTCACTACTGGTTGGCCTTTGGCATTTTTGTATAAAATATTTAGTTTTACAAACTTTGTTCGATTTTTCTTAAAACATATATATCTCAGGTCAATATACCGATATATATCGAATATAAGCAAGTTATTAAAACAAGATTCAATGTGCCTCTATGAGGTTTTTATTTTAATGCTAAGAACCCAAGTTTGGGTCTCACCGTCCCGACCATGGGATATATAATAGTGGGGTTTGCCAAGTCAACCGGAGTATCGAAGTGTTGATCGCATTGAGACGTGACCTGTTTATTTCCATTGCATGTATATATTTTGAAAATGTTGCATTATAAGTTTTACTATTTTAGTATTTTGCTTATCAAGTCAATTTATTTTTAGTTTTGCAAAATCAGTGTATAATGTATGAATTTATCCATTTATTGAGTTGTGAACTCGTTGTGTTGTTTTCATTCTATTCAGAGACTTGGGATTAGGTGGAATTGAGGATTTGTCAAATTTTTAGAACGGAGCAAGGAATATAATTCAAGATTGTTATTGTCTAGGTGAATGTTAAATAAAGTCTTTGATGTTTAGTTGATGAATTGAGAGTTTTGTAATAATGAGATTTTTTTCGTTTACGTCGAGTTTTATTTCAAGTTGAGGAATATTTGTTTTTATCAAGTTAATTGGATTAGTATTGACTTTTGGGATTATAAAAAATATTTATTGTTGGTTTTAGTTTAATGAAGAGATTATTTTGATGGTCTTTTAATGAATGCATATTTCGGAGGATTTTTCACAAGTTTAGTCTAGCTCCAATATTTCTTTTAGTTTTGGAATTTGGGGTCGTGACACTTGGACTCACGAAGCATTATCAATTTTTCTTTTTTAATCTACTTAGAAAATCGTGGTCTGGAAGATTTGAACTGGGTGCTTTGATACCGTGTCAACGGATCCTGCCACTATACCACAACTCCAAAGTTATGGTGAGAGTTGAAGGTTATAATTTTATATTCTAGGAACGCTCTTTAAGCCTAGCAAGCTGCATTTAATTTAGTGATGTTTGAAAGAACCAAGTCTTGTTCTCTTACCTAAGATCAACTAAGAAGACGTTACAAGATTGTTGTGAAAGTAACTAGAACTATACATCAATTTAGGCACGTCCTCCTTGGGAAAATTCAAGGTATTTTATTATGTTTGTTAAAATTCTCAGTTCCTGTCCCTTTTACAAAGAAGAATAAGCCACCTCTTCTTGAGTCCTACTCATCCTCTACAAATCTAGCCATCTTGGCAAGAACATCTACAGCATCAACCAAGTGATCAATCCGAGCAACAAACTCAATAAGCAAAGATGCAAAGGTTGCGAGTGACAACGCTGTAGTGCTTTCAAAAGCTCTCATCCTCGGAATCAACTCAGCATCAGTCTTATCCTTTTCAAACTCCTCGACTTCCCTCGAAGGCCATGAATAAAGCTTCCTCTGTTGCTTCTTCATGCTCTCATGGTAAGACTCAGTTTGCACTGGATCTCCCAGCATTGGACATTCTTTGAGTTTGAATGAGGCGTCGATGTTGAAGGGTTTGGTAGAGGGGATCAGAAGGTAGGAGTGCATGTCGATGGAGCGTTGGAGTCGCTCTGTTGAGCTGTGGAGTTGCTTCAGCAAACTGGAGTGCAGGTTGTGCTTCATGTTGCTTATGTCTTTCGCCAAGGTTCGGATGAGCTCTGCTGCGTGGTTCGTTGCATCTGATATCTCTGGTTGGAATGTGCATCGTAGATTGTGTGGTGCCTGCAAACGGGTATTTTCATATGTACGGTGAGACTCAGAATCAGAAAATTGGCATCTCAAATGCTTTACCTGGATTTATATGATATAATACTGTTGAACGACTTGACTAAATTGAACGAACAGCATATATGAACTTAGGTCCTAGTTGTTTGAGCATCTGAGTTTACCTTGGTTTATGTAAGCAGATGCTAATATATATGCTCTCACATGTTGAAGGCCCTTTTAATAAACAGAAATATAGACTCACGCAGCGGTGTATTTTTCTAAAACTGTCTTTTCTAAAGCGTACTAAATGCATGATCAATAAGATTTAAACTTGGGTAGCTTTGATATCATGTTAAAGATCATGTCAATCATATGTTATGTAATCAATATGTTTGTGATGCACCATGTGGCTAGTTATGATATACAGTTTGATGGGGCAAAATTTTCAACTTCTACCTTGCTAATTCCTTACGAATCAATTAGGTATTTATTTAGCATTAACAGATGTTGTTTTTAAAAGTATTGTTAAAGTCTTTGGAAATAAGAAGACCTGTATCTCGGAGTGTAGGCAGCCATGTAACGCCGTTACTTCATAGGCACAGTGTCGTAGTACTGCCCCTACTTTGACGTACTCTGGCCATGGATAGAAGAAATGTCTGAATCGCCCATGTGGTGGCTCCCATTTTGCCGAGCTCGCCTTTAGAATTAAAAAAACAGTCGTTTCTTCGTTAAGAAACAATGAAATACAGACATCTATGTATATAGAACATGATAAGGGGGAAAAGGGGAACAATTCGAGTTACCAATGATTCGAGCTTTGCTGACGAATTCAATATTTCTCGGCACTTCTTGAATGCTGGCTCATCTGGGAAGTCATCCATGACTGTCCTTGAGAACTCAGGATCGTCTGATCCACCTTCCCTAAAATACTTCTTCACACATTCTTCAAGGGAATCAGCTACAGAGTTGAAGCAGGCGACGAGTTCCTTGTGGAGCTGTTCTCCGGCCCAGATAGGCAAGATGAGGACGTTAACGAGGACAGCAACAATGCCTCCAATAGCAATGGAGTAGAGACGGTCCATGGCAGTTCTTATAGGGTTTCCCATCCGATAGCCAGACACGATGATGAGGCAATATGTGAAGAGGGTGACCCTGAATCCGTACTCATAAGGAACCAGCGAAGGCCATAGCTTCATGAACGACGTTATTGCTCCTATATATTTCCATCAAAATTCATAAGTACCTGATCAATGTAGTTAAGATACAACACGAATAAATATAGTTACCAATTAAGAAGATGCTAAAACCAATTATGTAAGGCTCAGCTACACGACCACAGGACATAGCTACTTGAATTACTGCAATAGCAAACACTCCAGCTAGTAAACTCCCTAGAGCTCTATTGAATCCACGGTTAAATGTTGCCCCTGTAATGCACATGACATGCATCAGGTTGGAATTCAATTACATAATAACTGTTGCGTATAAGGTAGGAAGGAAAGAGCTAGGTAGTTACCAACTGTATATTCAAACATAATGGCGACGGTGAGAATGGACCAAATAATGCTTGTACCAAAAACCTCATACGGTGCACGAAAGAGTATGAGCAACGACACCAAGAGTACAGCGAACCCTACTTTGAATGCAAATGTCACCCTGTTGGTGTCTTCCTTGGCAAACTTCCACACATCGTGAATCCATCTTCTGGGCGATAATTCGTTGACATTAGGTTTTTTGACATGCTCCAGTGCTACTGCATTCGATTTCAAATTGATGTCTATAGTAATACTACCCTTCTTTCCATTCATTTTCCAATTAGAAATCTATCAAGGAGATATCAGCATAAGGATCAAGTTGTAGCTAGCTTGTGTGATGAAGGAAGTAACGGAACAAAGCAGGAGTATTTAAAGGGTGATCTGCATAGTTGAGCTAGGATCGAGAAGCTCGAAAGTGGTGCAAGTAGATCATGATAACGTAATTGAGGGAATCATGCCTCTTAATAATACAAGGAAAGATGGATTAGGAAACATAGGATAAGGGAAGATATTCTTTAGCTCAATAATGTTTCTGTTGATGGAAAATTAGAATCTTGGGCTAAAATGCATTCACCAAGGCACTTAATTAACCAACTTCAACTTATCATCATTTTCTTCTAGCATTCATGCATGATATAAATATACATGAACATCCATATGCCTTACATGTAAATAGTGGCGGGGCTAAGGTTCATGGGACAGTTGGTCGATAAATTAGCAATGCTTCTTTTTAATTTGGTAATAATAGCCAATACATATTTCTTCGATAGATTATTTGGCAATATTACACTAACACTGAAGGCAATATTAAAGCTAGGTCTAAAAAACAAGTGTAGCATGTAGGATAGATGTAGTGCAGGTGATAATTTCAGAAACGCGTTTGCTTTCCCTTTGCGTAATATGGCTCAGCCAGTGCATTTACGTATGTGCATGCGTATCACATTCGATCAATTTGTTCTTACTACTCAATCAAATGTGCTTGAATGAGCTAGTTTTCAACAAGACTGACAGTGTCAATCGGGTTACAGTTGAATGGATCCCCATATATTCATCGATTTGATAAACAAAATTACATTTATATATGATAATTGATAAGTGAAGCAATTACAATAGAAGAATTAATGATGTCGAGAATCATGCCCATTAGTATTGAACCTGATTCTGTGGTCTTGGTTAAAAATGAAACATCTAGAACATTTGCTCTATGTATTTCCGACAATATGTATTGTGAAAATGAAATTTTTATCAGGCACATGAAGGAATAACATAATATTCTTAAATTGAACTTGCGATTTTTTAGAATATAACGTCAGGCTATACCTGGGCGTGGTAATTAAGCATCCGGTTCTAGGAACCTATTTCATTCCAAAGAAAACATCCTGATGACAGAAAGCTTGATTATTAATTATATAGGGGGGGAATGTACAAGTTGTAGGAATTAATTCTTCTTTAGTTATAACTTGCTCCCATCAAAACAAACTAAAAAGGCATGGGGGCATACTAATAATAAAGAGTCTTCTTATCACCTTCAGAAATATGGCGGTCCGATAATAACAAAATTGCTAGGTGTCGACTAAAACTCCAAGTTGGATCCGGATTTAAAAGCTAGGCCCAATGCTATTAGCTTTTTTAGAGGCCAAGTTAACAGCTCTCTTGTAGGCCAAGTTGGTGGACAAGCCATGGGTGTCTTCAAAGAAGGCATTCTATTATAGGGTTTTTTAGTAGAGAGAGGGAGAGGGACAATATTCTTATCCTTTGTTTGGGAGTTTACTAAGGGCAGGGATGGAAAGTTAAATAACAGAAAGCAAATGTAGGGAATGTAAGTGAAAAGATAAAATATTGTTTGAGAGTTTAGTAGGGGAACATAAGTAAATTTGTTTTACCTTGTTTGTGAGTTTTAATAAAGAGGAGCTAGGGAAGTGAAATGGATATGTATAAAGTTACATAAATACCCTTGCATATTGGATGGGAGTATATGTTACCCATTAATTTTAATGTCATAAGGGTATAATTATCTTATCACATTATAAAATTTTACATTTATTTCCATTCCATCCTCTACCACCCAAATTGGAGGGGGGAAATGGAAGGAAATTTAACATTCCATTCCATCTTCTGACCCCTCAAAAAAACTCCTAAACAAGGTAAAATTGAAATTTTAATTTAACTTTTATCCATTAACCTCCATCAAAATAAGGTATTATAATCAAGGTTTAACAGAGGGTGTAACCGAGTTGAAGGGTATTGTGAAAGAGAGAGTTTGACAGTCTTTATCCATGCAAATCATTGTAATTTAGTGGTGATAGTAGATTATTCTTTATCCCCTAATTTTTTTCCGTTTAGAGTTTTCACGTTAAATCTCGTATGATTCTATTTATTATATTTGTTGATTTTTGTGGTTTTGTGAGATATAAAAATCTCAACAAGTAGTATCGGAGCGGGGGTTCGACGATTTGTGAAGGTTCAAGTAGTGTACAATCGTTGAGGTGTTAGAGATCGATGGCACGAGGATTGACACCGGGGAAGTAGATGAAGATGGCGAAAGCACTGCCAAGTGTTGGGTTCATTACTCTTCGTTTGCGTGAAAGGTTGGAGGAGAGGAATCACATGAACAACACACAAATAAAATATTTTTCATGAAGGTTACCACAGCAGGCGGCAGAAACATTGTTCACATGGGTTACGAGGGTTTGGTTAAAAATTATTTTTTAAATCAAATCCGACAGTGCAAATTGATTTGTCTTCTAATCAGGCTATTAGTTCAGACAATAACTACTAGGAAGCAGACTTTAAATTTTGATGATGTGACGGCATTCCGACATGAGAACAAAAAAATAATGGGGAAGGATAGTGGATTTAATGCTGGTGAGAATGCACTAACTTTCAAAGGTTCTAATCGAGGGAGAAGTAAAGGGGAGATGTGACAGTTACTGAGGTGTGGACATCAAAAATTACCTATAAGTTCTCGGATACATCTCAAGACGAAGAGGATAAGATTAACGTAATCATCTGAGTCAAAGAAGATCATCTGATGCCAAAAGAAAGTAAAGGAACATGTGAAAAGACGAAATGAAGAAGCGATGGAACGCGCAAATCGACAAAATGCGGAACGAGACACGCATCAGTGTGTCTCACCTACGAGACACAATAATGTGTCTCGCCAGCAAGACACAACATGTGTCTCGCACTCATGTGCGAGACACAAAATGTGTCTCGCAAATGGTGAGACACATTAATGTGTCTCGCATGCATGGCCGAGACACAATAATGTGTCTCGCACAATCAGGTTACCCCGATGCGTTTTATAATGAATTTCTCCAGATTCGTGCGGTCTATTGGCTTCTTAATTGCTTTGGGAACATCCCTAAACACGAAAAAAATATTTCTAACTGAAGATACACTCAAATCAGGAATTTTTATCTGCAAACACGGTGTCCGAAGCCTATAAATACCCTCCTAGCATCCATATGCACGGGGAGGGGGAGATCTGATCTTTTGGCGAAGTGATGATGAATTCCAGAGCAGAGAGCCACGGATTTCAGAGAGGGAGAGAGAGGAGATCTTGGCAAACTTTAGCATAAAGAGGAAGATTTCGAGAGATCTGCAGGCCTTCACCCCCTCCCTTGAGATCAAACCTTGTTTTGATCTTGAGAAGAGTATTAATCTCACCTTGCTGAGGTTATTTACTTCTATTTTTATTTCTAAAACCAAATAAGAACACTGAGCTTTCTTCACGATTAATCTGGATTTGTGAATCGGTGGTCCACGGGCTAACGTGTCCCCGATACAGGCCAACGCAAGTAGCAAATGATAAACGATATCTACGTGTGTTTCTAGGAGATCTTTTTGTTTTCATTGTAATGAGAAGTCTTATAAAAAGATTAACTCCTTTGAATCTGTATAAACGATAAACGTTGTAATGGGTTCAACAATAAAACTGATTTCTGACGCAAATATGAGGGAGGTCAAAATCTCGGGCCTGAGACGATAGCAAAAGGGAGTATTATAATTACGAAGAGAAGGGTCACATTCAGTTTAGATGTTCCCAAATATGAGATGATTTGAAGAACATTAGACAGATGAAGCTTCAAGAAAATGGAAATAAAGAGTCTCCTAAATAGTTGTGTTTGATGAAGATGTGGTGCTTATGACAGAAAGTATAGGTATTGATGCGTGTAACACATATGTGTTAGATTCTACAACTGTTTGCAACAATAAAAAGTATTTGATACATTAAAGATGGATAAAGAATTTGGTAGCGTTATCATTGAAAATAACAAGAAGATGAAAGTTGAAGGCGTTGGGAGTGTTCGCCTTAAACTTCAAACTAGGAAGATCGATATTCTTTTCATGTGAGGTATGTGTCATCGTGCTATGCTAATTTAATTTCGTTGAGTGAGATAGCATCATGTGGGTATAAGTATGTAGGTCAAGGAGAGTAGTTCAAAGTATAGAGAGATGGTCATTTGATTTTACAATGGAGGAAAAATAACAACCATATTTGTTATTTAGATAGGCAATCTGTTAATGCTGTAGGCGAATATTCTCAAACTCTTGTCCACAAGAGAGAGGTGAAGAACAAAAAGAAGAGAGTGAATTTTTCTGATGTCATTGAGATACTTGGAGGATTTTTCATTGATGGAGGATATGTGTGTGCCAAATCAAACTCCAAGGTGGATCCGGATTTGAAGGTTACGCCCAGCCCTAGTAGCTTTCTTACAAGCTAAGTTAACAGTTTTCTTGTAGGCTAAGTTGACTTGGTAGGAAAATTAGGAGTGTTTTTATATAAAGCATCCTATTCTAGTAGAGAGAGGGAGAGAGAAAGACGATATTCTTGTAATCATGATTTAACAGAGGGTCGGGTGTAACCGAGTTCAAGAGTATCGTGAGAGAGGATTTCGTAGCCTTTGTCTGTGCAAAAGATTGTCTTTTGATAGTGACAGTGATTTATTTTCAATCCCGTATTTTATCCTATTTAGGGTTTTTCATGTTAAATCTTATGTGATTCTATATACTGTAGGGTCGAAAAATTAATGTTTGGTTGATTTCTTGTGTTAAGAAATAAGTTCGATCACTTGGTACGAATCCCTTACAATCGCTCACACACACACACACTCTCTCTCTCTCTCTCTCTCTCTCTCTCTCTCTCTCTCTCTCTCTCTC
>BQKN01001071.1:14594-48089 GCA_022839385.1 Asparagus kiusianus | reverse complement strand
GTAAAATTTTTTAAAAACACTCAAATGTTTTAAAATTACAAATTACAGCCCTTTTTGTGGTTTTGAACTTTGAGGGTGTAATTTGTAATTTTAAAACATTTGAGTGTTTTTAAAAAATTTTACTTTTAAGTTTAGTAGTTATAACTTCTATATTTCATGTGTCGTTGGTAATTTTCAAATGTCGGGATATTTCTTACAACTATAAAATTTTGAGGGTGCTTTTTGTAATTATTAAAATTTTGGGTTATTTTTTTGAAAAATTTAGATTTCAGCGGTTTGCCAATAGTTTCCAGATTTGATGTGCACTGGTTATAAATTTTTGAATTTTATAGTTTTTTGTGATTTTTAAATTTTGAAGGAGTTTTTTTTTGTAATTTTTGTAAACTTTTAAAATTTGGCACTACCAATATATATATATTATTGATATTATTTTTTTAAAATTGTTGAGCTATAGATAATTCACGTAGGATTAGGATAGGATATAGTAATAATTAGGATGGATTAAGATTTAAATAAAATATTCGAAATAGTGAAGAATAATATTGACCATGAAAAGTTTTTCTCGAACTTGTTCTTTTAAAGGGAGTGTGATTATTGTTAAGAAAGGCCATAAGAGCCTTTTAAATTTTTGTCTTGAAGAATGTTAAAAGTCAATGTTACATTAAACGTTGGGCGCTTCTAGGCGTCGAACTTGGCGCTCAACGCTTAGTCGTCTAGGCGGACGCTGAAGCAGTTTCTGGGCGTTTTTTTCCTTTCTTCGTTTAAGTGGTGGTCGATGAGGTTTTGCTGAAGGTCGGAGGAGATAGTGAAAGTGTTCATATTTAGAGGTTAATGGAGTTTGGAGGACGTGTAGGCTACGACACATAAAATCACAATAAAAGCCTACAGGGTGCAATCCACGTAAGTAGACAATGCGCCCCTAAACGCTCGTAAAATCTAGGTGGACAGCCTAAATACCGTCTAGAGGCTAGGCGCTAGTTAGATGGCCTAGGTACCGCCTAGACCTAGGCGTACGCCTAAGCGGACTAGGCGGAGGTTTTTTAAAACAGAGTTAAGAGTCTGTGTTTATTGCTAAAATGACTTTAAAACCTGCAGTTAATACACATGCTTGTCATGTGATAGTGAAAAATAATTCAAGTTTCTTTAGTGCTGATTTGATATATTTGCTTCTATAGTATCCATTCCATGCTCATATACTTTGTAAAGAGTATTTATTCATGAATTGTTATTGTTTCAAGCCTGAATTTTTCCATGTGAATTTTAGTTTTCAATTCATATCATGGAATTTTGATATTTCTTTGTTCTTTGTTTGTTTATTCTCATGGTTTGACTTATGAAGATCATTCTATTGGGTTAAATCAATATTGATTGCATGTTTGACTTTTTGTTTTGATAGGGGACATACAGTATTCAGATATTCTCGTTGGCTGTCCTTTTGTCAAGCATGTTCATATATAACCAGGTAAAGATGTCTTCTAGTGAACCATATTTGATCTTAGATTCTCATAAGATGCGAAGTTGCTAGAACTCTGATTCTTAGAATGGTGAATGCTTTTGTTTCTGTTGATAGGTCATAGTTTTCTTTATTACCTAATGCATGCAGATTTAAGTAATATCACTTAAGCTAATGTTGTGTTCTTTAGATGGGTGGCATAGATGAGGCTGCACTTGATCGTCTAGCTCTTGTTACTGAAATGACTAAACATGTCCGTGTTAGAGCCTCTGGTGGGAGATCTACGACATCTGAGCTTGGTCAATTTTCACCAGTTTTTGTCTGGTTGCTAAGGGTACATCCAAAAGATAGATTTACATGTGCCTAAAAACAACTTTCTTCTATATTCATTTCTCCTTTCCTCTCGATTTATGCTACTCTGATTAACTATATCATCTTACATCTTGGTCTAGGATTTCTATTTGGATCTTGCTGAAGATAATAGAAAAATTACTCCTCGCGATTATTTAGAGCTTGCTCTGAGGTCCGTGCAAGGAAGTGGGAAAAATATAGCTGCGAAAAATGAGGTGACTGTGATTTTGTTTCTAAAATTTGACTTAATCATTGACATCTTCTGTTTTGCACTTAATTTTCTTGACAAGTATTTATTGGTAGTGCCAAATTTTTACGATGATGTTTAGTAGATTCGGGAGTCCATTCGAGCTCTTTTTCCAGATAGGGAATGCTTCACACTTGTGCGACCATTAAACAATGAACATGATCTTCAACGGTTGGATCAGATTCCTGTGAGTTTTGTTCTAGTAGTTTATCTCTTGTAGAAATAAATTACATCCAGTTATTTATTTCTTTATTTCTCATCTAACTTTATCTTTATTGCTCTTCTTATTATGCAGTTAGATAGACTCCGTCCCGAATTCAGATCAGGTTTAGATGCATTGACAAAATTTGTTCTTGAACGAAGCAGGCCTAAACAAGTAGGGGCTACTACTATGACCGGTCCTGTTCTTATTGGTCTCACACAAACTTTCTTGGATGCCTTCAATAATGGAGCTGTGCCTGCTATATCCTCTTCATGGAAGGTCAGTTTAGTTCTAATGATGAGAACACTGTATAATTTTCTTATACTATTGTTATGATCTTTTTTGGGGGAGGTTGTTGCACAGGTTGCTTTTTAATCGCAAATCTCTTGCATAATGCAAGGAGGCTTTACCTCTGGGTCTTGCTTATCTAATATATTTGATATTCTCTATTTTATTTTGTTTTTAACTTTCTTATCTTGTTTACAAAAGTATATTTTTCCTTTTACTCGGTCCTCTCTTTTCTCTGAAAGCTGATAGTGGTAAAAGGAACCTGTTGCTTTACTTTCTCCTTTAAAATTTTCTTTTATCCAAAGTTACCTCAGAAGGTAACCCGTTCATCAGTCTGTTGCCATGTCCTGTCAGCCAAGTAGTTAGATGTTGGAAGTTGGTAAATTTATAAAAATTATGTTTTCAGGATTATGAATGATATCAGCTAGGAGAAAACAAAAAGTTGGCAGTTTTCATTGGACTGGTGCTAAACACATGGTTGTGTGGATGTATAGACAGAACACAGTACCAACTTGTTGAAACGAAATATAGAATACCATCAATTGTACCTCTCATTGGTATTCATCAATTGTTGGTTTTTGAGCAACAGGTTAGGGTGACATGAAACTAGATATGTATTTGCCTTTTCCAGTCAGTATCAGCAGCATGTTTGGTTTTGATCTGACATCATATTTAGTTCACTAACTCATCTGCATGATTATTTCAAACACACTGCTTCTTGAGTACAAATTTGTGGGATTTTGTTTTGTAGACTGTTGAAGAGGCTGAGTGCCACAAGGCATATGATTTTGCTGTTGATGTTTACAACACATCTTTTGACCGCACTAGACCAGCTGAGGAGGTAAAGGTCTTCATGTGAAGTATGCATTGCTAACTGCTTCATCAAGCTATGAAATTTTTTACTTTCCCTCTATCTATTTGTTTAGCCGATCATGAGAGAAGCACATGAAGCTGCTGTTCAAAGCTCACTTGCTGCTTTTGGTGCTGCTGCTGTTGGGGCTGGTCCGACAAGGGTGACTTATGAAAAGCGTCTTCACAACTATTTCAGAAAAACATTTGAGGTGAACAGTAGTTTTATTTTTCTCTTATTTAATAATTCTTTTGTTACTTATTTCATAATTTCTGGGAAATATTATCTTTGGTTCAAAATCTTTCTTGGTTTTTCATACTTATTACTCTATGATTTAGTTTTATTGCAATGTTCTTCCTTATCAATTGCTTACTGAAATTGTGTTTTAAACATGTGATGTTTTTGTTGATATATCTGTGAAAAAATATGTTCAGCTTGTTTAGATATGTATTTTACTCTTTAGCCAACAGCTTAAAAGGAGTATAGCAATCAAGAAAACTATGGCTAAAGAGAAATATAAAAATTCTAAAGAAGTATATTTTTATTTGTTTATAGAACTAACAACATCTGCCAGCATAAATGTCTAAGATGTCAAGCTGCGACGTGCTCAGTGAGAATCAATAATATCGGTTTGATGTTTTTTTTCTTTTTCTTTTTTTTTGGTGACCAATACTAATTATGATCACTAATTTTTTACTGTTTCAACCTTTTTTGTTGTCATCATCCGATGCTAGATTCTTCTTTCTAAATTATCGCAGTAAAAAACTGCATCGGAAGCCCTAGCAAGAGAAAATGGCTCCTTCTCATAGCCACGTCTCAATGGTTTATTCAATATGGCAATGGATCAATGTTGAATATTTCTTATCATGAATAATACGACAATTTGAGTTCAGTCACTCTTTTCAGCCAATGCCCAGATGAACTTTTTTCTTCTTCTTTTTCTGGTGGGGGCGCGCAGCGCAGGGGTGGGGGGAGTGATGGCCGATGAGGTATCCTTGTTATACTTCTGCTATTGAACTCTAGCTCAATAACTATTGAAGTAACACTCAGCTGCCTCCAGACCTTTAATGCTTTTGTTTGTCTTGTGTTCAATATAGAACATCTATGTTTCTACCCAAAGTGGGGTTCTTTCTTTTTCTTTTCTTTTGTGTGTGCATGCATGCGAGTGTGCGTGTGTGGATGCATGACATGAAACAGAACGAGAACTTTTGGGGATAGTATTAGTTTGTCTACGTCCAGAAACTGGACTTCCAGACTCATAATATCTCCTTCTGAAGCAATCTATTTGCACCTACCTCTTCCAAACTGAAGAGTTCATAAGAGTTCCAATCAGTTTTTTCTTCTCTATGATAATGCAAGTAAATGAGTCTATGAGAACATAATGTCACACCGTAATCTCTCACACCCAGTACAACTTATACATCTATAGTCACTTTGATGAGTTAAATCACAATCATTTGGACAATAGAAGAGATTCAAAAGATCTCACAGAATAATGACTGAAGTAGAAAGGAATTTTTCTCAAAAAATGAACAAGCTTATTAAGAAGTGTGAATTTTTTTGGCTCAAGAGATTGCTTTGGATAAGATAGAAGCTTATGAACAATGAAACTCATTAGTGTTAGAATGAAGTTGGTTCTTTTGAATGTGTGTTCACAAAAGGTCTCATCATAAGGCATATGAAGTTGAAGTGTGGTTGAGAGAAGTCGATGCAAGTTATAATCATCAATTCGTATAAATAAAAAGACTCATACTAACTGAAGTGTTCTCCTCTATACTTGAATGTACCTTTGAAGCATTCAGTGGCTCTTGTCAAGTTGTGAAAGTTTGTTCTTTATCTACTAGATTTAGCTTTGTGGAACTTTGAGCAGTGAATCATCCTTCACTTTTAGAATCTCTGAACAGGACATACTAAACTGAACAGTCATTGGTATATATTTATTTAGTTTCAATTATCAAAATATAGAGCTCGACACAGCTGAGTTGGGATGAGCTAGAATATGGTCGTTCAGCACATTAATATACTTTCCTGTAGGAATTATGAGTGCAACAATTTATTGCCAATTCTAATTTTCTTATTTGGCCAGCATGGTCTGTTTTTTTCTTTTTGGAATATCATCTGCTAGTTATATAACTCGACTTCTGAAAATTTCTGCTGAGATTTTTACTTACATTTCTCATCGTTGTCCATTGCTGATTCAGGATTACAGCAGAACTGCTTTCCTAGAGGCAGATTTGCGATGTCAAGAAACCTTACAATGCATAGAAAAGAAGTTGCGAGCAGCTTGTCAGCTTCCTGACGTTAAGCTTGATTATGTAATTCAGGTAGAGCTTTCTATATATCAGACGTGGATATCACTTTTGGTTGGGATTCTGTATTTGTAAGCTGTTGTTTAATCTAGTGTTGAGTGCTTGTTTGGGATGTTGAGCTAGTGCAGGAGGCAATTGTATGGATAACTTGATTTTCTTCATGTCTTTTTAGGTATTGGATAGTTCGCTATCAGAATATGAGACATCTGCTCATGGCCCTGGAAAATGGAAACTGTTGGCTGCTTTCTTACTGCAGTGGTTTGTTGCTCCCCTCTTTATATGTAAATTTTAATTCTGTTCCCCTGTTGGGTCTGTTCAAACATAATTAGCATGCTTTAGCGACCAGCACCTTTCATTTTTTGGCTGAGATGCTGGAACAGGATAGACAAATTATGTTTTGGTTAACCAATTGTTGTGTAGTATTCCAATATTGTTAGCATCTTGCTATATAAAATTTTGATCCGAAGATTTGGATCATTCAGGATCCTGATGGAATGGTAATATGTGATTTGATTGGATATATATACCTTTTGATATTATGATCCGATGAATCTTGTGACCCTCTTGGCCTTGTATCTCACATGCTCACTTTTGTAATGTAATTGTTGTACGGGTAGTAGCTACTTATCTGAACCTATAACAGTTTGGTTCCTCTAGCAATCAAAATCTAATAATTTGGAAATTGTGTGTCTTCTGCAATGGATTAGTCTTTTCTCTCATTTCATGTTGTAGTACACGATGAATGTGTTATTTATTATTATTTATAAAAAAAGTACCATATCTTTGATATCACCAAGTAGAATTAAAGAATTATGGTTTGATCCACATAAATGTTTACAATATATTGATCTCGACAATATCTGTAATTATGATGTTCTTTTTTTCATCCTCAGCGGCGTCAGCGCTGACTCGTGTTCTTACTCTGCGCCTAGATGTTTCTCGATCTATTTAGATAATTGTCACTTCAGGCCATTTAATACAAGTTCAGCCTGCATTTGAGATCATTGTATACTATCTTTAAATTGATATTTTAATATTTTGCAGCTTGGAGGGGCCAGTACTGGATGTTTTAAAGAAACAGTTAGATCATGCCGAATCAGAAAAAGGTGCTCTTCTGTTGAAGTGCCGTTTAAATGAAGACAAGTTAATGTTGTTAAGGAAGCAGCTTGATGAAAATGAGAAGCACAAAGATGAATATATGAAACGTTACGAAGAAGTTATCAAGGAGAAGCAAAAAATATCCGAAGATTATAGCAGTCGCATTTCAAATTTGCAGAGTAAATGCAGCACCATGGAGGAACGCTGCTCTAGTGTATCAAAAGCTCTCAATCTCGCTAAAAGAGAATCTTCTGATTGGAAAATTAAATATGATGATACTTGTATAGAATTGACGGATATGGATGAAAAATACACTACTCAAATTGCTGCATTCGAGTCTAGGATTAATGCTGCTGAAGGAAGATTAGCAGCAGCACGTGAACAGTCAGAAATTGCTCAAGGAGAAGCCTCAGAGTGGAAGCGGAAGTATGCTGCTGCTGTTGATGAGGTCAAAAAAGCTTTGGAGAGAGCAGCATTAGCACAGGAACGTACAATAAAGGGGGCACGTGAAAGGGAAGATGCTCTGAGGGCAACATTCTTAGATGAAATGTCAGAAAAGGTATGCTGCTGATATTTTTATGGGAAAATTTTGCAAAACCCCTCCTTAACTTTGTCCATTTTTGAGATCACCCCTTTGAACTGTTTTAATTATTCATGACACATTAGACTTGACAAAGTTGTTTTGGGTTTTGGTTTTTTTTCTCTCCCGCGGGGGGGGGGGGGGGGGGGGGGGGGGTTGGTATAAGTGAAAATTTTTCATGGGGTTCAGTGGACTAAAAGAAATTTGGGGGGTTATGTACAGAACCCCTCAAAGTTAAGGGGTTTTTGTGAAATTAAAATACTTAAGCGGGGTTATATATCTCATGCGGCCAAAAGTAAGGGGGCTTATAAAAGTTTAACCTAATTTTTTCTACAATGATTTTTACTTCATTACTAATATGTTTCAGGAAGAGGAAATCAAAAACTTAACTGCAAAACTGGACAATGTTGAGAACCTCAGGAATACCCTAGTTGTGCAACTGAAGGTATAGTTCATTTCTCTCTGATAAGCTTTTTAGTTATTTATCTCAACCAGCACTAGCTTTTTCCTTCAGGAATTATTCTGGTATAGATGGTTATGTATTGATTATTATCATCTTGAATTCCCTCGCAGGATGCCGAGTCAAACTTCAAGAACAGGGAGCTGGAGGTTTCAGCCTTGAAGGATGACATCAAGAACTTAATGGAGAAACTAGAAAGTGTTATCACTACAGCTCAATCGCACGAGAAAGAGGCCAGGATACTTGAGCAGGAAAAACATCATCTTCAAGAGAAATATTCAACTGAACACAAAAAACTCGATGAAATAAGTGAGAGGTACAAAGCTGCTGAAAACGATGCCAGAAAAGCAACAGAGTTAGCAGATATTGCTCGTGCAGAGGCTGCTGCCGCCCAAAAAGAAAGGAGCGAAATTCAACGGTTGGCAATTGAGAGACTGGCGGCAATCGAAAAAACAGAAAGACAGGTCGACTACCTTAAACAAGAGAATACCAAACTGACAACTGAAGTATCGGCATTGCGACAATCTGAGACAGATGCATATTCAAAAATTGCTATACTTGAGAGCAGAGTTGATGAGAGGGAGAGGGAAATCGAAGAAATGTTAAATAGGAGCAACGAGCAAAGGTCAAGCACAGTGCAAGTGCTCGAGAAGCTTCTAGCAACAGAAAGAGCAGCAGCAGCAGAAGCAAACAGCAGAGCTGAAGCTTTATCATTGCAACTACAAGCAACTCAAGGTAAACTGGATGCACTTCATCATGAGTTAACATCGGTCCGTTTGAATGAGACAGCGCTTGATAGCAAGCTTAGAACTGTGTCCCATCATGGGAAAAGATCGAGGGCAGCAGGTAGTTGTATCGGTGCAGAATCGGTTGAAGATATGGACATTGATGGAGTTAAAGTTAAGGGTAAGAAGAGATCCAAGAGTACTACTAGCCCCTCGAAGTATTCTCAGGTGGAAGAAGTTAGCAACGGGAACGAGGAAAATCAAGGTACTGAGTCATGTGAGGATTATGCTAAGTTTACTGTTCAGAAACTGAAGCAGAAGCTCACAGAACAGGGATTTGGTGCAGAATTGTTGCAGCTGAAGACTCCGAGTAAGAAAGAGATTATCGGTCTCTATGAGAAGCATGTTCTCAATAGGTAGCAGCACAGGTTGTATCAATTAGAGTTTTTATTGGATTCTTGCAAGTAATATTGGTGGTTTATGTACAACAGGTTCTGAGATTGACGTGGTGGTTTTTTTTGGTTTTTTTTTTATATGGGTTGAAGAGTGAGGTTTAGTGATCAGATATATAGAAGAGATTGATAAAAGAAGGAAAAAAAGATGTGACGAATGTACGGGCGAAGTTATTAGCTTGTTTCTTACTTTTCCAGGCGGTTGTTTTTTATTGGCTTGTGGCCGTGCTGTATTTGCCTCGTATCTTTGTTTCTTGTATTTACGATATATGATTTGTCATGGACTGATTTTGTAATGACCAAAATGATTAGTTATAGTATGATTTGCCCCGTGATCAGATATTTTGTGCAACGGTTCTAAACTAGATTTTGTTAGGAGAAATTATTACAATAGACCCATTTACAATTTTATTTCCCAAGATCAACTCATTTCAAATTTATTTATAAAAATAGATTCAGTTTTGCTCACGTTAGCAGAGCGGGCCAAAACTTGTTTGATCTTAAAAAAACGTTTTTTTTAATTAGTTGGGGTTGCCAATCCCGACCAATTAGATGCTAGTTTCATTACACAGGCTAGTAGTGGGGCCTGAAACCATAGTTCTAAATAGTCAAGGTTGACAACCTGATCATTTAGAAGGTTAATTAACCAGATTATTCATTAATCGTGGTTGGCAGCCCCGACTAATTACAAAGATGTTGAGCGTAGCGAAAATTTCGACAGCACTTCGGCAGCACAACAAGAGAGTCAGGTCACAATAGGAATTCCTGTTTCACAAAGGAAACAAGAACCTTAAGCAAAATATCTCAACCACGTGAGATATCAGCTCTTCCTCTCATCAGTTCTAGGACTAACCTGTCGAGGGAACCTAAAAAGCTATTACAAATCACACAAATAGCGAGACAACCAATTTTACATGGTTAGGCAAATAGCCTACGTCCACGGGGCAAGGAGGGGGGAGATCTACTATTAGAGGGAGAGAATACAACTAGGGTTTACAATCACTCAATCTAAACCCTCACACAATCTCTCAAACCTCTCACACAATTATCTCTCTCAAAAGGGGATGCACAAAAACCCTAAAAGAAACGACTGCAAAATCGCATTTTTCTTCACAAAAGCCGACTTTTCTTCTGCCTTATCGCGCTGACAAAAGAAAATAAACAAAACCGACTTTTTATTTTTCAAACCCTCTGCCTTTGCTCAAAACCCTAGGAGAGAACTAGGTACCTTTTATAGGCTGGTCCCCACGCACAAAACTCTTCACGCGGAAACGAGCACGTTCACAAATAACATGGGCCCCCATGCGCAAATCTCTTCACGCGGAAACGACGCGGAAACGAGCGCGTGAACTTCATTCACGTGGTGCCCCCCCCCCTCGTTCACAATCCTCCACCTCGGTGAAGTTTTTCTAAAACTGAATCGACACCAAAGCAACCAAATGTCGGTATCTACTCTCAAATCGGTCTCACCCCCATCAAAATCAACTAATCCAACCCGGCTGCATCAAACATGACTGCCTACATATCCTCTTGCCCAAGGAATCAAGCCGAGCGTAGTTCACCCAAATGGCCGCCAACGGCCTCAACAATCACGAATGTGTAAAAGTTTCGATAATGATCAAACTTGTTGCTCGGAACCACCTTAGTGAGCATATCCGACGGATTATCCTTCGTGTGGACTTTCACAATCTCCACATTGCCATCTTCAAGAACATTCTGAACGAAGTGATAACGAACGTCAATGTGCTTCGTCCTCGCATGAAAAACCTGATTCTTCGCCAAATAGATAGCACTCATGCTATCACAATGAATGGTGACGGAACGCTGCGATATATCAAGTTCCTCCAAAAGTCCTCGAAGCCAAATAGCCTCCTTTATAGCCTCTGTAACTGCCATATAATCTGCCTCCGTCGTAGACAAAGCCACCGTCGACTGTAAGGTGCATATCCAACACACCGGCGCACGGGTAAAAAGTGAACACATACCCTATAGTAGACCGGCGCTTATCCAAATCCCCGGCATAATCCGAATCCACATATCCAATGCATAACTGCCCACATGTAGTGTCCCTCTCATAAACCGAACTAACATTAAGCGTACCCCGAATATACCTCAAAATCCATCTCACGGCGTCCCAATGACCCACTCCTGGATCGTGCATGTATCTCGATACCATGCTTACTGCCTGTGACAAATCTGGTCTCGTACATACCATCGCATACATCAAGCTCCCAACCGCACTCGCATAGGGAGTCTTCGACATCAACTCTCGATCTTCAACTGACTTTGGTGAAAGACCAGCTGAAAGCTTCAAATGGGCTCCCAAAGGTACACCAACTGGCTTCGTATCCATGCTAACATGGAATCGCTGTAGAACCTTCTTCAAATAAGCCACCTGTGTCAAACAAATTCTGCCCTTCTTCTTGTCTCTGCCGATCTCCATCTCTAAAATACGCTTCACCTCACCCAAGTCCTTCATCTCAAACTCATTTGAATTGAACTTTCAACTCATCTATAGCCGATCTGGAAATGGAGGCAACCAACATGTCATCGACATAAAGCAACAAATAAATATACGCACCTCCTCTCAACTTACGAAAATACACGCAATGATCAAACTGGCTCCGAGTGTACGAATGACCAAGCATAAAACCATCAAATCGCCTATACTACTGTCGAGGAGACTGCTTCAAACCGTATAGCGATTTCTTTAACCTGCAAACCAATTTATCTTTACCTGCAGCTCAGAATCCTAATGGCTGAGTCATATATATTTCTTCATCAAGATCACTATGAAGAAATATCGTCTTCACATCTAACTGATCTAACTCCAAACCATACAATGCCACCGAAGCTAGCAAAATCTGAATCGAAGAATGCTTCACCACCGGAGAGAAAAC
Source organism: Asparagus kiusianus (assembly GCA_022839385.1). Classification (NCBI taxonomy): domain Eukaryota; kingdom Viridiplantae; phylum Streptophyta; class Magnoliopsida; order Asparagales; family Asparagaceae; genus Asparagus; species Asparagus kiusianus. The sequence continues at coordinate 36,174 of BQKN01001071.1, read as the reverse complement.
ATCATTATAGTCAATACCTTCCTCCTGTGCATAGCCCTTCGTAACCAATCTAGCTTTGAACCTCAATGGAGTGCCCTCAATACCCTCCTTTGTGTATACCCACTTGCAACCAATTGCCTTCCGCCCCTTTGGAAGCTCAACAAGCTCTCATGTATCGTTCTTATGAAGAGATTCCATCTCCTCCTGCATAGTCACCTACCACGAATCAACCTCCGAACTCTGTTCAGTCTCTCTGAATGTAGTAGGTACTAAATCATCGATACTCTCTACCGAAAGTGCATACGCAACTGTGTCGGCATACCATGCTGGCATCTGTATGTTTCTCCTCTGTCTCCGAATCGTAATAACATCCTAAATCTGAGTCGTTGATCCCTGATCCTGCATAATTGTACTCGTATCCTCCTCGTCATTTCCATGCTCACCTGGTGTCACCTCAGTCGGCACTCTAATGGATATTGTATCATCTGAACAATGTGGAGCTGCATCGATCTCCACCACTTGCGATATCTCCTCTGTCGGAGTGCTCTCCACCTGATGAGAGCTGGGAAGCTTCAAGATAAAAGCCTCATCAAACTTGACATCCCTACTTAGCACAATCTTCTTATCAACTGGATCCCAAAGCTTGTATCCCTTGACACCACGCTTGAATCCTACAAATATGGCCTTCCTAGCTTGAGGTTCCAATTTATCTGTTCTCACATGATAAAATACAGGGCACCCAAATACCTTGAGCTGGACATAATCGTGTGCTGGCTCTCCCGACCACTTCTCCATAGGGGTTTTCCCCTCAATCGCAGATGAAGGCAGCCTATTAATGAGGTGGCTCGCATATGTAAGTGCCTCAGCCCAAAAGATATTCTCCAAACCACTATGCGATAATAAACATCGGATCTTCTCCAACAAAGACCGATTTAACCTCTCTGCCACCCCATTCTGCTGCGGTGTATGACTAACTGTGAAGTGTCTCTCTATACCCTCGTCTCGACATAGCTGCCGAAAGGGGTCTAAAGTATACTCACCACCGTTGTCGGATCGCAACATCTTGATCTTTCTCCCAGTCTGCAGTTCCAATTTCTTCTTCCACTCCACAAATAAATTTAGGACTTTATTCTTATGCTTGATGGTGTACACCCAACAACGCCTAGAATAGTCATCAACGAACGTGACGAACCAATATCGACCACTAAGTGATGCAGTCTTGGTGGGACCCCAAATGTCTGTGTGCATGTAGTCTAGGATGCCCCTCGTCTGATGAATGGTAATTCTGAACTTCACCTTCGTCTTCTTGCTAAGAACACAATGCTCACAGAACTCAATCTTTCCACTCTTGGCTCCCTTCAATAGCCCCTGCTTGCACAAAGCCTGCAGTGACTTCTCTCCTGTATGCCCTAACCTGTAGTGCCAAAGTCTACTCATGTCCGCCTCTGAAATGGCCGAAGAAACCTGGCCAACCTCGGTGCTCCCCTTCAGATAATACAAGTTCTGACTGCGGACTCCTTTCATCACCACTAAAGATCCCTTAGTAACGTTTGCTACAGCGTCCTTAAAGGTCACCTTGAATCCCTTCACCTCCAAAGCTCCAACTGAGATAAGATTCTTCTTTAGCTGAGGAATGAATCTTACCTCCTTCAATTCACGGACTACTCCATCGTGCATCTGAATCCGCACGGTACCTATCCCACAAATGCCACAAGACTAATCATTTTCCATGACTACAACTCCCCCATCGAGCCTCTCGAACGATGCAAACCAATCTCACCTAGGGGTCACATGATAAGTAGCGCTGGAATCAAGCATCCAATCTGATGCATCCGCATGGTTCACCTCCGGAGTAATCAATAGAGAAAAGCACGAATCATCGGAATCATCGCCTTTCGCAACGTTCACCTCATTGGCCTTCGGGCTATTTTTCTTGCTATTCTCCTTCTCTTTGATCTTTGGACAGTCTTTCTTCCAATGTCCCTGATCCTTGCAAAATGTGTTAGACCCTAGAGGGGGGGGGGTGATTAGGGTCTTATGCTAATCTAATCCCGATTAAATACTAATTAAAATAATATTGATTAGTTTATTCTTGCAAGAATGATATAAGATAGATATGAGCAAGAATGATATGAATAAGCACAAATAAAAGTACGCTAAGCAAAACACAAACAAACGATATGTTTACGAGGTTCGGTCACCACGACCTACGTCCCCGCTCCTCACCTCGAGGAGATCTCTACTATCATAATCCGGTTTGGAAGCCGAAACTTCTACACACTCGGTTTATAAGCTTACCGAAAACTCTCACACAACAAACACTATGCAATCACACTTTACACACTAAGTGTAGGAACCTAGCCCGTGTCCTCCTCCTCAAGTGCTCGGATGCAACCTCTCCCTAGGTTCGTCAACCGACGGCACTCCTATTAGATTCGACCCCGTCTCTCGCCTCACACTTCTCTCGGTGTACAAGTGTATTACAAGTGATACTCACAAATAAAGGTTAAATACAATGGTTTGTTCTCAACAACAAATGAGAATGCAAATGAAGCTCACACTCACTAAATCACACACCACAACCCACAATATATAGTATGGAATATTAAGCTCAATACAGTGTGTGTGATACCAGTGAATGAAAAAGTATAACTCAATAAATATAGCTAAGATATGAAAATGAAATTATAAGCTATATAAAAAGATGAGTTAGGAAAACTTCTCAATAAACAAGAAGAATAGTAGAGGATGATGAGGATAGGATCCTCAGTTGAAATGAAAGGCCTCTTCTTGTTGTAGCAGACTTCTTTTAACTCAGATGATCAAAATCAGCTTAAACAGCTCTTTAAACACACTTAAGATTTTGTTAAAACTTCACTGTAAAACAAAACTTGATCTCTTGAAAGAAAACAGCAATAGGGTATGTCACGCCCCGCTTCCCAAAATACCCAGGAATCGGAACGTGAACAAGCCCGCGACGTATTAGACTGAGGAGAGATAAGTGCTAGACCTCTTCTTCTCAATCTAATACGCTAAGCGTCTGGAAATAAAACAATACGAAGTCACAGGTCCCCGATCACAATAGCAAGAATATAAAGACAACTCAAAATAAAATAATACATATCACAAATGAATATCATCCCAGACATAAAATGCGGGTCAAACATGCCCTTATACAAGACTATCTGAACGAAATACTAAAAATATAAAATACAATGATCCAGCGGAAAGAAATGCTATAAAAAGAAAACTAAAATCAAATGACTAAGCTTCAGCTTCTTCTGCTACACCGTCTTCAAGGTACTCCTGTTGTGAATCCTCTGGCTCCTACTGAACCTGTTCTTCTCCTAAGTCTGACGTACACCAGAGAAAACAGGTGTACGTCAGGTGCATGATGCACGGCAAAACCCGACCCCACAAAGAAAATAGGAACGGTCGAATGACCAATGCAATAACAGATGCAACAGTAGTAATAATAATAGAAGAGTGACCAAAGCGATAACAGAAATAGAAACATGTGATGATAGTAGTAACAATAGAAGTATGCAACTGAAATACTAACAAGCTAGATACAATCCATCACTAGAGTATAACAATCAGGAGAAAATATAAACATCCGAGTAACAAGATCATACAGCTAGCCATCCTATAATCATCCACATAACAAGGTCATACCCCTAGATAGAATTAATACTTAAAATCTACAACCCGAGACGTAGTACGTCGAGCGAAATAATCTAAACAAGGAAACCCTCATGTATATACCATATGTCTCAAATCGTAGATAATTAAATATTAATCCCAATTTAGGTATGGAAAGAAAACAACTAGCCATCCTATCACAACTCTCTGGTCCACGTCTCACTAGAGTCTAAGTTCACATTATCGGATATCTGGATAACAACCACATCTCACTAGTACCTCAGACCCGCCCCAGTGCGAAACGATTCACTGGTGCGTGCCTGGAAATAATCAATAATCACTATATCACCGCTCCTCAGACCCACCCCAGTGCGAAACGATTCACTGGTGAGAGCCTGGAATAAACAATATACATCCAATCACAGTTCCTCAGACCCACCCCAGAGTGAAACGATCCACTGGTGCGAGCCTGGAAATAACCAATCAACATATCCGATCACTCTCCTCAGACCCACCCCAGTGCGAAACGATTCACTGGTGCGAGCCTAGAAATAAACAACAACATATCCGATAACATGAACCCAGGCCTTCTCATCTCAAGTCCAAGTCAACAACTCATATCTCACGGATCACTATGGTCAAGCAATACACGTGATTCTCAACTATAACAGGATATAAATGCAATGAATACTAGGTAACAGTGTCATGAATCATGAACAGTAAACGTGAACAACTACTAATAACATTGCAAGATGGAACTACAACTATCAAATAAATAAATACACATGAAATGTCGCAATTTCCAATCATCATGCTCACAAATTGATTAATTCCAAAAATAATCTTTTCCGAAATAGATTCCTTTAAAAAATAATCCCTTTTCCAAAATTCCTTTAAAATTATTTAACTAACCCATTTTCCAAAATAAATTCTTTCAACTCATTTATTATTATAATAATTCAATTTAAACCGTTTTTCAGAATAAACTCTTTTAAAAATTATTTCTCATAATGATAATTCTATTAATCTAGGAAAACATTAATTTATCATTTGAAATCATTTAATATCATCAACAACAGTCCCACGCAGATAATAAAAATTATAAATTAACATAAACAGATAATTCACTAATTCATCAACAAGCCCACGCAGATAATAACAATTCATAATTTAATTTATGCAACTAATTAACGATAGATATAAATAGAAAATGATGAGTCAAGAGGAGCGGGATCTTGCCTCGGGGTTTTGTCGAACGAATCGACGCTAACGACGCGGGTCGAATCTGACGCGGTAGGCACGACGCTTGGCGAGGGCAGCCACTGTTGTGGCACGGCGATCGGCGACGTCGTCGGGGAGGCGAGGGGCGTCGGGCAGCGGAGGAGGGGCACGACTGCGGAGTGGGGTCAGCGACGAAGGGGGTTGATCGGGCCTGGATCTGGCGGCGGCGGCGTGGTTCATCGGATTTGGGGCTGCTCGGGGTGTGGGTGGGTGCTGGCCGGAGAAGCGACCGGAGATGGGATGAGCGTGGGTTGCTACGTCGACATGGTGGTGTTCGCCGGCGGTTGTAGCAGCGGTCGGCGGCGGTGTGCGGGCGTCAGAGGTGGCCGGCGAGGGAGGTGATGGCCGCTGTCTGCTACAGGCTGGGGGCGAGGCTGCTGGGGTGCGGTGAGGGTGTTGCCGGCGGCGATCTTGGAGGCGGGGACGAGCGCGGTCGAGGGGGCTGGGCGTGAGTGGTTGGCGCTGGAGTTCGCCGGCAGCGGGATAGGCTGGGAGGAGGCCGTGGGTGGTTGGTTGAGGACGAGGACGCGGAGGCGGAGGCTGGCGGCGGTGGAGGGTGCGGTGGAGGTTCGACGGAGGCGGCGGTGGTCAGGCGACGGGGGTCGGGGGTTTGTGGTCTGGCCGACGGTGAGGCTGGAGGTGGAGGATGATGGTTGTGAAGATGGAGCAGGGGTTGGGTTTCTTTTGAGGAGGAGAGAGAGAAGGAGGGGACATGGAAGTGATGGGGACGTGGGGGTCCGGTTCTTGGGGAATAAGGGAGTGGGTGAAGGAATTAATGAGGAAATGTCGTGGGGGTGAGCTGGTAAGGAGTTGGAAATTGATTGGAGAGAGAAGGAGAAAACATTAGGAGAGAGGGAATAATAGGACGTGATTATGGAAGAATAAGGAAATGAAATAAATATGGAAGAGAGAGATTTGATTATGTAGATATGTTACCATATACATAAGAATAACTATTATAGTAATAATTAAATGAATAATAATATTAAAAAATCATTAACAACCAAATATTTATATATATTATATATATGCTAATGTACTAAACTCATGTTTACATTAATAATAACAATAAGAAAATATTAATTAAAAAAAACAGTAATCAATTAAATTTATAATTAACAAAACTATTAAAATAATATAAAACCAAATTTTTAAATCATGTAAAATTCTAAAAAAAAATTAAGAAAAATACAGATACTATTTTAAAATTAATAATTAAATATTTTAAAATACCAGAAATTATTTTAACTAGTATCAAATTCAAGGTCCTTACAGGGTATTTATACCTACTCAAAAAATATCAACCAAAACCAACTTGAAATGACCAAAATAGCCTTAGACAGCCGTTGCAGAAAATAGTCGTTAAAAGGCAATGATGAGATCGGTGGTCGACCGTGGAAATCTCGCGGTCAACCGCGAGGCACAAAAAGGCTGAGAATAGGGTTTGAAAGTTGACGGTCGACCGCAGCGGTCGGCCGCGAAAGTCTCTGGATGGATTCACGGTTGACCGTCACGGTCGACCGTGAGCCATAAAAATACAGACTTTGAAAATTAACCGCTGGCGGTCGACCACAAACTGATATATGGCAGATGACAGGTTTTGGGCTGATTTTGAAATTACGTTAAAAATATCAAATCAATTCCAAAAATAGTAAAACTTTAGGAAAAGTTTCCAAATGATAAAATAAACATGTTTGAGAAGGAATTTTTGGAAAAACAATTTTTGTTTGTGAAAACTCACTATTTTTTAAAAGAGTTCATAAAACCTGTTTTTCGCGAACATAAAAAATGAGATATGACTTGTAAACTCATATATATTTATCATGCATATATTGTACATATATAACGGAATATGAATGAGATGTAAACATGAAATGAAAGCTATTTTGATGAAAAAACATTTATATGATAGAAAACGTCAAATCTGTGTTAAGTGTACATATATTGAGCTTAAATATAGACATACGATATATGTAAGCAAACTATACTTATACCTAGGTCAATGCACACACATGACTTGAATCTTTAACTCTTGATTGCCGTGTGTTGAATTCCTATAAAGAGAAAACAAACCACAAAAATTAGAAGACATATTAGCTATAAATTGTTTGATAAATCATCATCAAAACCATAGGGCCAACGATCTCCTCTTTTTGATGATGGCAAATAATTTATTTAATGATATAAAATTTATATTAATAAACTAAATAAACCAAACATATGAATCATGTAGGTTACATGAGTAAACCAAAATAAACCAAATAAACCACATATCATTACATTCCATCAATATGAATAAACCACTAAATTGAACATCAATATGTAAATGTTCTCCCCCTTTGACAACATCAAAAAGGGAAGAAATAAAAATAAATAGGAGCAACGCTCCCCCTGCATTCATGCATAGATAATAACCAAGTGTATGACCAAAAGCTCCCCCTGTTAATTTGCATAAATGACATATAAAGATCATATATAGGAGCTAAATAATCATAACCATTCATACATGTAGGCTGTCAAAAAATCACAATAGATAGCTGATCCCCATCAAAATACCGATGATGGAAGTTACAATCTGACGACTTCCAAAAGGCTACAATTTGAAGACTTTCACGTAGATCGCTGAAGGTTACAATCTGACGATCTTCACGACAACTGATGAAAGCTCTAATCAACAGCCTTCACAATCAACATCGGGAGTTACAATCTGACGACTCTCACATATCAAAGAGTTAAAGCAAAGATTACAAAATGACGATCTTTGCAACGCTTCGACAGAAAGAGACTACAAATCGACGGTCCCTTCAAATCAAGCTGCGGAAGTCCTCCCCGCACACCAGCATCAAGACACACCACGTTCATAGCCACGAACGCAGCTCAACGCAGCTCCAACAGCTGCCCAACGTAGCTCCAAGCGCTGCCCAACGCAGCTCTATACCGCTGCCAAACGCAAACGCAGCTTCACTCGCTGCTCAACGCAGCTTCAACCGCTGCCCAACGCAGCTCCAACCGCTGCCTAACACAGTTCTATACCGCTGCCAAATGCAGCTTCACTCGCTGCCAGACGCAACTCTAACCGCTGCCAAATGCATCTTCACTCGCTGCCAGACGCAGCTCCAACCGCTGCTCAACGCAGCTCCAACCGCTGCCCAACGCAGCTCTATACCGCTGCCAAACGCAGCTTCACTCACTGCCAGACGCAACTCTAACCGCTGCCAGACGAAGCTCGCAAACACTGCGTTTAGAATTCATGCCAGAACGCGGATGTTGTGTTTGACTTTTTCAAACACGAGCTGAACGGTTTCAAACCGTTTCCCACGATCTGAGGGGATCACAACTCCACTCAGGAGTGATTTAAGGGGTGGTTACATCCCATTAGCCCCACTTAGGAGCGAATTAAGGGGGCAGTTACACCCCTTAATCCCCTATAAATAACTAAGAAATCAGCTTAGTTTAGGTCGGTTGGAACTTCTTGGCAGCAAAGAAGAGATATTTGGCTTGTCTAACCAATTACGGTTAAGATCAAACAAACTCGTTCAGAATTCTAAAACTTGCCACGCAAGTGCTCCACAACGTCAAATCGTGAGGAGAAGATCATGTTCCAGTGAAACAAGACATCGGATCGTCAACGAGAAGCAAACTCGACGCGAGCATTCGAGGGAGGCATCTCATCGCCACCGTGAAGAACCCAGATTTAAACAAAGGAGAGAATTCAGATTAATTCTCTTCTCTTTTGTAATCAAGAAATTCAAATTGTAATAAAGAGTTGAGAGAGTTGTAAACATTTTTTTCTAAGCAGTTAGAGAGAATAAATCAAATACAATTCTTTCACTAGTTTTCTTGTTACAAAATTTTCCACAAACAATACACAGCCATAAACATTTAAAATATAAAGTCCAAACTAAGCATAAAGCATCATTAGCAACATGTTTTCACAATGCCACATATTTGTTTTCACAAAACAAAGCATAAACATTGTTTTCACCATACATTGTTCAGAGGAACTAATAAACAGAAAAAGAAAAGCTATTACAATAAACTGAAGTAGTCCCACAAATCACATTGTTTTCCACACAGACCATAGAGTTATTACAACTCAAAATAAAAACATAAGTATCAAGTTTTCTTTCAAAAAAAAACATAAACATAACCATAAGCATAAAATCCATTAATCAATGAGTCAATCACCACCAACATCAGAGCCGGAGCCAGATCCCGAACCAGAGACAGAAGCAGATCCTTCATCAGAGCCCTCTTCAGAACCAGAGTTAGAACTGGAAGAGGGATCCGGAATCCCAAGAGATAGACGCTGATAAGATAGAATAGTCCTAACGTCCTTCTGAATAGTTGAGACCTGAGTCTCAAGATGATCCAATCAGGCACAAATATCAGAAGTGGAGGAGGTGAAAGCTCTAGACCGAGAACGGAAGGATGATGGCTTAGCAGGATCAGATAAGGAGCCAGAAATTTGCATACGGGAGAGAGAGACTCTATTAAAGTATTCCTTACCCGGATCAACTTTGGGTTCATTGGTTAGAGCAACACCGAAGTGTTGAAGAATAAGGGTGATGAAGCTGCCAAAAGGACAAAAATTATAATGCTTGCATGCCATGTTCTTAAGAAAAACGTTTGCCCAATTCACTTTTATCTTGGCAAAAATGGCATATACAACATTAATCTTGTCAGGAGCAAAATGATCAAAACTGTCGGCTTTAGGAATTAGATTTTGAGCAATAATTCTAGCAATAAGTTTGGCAGTGGGATTAAGAGAATTATTGTTCATCGGATAGGTGCAACCGGGTTTAAACAAGAGATTGTTCACAGCTGGATCATCATGTTCAATAGACATAAGCTCAACGTTACTTGACGGGATCTTAAGGATTCCCGCAAGCTCGTCAACAGAAAATGATATTATAACATTTTTAACAGATGTGGTGATGGTTTGAATACCATCAGCAGAAGATAAAACAGATAGGTTTGCATAGAATAGATAAACAAGGAATGGATAATAAGGAACTTTATGTTGCTCATCTAGCAGTTTATGCAAATCAACAGCATACTGAATATTATGAATATCATACATGGCTAATTGCTCATATTTGATATATCTACTAGGCAGGATTTTTAGTTTACACAGTTCCCTATATTTCTTAATTAGGGGTTTGAACAGAAGATAATCCTCATAGTGGGAGGCAATGGAAGATGAGGAACTAGCATCAGGCTTAGATCTCTTCTTAGGAGGCATGTTCTAAAGATAAGAGCAACAAGAAATACAAATGAACAAACCCTAACTGAAACCCTAGAATTGAAAGATTGAAACTTTAGAGCAGGAAAAGAGATCAAAAGATGAGAGAAGAGATTACCCAATCAATTTCCAACTGAAATTGATGAAGAGATGGCCTCAAGGAAGACCGCGGCCGAACGATGGCGAACAGCAGGCGACCGTGAGGGGAAATCAACAGAATTGGGAAATTTTCGAATAGGGGTAGATGAAGAGGGTCGGGTCATAAGAGGAGAGGAAGGAATGGCCCGGATTAGCTCAACATTAAGATCAACGATGGTGATTCATTCGGGTATAGAAGAATTAACCAATTGAAATCGAAACCCGATAATAAAATAAAAACGAATCAGAAAAATTTTCTTGCGATCGACCGTAACAACTTCCAGAAACTTCGACGGTCGACCGTGACGGTCGACCACGAGAAAAATAAAGGCATAGGCATTTTAAAATCTGGATTTTGAGAGAAATGCAATTAGGATTTAAATAAAACTTTGTTTTATGTTTATTATACATATATAAGAATATATAAGAAGTTCTTAGCTATTTAAATCATAAAATTATTTTATTTTAGCTAAATCACCATTAAAACTCAAAAACAACTATAAAACGAGAGAAAAAAAATTACAACGATAGTTACAAAACTCATTTTGGTACCCAAATCATTTTGGTACCACTAAAATTTGGGACATGACCCCGATCATGTAAATCCAAGGCCCTAGGGTTATGAACCTGCTTGGGCGTATTTTGTACACCAATACGATCAAAGCAAAAATTATAAACATGACCCATACGATTGTAATTTGTGCAATATAGAGGTTTGAATGGTTTGCGTTGACCGAAATGAAATGCACATGGTTCATTTGCAAAAATAGATTTTTCTTTGTAATTATTTTACAAACGAGAATTTCTTTTCAAATCGAAACAAAACATGGCCAAATGACCAAAGCGACCACATTAATCACATTTATACACATGAGCATGTTTATGATTTATACTATGTGTGTGTACATGTGTATGTGATGAAGAAGCTTGATGGGATGCACAATCATGAATAGGCTTGTCAATTTTTTTTGCATTATAACAAAATTAGGCTAAATGGTATTTAAGACCACAAATAGAACATTTGTGAATTTTGTCATACATGTGTGCATAGTGAATAAGTTTCTTAGAAGAATTAACATTGAATTTTGTACACAAGTCCATAAGCTTTTTATTATTAGCAATACAAGTGTTTAGTATTGAATCTAAGGTAGATATGCGTTTTCTCATTTAATTCAACTCATCATTGTGCATACAAGCATTGCTACTAGAAGTAGGACAAACATGATTATTTATCATAGATTTTAACTTATCTACTTCTAACATGGCATCACATTTTTCATGAAGCAAACTAGCATTTTCTAATCTCAAAGTTTCATTGCATTCTTTAAGAATTATATTTTCATTTGCAATGAAATTAAACTTAGTGGCTAGTGTTTCATGAATGGATTTCATATCTACGTACTTACTTTTTACATCAATGTAGCAATTGTGTAATTTTTCAAACTCAAGAGCAAGCTCATCAAAAGTAATAATATCATCATTATCAAACTCGCATACCTCACTAGGGTTATCACCTAGTGGTAGTGTATATGGAGATGAGGCTTCTTTAGAACTCAAAACGGGATTTTCCAACGCTTGTTGAATGGCCTCTAAGTCTCCTTCATGTGCTTCAATAAATATCCATAAGGCGTAAGCACTATCAGAATTAGCAAATTTGTTAGAAAATAAAGAGTGAAAAGCATTAAGCAAATATTCTAACAAAAGCTTGTTCATATTAAACAATCTTTTATCATTTTCACTCCATTTGGATTTTTCTGAAGTGGGAATAATATAGGCATCCTCAATAATTTCCCATAAATCGAATTGTTTAGATTGAACAAAAAGTTTGAATCTAACACGACATTGAGCATAGGGGAAAATATCCAAACGAGGGGCAACATTAATAGCATAACCTAGACTAGATGCATCATACATATCCATAATGATTATATACAAGAAGCAAAATACAATCAACACTAGATTAGCACAAATACGATAACTTAGATCTTTAACTCAAGGCGATTAGACCTTAAATCAAAGAGCACCAAGCTCTGATACTAATTGTTAGACCCTAGAGGGGGGTGATTAGGATCTTATGCTAATCTAATTCCGATTAAATGCCAATTAAAATAATATTGATTAGTTTGTTCTTGCAAGAATGATATAAGATAGATATGAGTAAGAATGATATGAATAAGCACAAATAAAAGTACGCTAAGCAAAACACAAACAAACGATATGTTTACGAGGTTCGGTCACCATGACCTACGTCCCCGCTCCTCACCTCGAGGAGATCTCCACTATCACAATTCGGTTTGGAAGCCGGAACTTCTACACACTCGGTTTACAAGCTTACCAAAAACTCTCACACAATAAATACTATGCAATCATACTTTACACACTAAGTGTAGGAAACTAGCCCGTCTTCTCCTCCTCAAGTGCTCGGATGCAACCTCTCCCTAGGTTCGTCAACCGACGCCATTCCTATTGGATTCGACCCCGTCTCTCGCCTCACACTTCTCTCAGTGTACAAGTGTATTACAAGTGATACTCATAAATAAAGGTTAAATACAATGGTTTGTTCTCAACAACAAATGAGAACGTAAATGAAGCTCACACTCACTAAATCACACACCACAACCCATAATATATAGTATGGAATATTAAGCTCAATACAGTGTGTGTGATACCAGTGAATGAAAAAGTACAACTCAATAAATATAGCTAAGATATGAAAATAAAATTATAAGCTATATAAAAAGATGAGTTAGGAAAACTTCTCAATAAACAAGAATAGTAGAGGATGATGAGGATAGGCTCCTCAGTTGAAATGAAAGGCCTCTTCTTATTGTAGCAGACTTCTTTTAAATCAGATGATCAAAATCAGCTTAAACAGCTCTTTAAACACACTTAAGATTTTGTTAAAACTTCACTGTAAAACAAAACTTGATCTCTTGAAAGAAAACAACAATGAGGTATTCATACCTACTCAAAATATCAGTCAAAACCAACTTAAAATGACCAAAATAGCCTCAGACAGCCGTTGCATAAAATAGCCGTTAAAACGCAATGATGAGATCGGCGGTCGACCGTGAAAATCTCGCGGTCGACCGCGAGGAACAAAAAGGCTGAGAATAGGGTTTGAAAGCTGGCGGTCGACCGCGACGGTCGACCACGAAAGTCTCTGGATGGATTCACGGTCGACCGCGAGCCATAAAAATACAGACTTTGAAAATTAACCGCTGGCGGTCGACCGCAAACTGATATATGGCAGATGACAAGTTTTGGGCTGATTTTGAAATTGCATTAAAAATATCAAATCAATTCCAAAAATAGTAAAACTTTGCGAAAAGTTTCCAAATGATAAAATAAACATGTTTGAGAAGGAAGTTTTGGAAAAGCAATTTTCGTTTGTGAAAATTCACTGTTTTTGAAAAGTGTTCATAAAATCTGTTTTTCGCGAACATGAAAAATGAGATATGACTTGTAAACTCGTATATATTTATCATGCATATATTGTATATATATAACAAAATATGAATGAGCTGTAAACATGAAATAAAAGCTATTTTGATGAAAAAATGTTTATATGATAGAAAACGTTAAATCTGTGTTAAGTGTACATATATTAAGCTTAAATATAGACATACGATATATGTAAGCAAACTATACTTATACCTAGGTCAATGCACACACATGAACTTGAATCTTTAACTCTTGATTGATGTGTGTTGAATTTCTGTAAAGAGAAAACAAACCACAAAAACTAGAAGACATATTAGCTATAAATTGTTTGACAAATCATCATCAAAACCATAAGGCCAACAGAATGCACATTGGTTCTTTGCTAATTGGTGGCGGCTTCTTGACTTTGACCTCCCTCTATTACCACCTTTTGGATATGTACTTCTACCTCTCATCGACAAGGCCTCGCCTGAAGTGCTAGCACGGGAAGTCTCCTTGTCCTTCCTCCTCAAATCGTAATTGGTCAATGCGTTAGTCACTTCACTATAGCTGATAGAAGATCTCCCATTCAACAAAGTGAGCACGAAGATATCATACTCCTCATCCGGTAAGGAGCCCAATAAGATAATAGCCTTGTACTTATCCGATATCTTCTCATCAACATTCGCTAAGTCCGACAACAACTTAGTGTAGTTGTTCACATGAGTCACTAGCGAGGTACCTCTGGGCACCTGAAATCTGAAGAGTTTTCGCAGCAAGTGCAACATGTTCTCAACACTCTTTGTGAGATACTTATTGTTGAGAATTTCTCACATCTTCATTGCAGACGTCACCCCAATCACATCATATTTTAGCTCCTGTTCCAAACAGGACCTGATCACCCCACAGGTGTTCCTATTCATCTTCTCCCATATCATCTCTTCATATTTAGGTGGTCTCTCGTAGACCATGATGGTCTCCTCCAAATTCTGAGCATTGAGCGCATCTTGTACGTCGCTCATCCACAAACCAAAGTTGATTTTACCGTCATACTTCACCACACTAATCTTAGTGTTCTGAAAACCAACTTGTATTGTACTCGCCATCAACTTGCTGTTTTCACCTTCTTCTCCCATTGCAAATTAACTCCAAATTGTAGAGAAAGAACTGATTTGATAGAAATTAAGAATCACCCAACTGAACCCTAGCTCGGATTCCAAATAGATCTCCTGTCTACACGAGGAAAGTGAAATCTCCAACGGCAACTCCTAATGCTATCTCCACTGAAGCCTAGAACTCCAAGAAAAGGGCTTCACACAAGAATCTTCCTCCACCAAACTCCAAAACCCTAGATCTGAAACCTGAGCTCTGATACCACTTGTTGAGCGCAGCGAAAATTTCGGCAGCACTTCGGCAGCACAACAAGAGAGTCAGGTCGCAATAGGAATTCCCGTTTCACAAAGAAAACAAGAACCTTA
Source organism: Asparagus kiusianus (assembly GCA_022839385.1). Lineage (NCBI taxonomy): Eukaryota > Viridiplantae > Streptophyta > Magnoliopsida > Asparagales > Asparagaceae > Asparagus > Asparagus kiusianus. Next base: position 20,988 of record BQKN01001071.1, on the reverse strand, counting down.
AGTAAAATATCTCAACCAAGTGAGATATCAGCTTTTCCTCTCATCTGTTCTGGGACTGACATGTCGAGGGAACCTAAAAAGCTATTGCAAATCACATAAATAGCGATACAACCAATTTTACGTGGTTCGGCAAATAGCCTACGTCCACGGGGCAAGGAGGGGGGAGATCTACTATTAGAGGGAGAGAATACAACTAGGGTTTACAATCACTCAATCTAAACCCTCACACAATCTCTCAAACCTCTCACACAATTATCTCTCTCAAAAGGGGATGCACTAAAACCCTAAAAGAAACGACTGCAAAATCGCCTTTTTCTTCACAAAAGCCGACTTTTCTTCTGCCTTCTCACGCTGCCAAAAGAAAATAAACACAACCGACTTTTTATTTTTCAAACCCTCCGCCTTTGCTCAAAACCCTAGGAGAGAACTAGGTACCTTTTATAGGCTGGTCCCCACGCACAAATCTCTTCACGCGGAAACGAGTGCGTGAACTTCATTCACGTGGTCCCCCCCCTCCCCTCACAAAAGAAAGTTTTTGATCTAGTTTTTGATCAATTACAAAGAAAGTTTTTGATCTAGTTATAAATAGGCCTGACTAATTACAAAGAAAGTTTTTGATCTAGTTAAAACTCGGTCGATTTTTGTGAATATGTTTAAAGTGGGTTGATTTTGGTGAATAAAGTTATAAATAGGCATGTATTAAAATTTTGTCTTTTTTTAATGAACAAACTAAAAGGTCGCTTAGAGGGAGCTTTCCTGATTGATTAATCCTTGCGGTCAAATCACCAATTATTGTTGGAACTGTAAGGGCAACGATGATGGTTTCTTCGTACGTGAGAATGAAAAAGAAAAGAAAAGAAAAGAAAAGGGAAGGCTATAATACTAGCGTCTTCGGAACAGAAAAAGGAGGGGCCTTGACGTTCAAGCCGAGCTTGTTTCAGTACTATAGGCGTGCTTCTCTTCGCTCCTCGCTCTCCGGCTTTAATTTCGCCACGAAGCTCCGACCGCCCTTTTTAGAGAAAAAGGTTGACGAGCAAAGAAACTGGTCCCAGGAGGTGCGATACGCGCGAAGAATGTTGTGAGGAAAGGGGTGGTGTTGGAGGCAACGTGCTTGTGTGGGCCCACCTTGTGAAATCATTGCGTGTGGGAGGCTGAGGTTCTTGAAAATCTCGTGAAGAGAAAATTGTGGTGGGGGCCAGCGAACACGTGAAGAGTTGGCACAGGAGCTTTGTTTGTTCAGCGGGTAAAAGAGGCCCACCCGCTTACACGCATGGCTATTAATATCCTAAGGTTTCTTAGGGTTTTGGTGTGCAAGAGAGGGCAAGTGCAGGAGCTCTCCTTTTTTTTTTTGTGCGGCTACGAAAGAAAAGAAAAAGGAGGTGCGAAGGCAGAGGGGAGCAGGAGCAGGAGCACGGAGATTTAAGGGTGGCGGCTGTTTTGGGTGCAGAAACAGAGTTCTCATGTGGCTTTTGTGAGAGATTGAGAGATTGTTTGAGGGTTTGATTTGAGAGATTGTAAACCCTATTTGTATTCTCTTTCCCTCTATTAGTGGATCTCCCCCTCCTTGCCCCGTGGACGTAGGCAGTTTGCCGAACCACGTTAAAATTGGTTGTTTGAGTTTGTGATCATTGTAATAGATTTAGGGTCCCTCGACGCGCAGTCCTAGAGCTGACGAGAGGAAGAGCAAATATCCCACTTTGATGGGGTATTAGGCTTTCAGATTCTTGTTCCCTTTGAGAAACAAGAATTCTTATCGATATTTCTCTCTGATTGTGCACCAGAAACTCTGCCGAAATTTTCGCTGCGCACAACAAGTGGTATCAGAGCTCGGGCTACGCTTGGGCTATTTGGAGGAGTAGATCAATTTGGAGGCTCGTCTAGGGCTTCGTTTGGTGATAAAGGTGGGATCTTTTGGTAAAGACTCTATCTTTTCAGTTTTGGATCTATTCTTCGTTCGTTGGTGCGTAAGATGTCGGGGAAAGAAGGTGCTTCGGGTGTCGAGGGTGGTTCTTCTGGCGTGAAGACCATTCAGAGTTTGAATATCCACTCTATGAAGATAGATGTGGAAAAGTTTAATGGCACAAACAACTTTGGATTATGGAGATGCGAGGTTTTGGATGCGCTGAACGCGCAGAATTTGGAGGATACTTTGGAGTTAGATGGCAAGCCAGATGAGATTGAAGAGAAGGTTTGGAAGAAAATAAATCGAACGGCGTGTGGTGTGATTAGGTCTTGTTTGACTCAAGATCTAAAATATGATGTGATGAATGAGACTTCTGCAAAGAAGATTTGGGAGATTCTCGAAAGCAAGTATCTGACAAAGAGTGTTGAGAACCGCTTGCATTTGAAGAGGAGACTTTATCGTTTCCAATTGAAGAAGGGAACCTCCATTAGAGATCACATGAACCACTACACGAAGCTTCTTACGGATTTGGCGAATGTGGATGTCATAATTGAAGATGAGGACAAGGCGTTGCTGTTGTTGAGTTCCTTGCCCGACGAGGAATATGAGACCTTCGTCCTTACTCTGATTAATGGGAAGGCATCACTTTCGTATAGTGAGGTCACTGCTGCATTGGTGAATTATCAGCTTCGGAAGAAGGATAAGGAGAATTCGACTGAGTCGGTAGCAGAGGCGTTGGCCGCAAGAGGGAAGGGTCCAAACCGAAAGAATTGGAAGTCTCAGTCTAGAGTAGGAAAAGATCAGTGTGCTTGGTGCAAGGAGACTGGTCATTGGAAGAAAGACTACCCAAAGCTCGACGAATGGATGAAGAATAAGCAGAAGGGAAAAGGGAAGCAGCCATCATCAGAAGCAAACATTGTATCGGATGGTAATAATTCTGACTCTTCTATTTATTCGCTTTCTATCAGTCCGAAAGATAGCTATTCGGAGGAATCCGAGTGGATGTTGGATAGTGGTGCGACCTATCATGTGTGCCCTAGAAGGGAATGGTTCTCCGGTTTTGAGAAGCTGGTGGATAGTGGTGTGGTGTACATGGCTGATAACCGTGCATGCCAGATCCTTGGGATAGGAAGAATTCGCATAAAGATGTTTGACGGGACTGTTAGGGAGTTAAACGATGTGAGATATGTTCCTTCTTTGAGGAAGAACTTGATCTCGATTGGAGTTTTGGTTGGAGAGGGTCTGAAGGTTCGTGTTGAGGACATGGTTCTTGAGATCGTGGAAGACTCTCGGATTGTGATGAAGGGCGTCAGGAGGAATAACCTGTATTACTTGACTGGAAGTATAGTGACAGGTGGAGAGCTGGCGACTTCTGTTGATTCGACTAGACTGCGGCATTTGGGGCTTGGCCATTCCAGTATTGATTCCTCGCATAGATTGAAAGAGGGTGCGAAGACCTGCAATTTAAAGTCCAGTGAACATGTTGATGTGAGCAAGAAGACCAAGGTGAAGTGTGGCACCTCTATTCACCGTGCTAAGGGTCGTTCTGAAGGAGTTCACGTGGATGTTTGGGGGCCTTCCAAGGGGGCATCATTGGGAGGTAATAGGCGTTTGGTTTCCTTTGTTGGTGACTGTTCTAGGCGTGTTTGGGTTGCAACCAAATCCCCATTGGAGAAAGTCCTAGTAGTCTCCAACAAATTGAAGAAGTGTGATATTGGCAGAAAGGTGAAGGTACTCCATTCTGGTGGGAGGTACAAGATGGACCTATTTCTGTATTAGAGCCGAGCTCACGGCATTGCGAAACACTTCGTTGGAAAGGAAATCTTGGGACAACTAAATAGAGTGACAAATTTGGAGAACCGTGCCTTGCTGGAGGAGGAACGGTGTTGGTGGTCGAGCAATGGTTTGCAGAAGAGTTTTTGGACAGAGGCTTCGACATATTTGGGTCATCCTTGTTCGCGTGGAAAATCGTGTTCTTCTTCATTGAGAATTCCATTACAAACTTTGAAAATAACTTTATGCGTTTTACAAATATCCGGTCTTTTTATAAGAGCCGGTTACAATGGAGATCGAAATAAAGAAAGAAACAAAAAATTACAACTTTCCTTTGAACAGATCGCGAGCTCCTGTTTTGCGGTCGCTCGCTTTGTGGGGTTCTTTGCCTGCGCCGGGGTTATGTGCCGTGGACCACCGTGTGATCTCGATCCAAACAGATCTACGACGTATTACGGGTACTATCTCGCCAAGGAGATAATAGCCGTGAGGGATCGTTTCACCAAGGAAACGCTCGCTCAAATCTCGGGATCTAAGAACCAAGCTTAGATCCGGAGTGGAATGACGTAGATCTGGAAGTCCAAGCCTTCAAGCCTTCACAATCCGAGTTGAGGTCGCAATCCGACAGAGTTTCGGCTCTTCAGAAGTTTCAGAAAAAGTCTCCTCAAATGAACAAACACCTGGCCTATTTATAGGCACTCAGAACTGTGCATATGCACAGTTCTGAGCCTAGCCACCCCTAGGTGGCTCGGCTTGGGCCGAGCCACCCCAGGTTCGCTCGATTTCGGCCGAGTTCCCGGGTGTTGGTTCGTTTCATCGTTTGCCGGTGTTTCCGGTTCTTCGTCGTTCGGATTTGATTCGGTTTCTGGAATCGACTCATTGACTTGATTCCAAATATGGCAGTTAATCCGTTTCTGAGTTCGAGTCCGGGATTGATCTTGATTCGATCGTTATATCACCGAGTTCGCTCTTGTTTAGATGACTCGGTGATTCCCCGAAACGTGGGTTTGATTCCACGTGCGAACGTGTTCCGTTGCTTGTGTGCCTTGTCGTCTCGAACTCTCGTTGATTTGTTCGGGTCTTGATTCGATTGCCCAAATCTTCATTTGGCAGTAGATCCGCTTCGGTGTTTGAGTTCAGGTCTGTTTTGTTGTTGGACGACTCGTTAACTTTCCGAACCGTTGGTTTGGTCCTGCACGCGAACGTATTCCGTTGTTTGCGTGCCTTGTCGCCTCGTCGCTCGATCGTCCGTTGATTTGTCGAATCACCGTGCCGAGCTAAGCTAAGGGACCTATAGGCAATTTTACACGCCTACAGATACCCCCTCCAAAATGTTCCAGCCTCATTCTTTTATAGCGGAGTCTGGAATATTTTGGATATGATTGTCCCTACCCTTTGTCGGTGTAAGGGGACCTGGAACGACTTTTGTTCTGTATTCCTTCGCTCCTTCAGGCTATTCGGTGCTTTGTCGAATGCTTGTAAGGATTCCGGTGCTGCATTTATTGTCTGACCGTCGTCGGAATTTGAACTTGAAGTCGATTCCTGATTTTCCAATTTTTAGCTTTTGTCGGTTGGTTCGATGTGCAACTTTCGTTCGATTGTCGACGTTGAGCTATTGAGTTATCCTTAAGAATATTTTTAGAAAAATATTCTCCAGGAACTTCTCAATAAAAAATAAGGAATAGTTTATACTCGTATACCTTATTGGAGTATTTCCGTGCTCAAAATAAGCTAAACCGGCTTGAAAATGAGCCAAAAAAGGCAGTAATTTGGCTCAAAAAATTTCTTCCGTTCCTTCCGAATATGCGGGAGAGACAGGAATAAACCAAGGATGGGACCCTCAGTTGTTTTGAAGTCGTTTCGACGCTTGATTCAACCCTACTTGGACTGATTTGGACTGGTCCGGTTCGGTTCAACTTGGTCCGGTCCGGTTCAACTTGGTTCACCTTATAAATAGGGGTCTATTTTCTTTCTTTTTCTCTTTTTTCTTCTCCTCTCTAGGGCCGGCCACCTTTCCCCCTCTTTTTGGATTTTTCTCTTCCCTCGAGCATCCGTTCTTCACCAAAATTTGATCTTTGTTTTAGATCTGATCTTCCTTTGGGTCTTTGACTGAGAAACCTCTCCAAAAATTCCATCTTTAGAATTTCTTTCAGGCCTCTCGAGCGCGTGGTGAAAGTTTCCAAAAAGGCCTCATCTTTATTGGATCTCGAGCCTTTCTTCAGGTAAATCCTCCACAATTATGATCTTTTTCATGCTTAATTCAATTTATGCACTTGTGGGATCGCATGTGAGGGTCGAGGGTGTGATTTGATGCCTCGAGTTAATCTTTCAAGGGGGTAGATCTGATAAAAAAATGGTCTTTTTTCTAGATCTGACCTCTTTTAACTTATTCTGCAGCTTGTCATGTCGCGTGCTTCGAGAGGTCGTTCCCCTGCTATGTTGGCTGATGGCGTGCCTCCCTCCTATGCTGGTGAGTTATTTTTGGCAGTATTTGGAAATTTACAAATTAGTCCCTATTTTCTTATAAATTTACAAATTGGTCCCTTTTTACCCCACGTTGTTCTCCTTGGTGAGGCAATCGGGAAGAGCCTTGATTCTCGTTGGTGAGGATCGACGCTTTCGGCATATTTGGGCATTTTGCAAATTAACCCCTCTTTTCTTGAAAATTTGCAAATTGGTCCATTTTTACCCCACGTTGTTCTCCTTGGCGAGGCAATC
>BQKN01001071.1:0-14584 GCA_022839385.1 Asparagus kiusianus | reverse complement strand
AAATTGGTCCATTTTTACCCCACGTTGTTCTCCTTGGCGAGGCAATCGGGAAGAGCCTTGATTCTCGTTGGTGAGGATCGACGCTTCAAAGATATGTTTTGATTGGTCAAAACCATATCTCAAACTTAAAGGGGGCGATTTGACTCTACATTGCGCTTTATAAGGCAGGGATATGTTGTCGACATACCCTGTGTTGTGATTGCACAATGTGGCCAAATTGTCTCACCCTTTATAAGGCAATGACTCTATCTTAATTATTTGTAAGATGAGTTCAATTCCCCTTCATAATAGAGACTAACCAGTGTTTAATTATCTATTTTGCAGTGGGGTACCCTTCTGGATCGTTCTCGTCCCACGCAGTCTGTGGGCGTCGTGGCGAGTATTACTCGACCTCCGACGATCCTTCTCCTATTCTAGCTACCCCTCAGTTTGCTTCGGGTACATCGACTGAGGTTGCCCAGGTGGTGAGGGAAGGTAGTCATCGAGCTATTCGTCAGCTGATCACAGATGCGCCTTTTGTGAAGGATGCCAGCTCTACTCAGCCTCTTCGGAAGAGCGACTTCCTGTTTGGTGATTCTGTCGATGACCCAGAAGCCGTATTCATTGACGCTGAGCAGTGGCTCCATAAGACCGGCAGCGGCTTCATATACTTGCCGGAGATTCCTCGACATCGCTCGTTGACTGAGCTTAGGCGTCAGGCCGTGACGAGGGAGATGTCGTGGCGTTTGACTGAGGATCATGAGAGCGTTCATTGCGGTTACGTCACTCATCAGGCAGCTCCTGGCTCGAGCAGGAGTCATATCACTGGATTGCATCCTGGAGTGTTGGGACTAGATGCACCACCACGTAACGAGTTTCTCGCCACTGCCTCGACCTTGAGGAATCGCCTCGCTACTCTAGGACGGGAGATGCCTGCTACTCGTCACAGGATTTACGGTTGGGTCCATTCTTTGGACAAGTCTTGGTGGAGTCGCATGACGATGTATGTTTTGAGCCGATGGAGCGAGGAGTTGCACGCTTGCGGTTTGTATGCAGCTGTTCGTGCCACCATGTATGGCTTGCCTGTCAGTTTGAGGCATTTATGTGCTTTGTTCGAGCTATATAATCCAGACTCGAACACTTTTCTGACCCGGCAGGGGGAGTTGGGCTTGGCTCTCCACGAGATGCACAGGATTTCTGGCTTGCCCATGGGACAGATGCTATACTAGGAGTACTTTCCCTCTAACCATGAATTGGACCAGTTGAAGGATCGCATGCCTGATCGCTATGAGACTTTATGGGATCTCACTTGTCATTATCACATTGCTTTAGCACAGTATGAGCCTTTAGCGAAAAGGACTAAGGCATCCGTGAGTCTGAAGCAGTTTGCGAACTATTTGTTCAAGAACCTGGAGAACCGTTCTGGCGAGGATATTTGTGAGTTGGCCCCACTCACTCCTTCAGAGGTGAACAGTCTGTTGAAGAAGATTGACGCTCGTTATTATACTACTAGCAGTCCTGAAGGTGGCTTCCCTGCGAAGACCAAGTTCAGATCTTTCTTATGGCATGCGACCACACCGATCCGACCGATGACTCTTCTTGCCGACTTTCTTGCTATCTGGTTGAAGAAGTGCGTGGTTCCATACCAGTCTGGCGACGCCTTGCCCTTGGAGGTGCTCTATCCAGCGGTTCAGCTTGCCTACAAGAAAGAATTCTCACTTCTTCCGGTGATGGTAGCTGACATTCACCGAGGACTTCGACAGCTTTCTAGTGCCTTCACGCGGAAGGAGACCGATTTGCCAGGTCAGATTCCCACTCTTAAGGTGGAGCTTCCGTACGCTTATCTGATGGCCTGGTTCGTACTCCACCGCTCGGATATGATGTCGGTGCCGAACGCCACAGATCACTCCGTTCCCCTACTACAGTTGCTTGAGAACGGCAGGTGGGAGGGTCGAGGATTTTCTGATGTCAGACAGCAGCTGCAGGTCCACAAGTGTTGGGCATTCTCCACTTGTTTTCCGCAGTTCTCCGGCCGGTACGGCGAGTGCTTGATAGATGATGAGAGGCCGAGAGAGTATCGGACTCACTTAGACATCGGCTGTTTCAATTGGCTGGTGAACATCAGGCCTGGCTATCTGACTTTTCGGGTGAGGGATCAGTGCTTCATAGAGCCATATCTACCCTGCCGATTCGCTCGCCAGTTTGGCTATGATCAGCTCTACATTGGGAATCCTCGTCAGCAGTTTCGGACCCATAGTGGTTTGGTAGACGGTCTCCGTGCATGGTTGTGGACCGTGACTGGCTGTACTGGTGCTAATTTCAGTCTCCCGAGTATTGATCGGCAGTTGAACCTCACCTTCTTGAGCTGCAAGTGGTTGCTAGCAGCTAACAAGACTGTCCCCGTGAAGCCGATTGCAGAGATAGAGGCTGAGAAGGCTTATCAGCTTGATTCCTTTAAGATTCGGGAGAACGCTCGGGCACAAAGGACGCGGAATAAGACTCGCCGGATTGATGAAGAGGGCCAGAGGACCTTCAATTCCACAGACGAGGCTTCAGGCGGCAATCCTGAAGATTATGATGACCTTTCCGAGCGAGGTTTGTAATTCATCTTTTATTTCTATCTTGCAGAAGTATTGAAACTGACTATGGTTTGATGTTTCAGGGACCACAGTTGATCAAGATGAAGAGTTTCGTCCTCCTCCCCAGGCGAGACCTTCGATCCCCATTGCTAGGCGGAAGAGGTTAGCCCGTAAGCCGCGTGCAGCTTCCCGAGCTTCTGATATGGACTTGGCTGGCGATGATCCTGCCGGTGACGGAGGTAATATCCATCCTGTGAACCATTCTCTTGGTTATTCAGAACATTGACTCATGCTCTTCTATCTCTATATAGGAGCGCGTGGAGAGAATGAGATGAGTCCCGATCCCATTCCAGTGTCTCCCGATGAGTTTGACCCACTACCTCATGAAGAGAGGCCTACCGGGGTTGCTGACATTGGAGAGGAGATCAATGTAGGACCCGATTCCGTGAATCCAGGTACATCTAACACTGACACTGAATTTCTTTAGATAATACGTCAATGAATTTGTGTATCTTCTAACTGTCCTCTACTTCTTGCTTCTTCAGATAACTTGCAGGAGGCGAATCCTGGAAATGAGGAGGCTGATGCACCTATGAGAGGTAACTCATTTCCATTAGTTATAGTCTCTTCATTCTTCTTTGGCACTGATATTCTTTTATGTCAGATTTCTCCATCGATGACTTTGACGAGGGAAGCTTGTTTGCGGACACTCCTATGATGCGCTATATATATAGCTCACCTCAGATTGAGGACCAGCTACCTGGAGACATGTTTCCCGAGTCCGCCTTCGCTGAAAATCCCGAGGATGGTTCCTTTGAAGGTATGTGCTTCTTTCTGAGTTAATTATAGGACTAGCCAATCTTGACTAATGCAACTATAATATAACGCCTCTGCGAATTCTGTTTTGAATCTGCCAGGAGCTTTTGTTGAGAAAGACCCTGTTGAGCCGGCTGTGAGACCAATCACACCAGTTGATGCACCTACAGCCGTTACACCTCCACTACCCCCAGCGGATCAAGGGGAAGAAGGTATAAGTTAACTCATTGAAGAGTGTTATTCCTTTTTCTTATTAAGACTTTTGACGGAATTCTCCCTTTTTCGTGTAGGGCGTTCTTCTCGTCTTCATGTCTTAGTGAAGGAGTTGTTATCTGACGACGATCCTGACAAGGTCGTCATCTGCATAGACGTTCGTTCCTTCTTCTCCTTTGTGAATGCTATGATCGGCAAGCTCTTTCACGATGGACTTTCACTTCACCAGTTTAAACCTCTCCTTAATTCCAGAATCAACTTGATAAGGGAAGCAGGATACCCAGATTTGGCGAAGGCCATAGTTGATGATATCGACTGCCTAGAGCATGAGCTTCAGATGTTTCGTGAGCTTCGAGATACCGGAGCCTCTTCCTTCATTACTGCTGAGCTGGAGACCCATTTACAGTCACTGCGCGAGACTCAGCTTCTTGCTAGTCTTGAGGTTCAGGCGCAGCGAGACCGAGTAGCTCGGGTTGAGACCGGCCTTGCTACCAGATTATCTTCGCTTGCCGAGCTCCGCTCTTCTATTACTTCTTGTGGGACCAAGATAGATCAGCTTAGAAAAGAACTCCGCGAAGAAGAGGAGACTTTTGGCATTCTTCAGATGACAGAAGCACAGGACCAGCAGACCTGTATGGCTTTGTCCGATGAGTTGAAGTCTTTGAAGCAGAGGCTAGTCGAGATCGAGGAGGCTGCTGCGAAGACTTCGACCGCCACCGAGGAGTCCCTTAGGGCTGAACTTAGGCAAGCTTATGATGAGAAGCTGTCTAAGGTCAGCCAGCAGATTTTTAGCCACAGTCTTGATGTCTGATTTTGTTTACTGAGTGTTTTGACTCTTGACTCTTTTAGTGAATTTCCTTTTTATCTTTATTATGATTCGTCATTCCGTTTGAAATGATTGACCACAATACTCATAGGATTTTTGGCAAACCCTCAGCCATCAACGGGTTTGATGAGCCTTTACCGACTACCGTTTGAGTCGGGCTAGCATGCGAATTGTTTAAATCCGCTCGCATGTAACGTTGCGCTCAAAGATTGAATTCTCTGAGACTTTGTGCTATGATGTCGAATACATAGACTTCGCCATTGTTACGGGAATAGGCTACCCGGCGACACGTGTGAGGTGTTGGCTTTAGGATTTTTGGCCAACCCCCAGCCTCTAACGGATTTGATTAGCCTTTATCGACTACCGTTTGAGTCGGGCTAGCGTGCGGATTGTCTAAATCCGTTCCACACGTGACGTCAAGCTAAAAGAGTTAACTCTTTTAGTGCTACGACGTTGAATACGTAGACTTCGTCTTTCTCCTGTGAAAAGACTAAACAGCAACGTGTATGAGACGTTGACTTAGGATTTTTGGCAAATCCTCAGCCTTCAACGGATTTGATGTGCTCTTACCGACTACCGTTTGAGTCGGGCTTACATGCGGATTGTTTTAATCCGTTCCGCATGTGACGTTGCGCTAAAGGAATGAACTCCTTTAGACTTTGTGCTACAACTTTGAATATGTAGACTTTGCCATTGTTATGGGAATAGGCTACCCAGCAACGTGTTTTAGATGTTGGCTTATCCCTACTTAGGCTTTGGGATAAAAGACCCCAGAGTCAGACTCTGGTATCTTTTTCTACGGATAAAGACCAAACCGGCGACGCGTGTTAGGCGTCGACGTATCCTTTCTTAGGATTCAGGATAAAATTCCCCATGCGTATGAGGCATGGATTTCGGTGTTATTAATAACAACCTGCCACAATGTTGAATATGCGGACGGGTGTTCTTTTTAACGGTTAAGAACTAACCGGCCGCGCGTGTTAGGCGCAGACTTATCCTTACTTAGGTTTCAGGATAAAATACCCCAGAATCGAACTCTGGTGTCTTTTTCAATCGGAAAAAGACTAAACCGGCAGCGCGTGTTAGGCGCAGACTTATCCCTACTTAGGTTTCGGGATAAAATACCTATGATGAATCCTAAATTGGAAAAGAGTTGGTGTGGGAAAGGAAGAATTTTATATTCTGTTTCCCGAGCAAGGAAAGAAGAATTTTATATTCTGTTCCTTGATTCTGGAAAGGAAGAATTTTATATTCTATTTCCAGGAAAAGAAAGAAACTAGAAGTGGGATCTCCACTCCGAGAATCCGGAAGATCTAGATAAATTTACCTTTTATAGGATTGGTTATCTGATCGAAAGATGAGTTCTTCGTTTATCGAAGTGAAATTTCTACTTCGGTTATAACCATGAAAAGGTTGAACCAAAGAGAAAAGAAATGGAGTTCTTTCGTTTATCGAAAGGGAACTCCGAATTGAGAGTGGACCTCCTGTTCATGGAAAGAATTAAGAGGGCCGAAAGAACATTTTTGTGAACTCACTGTCGATTGAAATCGATCAGTGAGGGAATTTTGGAGGTAAAAAAAAGAAATTTGGGTTATCCTCTAGAATATTAGGTATAATATTCTTCAAGGAACTTCCCGATAAATGAGTTGTCCTGAATGTACTAGGGATAGTACTTTTTCAAAAACTTCCCATTTATTGGCATTAATTGCCTGTTGCCCTCCAAAGAAATTAAGCGGTAAGCACCATTTGAATAGACTGTGTCTATTACAAATGGTCCTTCCCACTTAGGTTCGAATTTACCTTTCTTCTTAGAGGTGAGGATTATTGGTCGACGAGCAGCGAGGACCAGATCTCCTTCCTTGAAGCTTCTCTGGCGAACCCTTTTGTCAAAAGCTCTGGATATCCTGGCTTGATAAAACTCGATGTGTTGTTGAGCTTCCAAGCGCCTTTCGTCCAGCCTTTCGAGTTCTTCGAGACGCTTCTGATGCTGCTCTTCGGTCGTCATCTCCGTTGCGAGAGCGATCCGAAGGGAGGGGATTTGAATTTCCAGGGGTAGCACAGCTTCACATCCATATACCAACGAATATGGGGTAGCTCCCGTGGGTGTGCGTATGGTAGTGCGATAAGCCCAGAGTGCTTCTCCGAGTTTATCGTCCCAATCTCGCTTGTTGGTTTTCACGAGCTTTGACAGGATCTTGATGATTGTCTTGTTGAAAGCCTCAGCTAATCCGTTCGCAACGGGGTAATAAGCTATCGACGAAACATCTTGGATCTTGAATTTGTCACAGAACCTGATGAAGGCATTGCTTATGAATTACGGACCGTTGTCATGAATGATCCGCCTCGGCACGCCGTGTCGGTATATGACATGATGCTTGATGAAGTTGATGACATTGTTCGTCTTCACTTCTTTAAGCGGAATGGCTTCAGCCCACTTTGAAAAGTAGTCGGTGATAGCGAGAATAAATCGATCACCTTTGACTGAAGGAGGAAAGATAGGACCGACAATATCCATACCCCATGTCTCGAATGGCCAAGGTGTGGTTGATGTGTGTAATCGCTCCGGTGGTTGGTGCATATAATTCGCATGCACCTGGCAAGCGTGACATTCTCGGGCGTACTCGATCGCGTCACGAACCATTGTTGGCCAGAAATATCCCATTCTTCTGATTCGATCATACAGCTTGGGACCAGGCTGATGTGCGCCGCATTCTCCTTCGTGTGCTTCCTTAAGAACTTCTTTTGCTTCTTCGTTCGAAAGGCATCGGAGGAGTAAGTCGTCATACCCCCAGCGATATAACGTACGGGTCTCGGTATTGTAAAAGAACCGTGGTGCTCTTCGGCGAATAGATTCTTTTTCCTTTAAATCCTCTGGCAAGATGCCATATTGGACGTAATCAATGATGGGAAAGCGCCAATCTCGGGACTCAGACCCAATTTGGGTTGAGTTCACCTCTTTGGCGTTTACATTTCTATCTTCTTCCTCTTCGATATCCATATCGTATATGGGTACGCAGAGTTGGTGTGATCTTACTGTGACTAGCAGTTCAGTTTCGGGCGGTTGCGCGAGTGATACTGCTAGTGCTGCCAGTGCATCTGCATGAGCGTTCTGGAGACGCGGGATATATTCGATATAGAATTCTTCAAAAGAATCTGCCATTCTGACGGCCTCCTTGTGGTATGGAATCAGGTCTGGGTTCCTGACTTCATACTCTCCACGGACTTGGTTGACGATCAATTGAGAATCTCCAAAGGCTTCGAGATATTCAACCCCCAGCTCCTTGGCGAAACTGAGTCCAATGATGAGCGCGTTGTATTCGGCTACGTTATTGGAACATGGGTTCGTCAACGAATAAGCTCGGGGCATTACGTGCTTCCCTGGGGAAACTAAGACAATTCCAACTCCGGAGGTGACTTTAGGACATCCAGGGGTTACCGCCTTATTAACTGCTCTCGACGCACCATCGAAGTATAGCTGCCATACTTGTTGGTGTGATGTGGTATTAACCTCGTGGGTTTCATCTGGTAAATCATCATATACTTCGACTGTATCTGTTGTCGGGCTTGCCGCCAAAAGATCACAAATCGCTTGTCCTTTGACCGACTTCTGCTGTTTGAAGTGCAGATCATACTGGGACAAGAGAAGGGCCCACTTTGCTAACCGCCAATTCATCGAACCTGGTTGAGTCATGAACACCCGTACCGGATTAACATTGGCAATGACGTAAATCGTCTGGCCAACCAAGTAATGTCGCATCTTCTGTACTGCAAACACCAATGCGAGACATTCTTTCTCGATCATCGGATACCGAGACTCGGCGCCTATCAAGGTCCGACTTAGATAATAGACTGCCTGTTCGTGACCATTATCATCGTCTTGTGCTAATAAAGCACTTACCGAATGGTTCATCGCCTTGATATAAATCAAGAACGGTTTACCTGATTTTGGTGCAACAAGAACAGGTGGATTCATCAGATATGCCTTGATATCTTCGAATGCCTTCTGGCAAGCGTCGTCCCAAATAAACGATACGCCTTTCTTGTTTAGCTTCGAAAATGGTTGGCACTTCCCGGAAAGATTTGAAATGAATCTCCGGATATACACCAAACGCCCTTGCAATCCTCTGAGTTCTCTTAGATTCTTCGGGGGTTGCAATTCATTTATCGCCTTTACCTTGTCTGGGTCGATATGTATACCCTTGGTGGTAACGACGAATCCAAGGAATTTTCCGCTGGACATTCCGAGGAAGGATTTTGTGGGATTCATCTTCAATTGATGACTCCGCATGAGATCAAACATTGTTCTCAAGTCCTTGATGTGATCTTCTTTGCTGCGGCTTTTCACCACCAAATCATCAACGTAGCATTCAACTGTTTTCCTGAGGTGTTTCTGGAAAATCTTAGTCATCGCTCGTTGGTATGTGGCACCTGCGTTCTTCAGACCGAACGGCATCACCGTGTAGCAGAAGACACCGAGGGGCGTTCTGAATGCTGTATGCTTTTCGTCATCGGGATGCATCTTGATTTGATTATACCCCGAAAAGCCGTCCATGAAGGACATTCTCTCGAATCCGCATGTATTGTCAATAATGACATCCGTGATCGGGAGAGGAAAATCGTCTTTTGGACATGCCTCGTTCAGATTCCTGAAGTCGATGCAAATCCTGATCTTACCATTTTTCTTCATGACGGGAACGATGTTGGCTAGCCAGTCTGGATGTTGTTCCTCTCGGATAAATCCTGAGTCGATCAACTTCTTAACTTCTGCCTCGATGGCTTCCATAATCTGCGAACGAAACCGTCTTTGCTGTTGCTTGACAGGTTTGGCATCCGGCTTGATGTCGAGGCGGTGCATTGCCACATTGGGGTCAAGCCCTGGCATGTCTTCGTAGTTCCAAGCAAAGACATCGATGTACTCTCTGATCAGGGCAATCAACTCCTCCTTCTCATCTGATGGAAGACTACCGCTGATAAATATGGGCTTTGGGTTGTCTTCATCGCCCATGTTAATTTGGATTACTTCGTCTTCGGTGGGTGGCTCTCTTTGTTCGAACCTATCACCATATTGCATGTTTAGGTGATGAACCCATGGGTCCTCCCACGTTGGCATTTGGTCGTCGTCCTCCAACGTGGACGGATCAGCTGTAGTCATGTTCGACATTAAGGCCTTGAACATTTCTCCCAAACTTGTGTCGGAATCTTCAGCTGACGAATCTAGCAAGTATCGATCCTTGGCTTTGTTAGCAATTTGATCTATGATTTGCCAGCCACATTCGTCATCTGACGAAACGTAGCCTAAGCCCCTCTTGTGACGATAATAGCCCTCCGGTTTACCCTTTGGTACATATGCCGCTTTGACTGGGACACGGGAACCTCGATCGAAGTATAGACCTTCTCCGAGTGTGAAATCATATCCTTGTCTTTCCATGAGCTTGCGCGCTTCTGGACTGTACTTAGATAAATGTAAACCAGATTTGTCACCATCTTCATCCTCTCTTAGGAAATGATCTGGCACCGGAAGATTTTCTCCTTTACCGAAGATTACTTCTTTTTGTCCCCCTATTTTGGCGGGAATAATCTGAGTTGTTCCGAAAGAGTGTTGGAGACGCTTCTTCGTTACATACGACGATCGGAGCGGCATACATAATTCGGGATTATCGTACAATCCCTTTATCGCATCATCAAAAGACAAGGAGTACTCTAAACCATTATTTATTTCAAGTTCGGCAAGTTGCCAGTTACAACCGCCATCCGACGACTGTTCGTCGTCGAGATTGATTACAAAGGGTACAATGTCTTTAAAAACAAAACCACCATTGTAATCGAATCCGGTCTCGGAATCAGCTTCTTCTCCGCTGTCCGTGCCTTGGATCGATGGTTCTGTATCGGATTCGTTACCATAAAGGAGAGAATCTGTGAAGTAGTTCTCGTACCCTTTGAATGGCTGCTTATCCGCGACCACCGTCCTAACTCTTCCATCAGTGTCGACATATTTCAAACACTGATGTAGAGTGGAGGGGACTATAACGTTACTATGGATCCAAGGCCGACCCAATAGTAAGTTATAGGATGTCTCAGCATCAATCACGTAGCACGTGACCTCCGTCTTTAAATCGCCCATTTGGCACTTTATCCGGATTTTACCCAAAGGTCTTGACCCACTGGTGTTGAATCCGTATATGACTGTGCATGTAGACGCCAACTTGCTGACTGGAATGCCAAGGCTGTGCATCAGTCGAAGTGGCATAATACTCACAGCGGAACCCGGATCCACTTGGATTCGGTTAACTTCGCTGGAGCCAATGTACCCGACGAAGTATAGGGGCCGATCATGATTTGAATTCTTCGTCTGCATGTCCTCTTTGGTGAAGGTGATGCAGGGAATGTTCTTGGCTGCCACATTACACTGTTGGGCTGACAGTTCCAGTTCCTCGGGCGCTGGTTTGATTCGAGTAAGGAACACCTCTGAATCGGCCAGGGCTTCTTGCAAGGCTTCTCTAGTTTCCTTAGATAGCCGCAGCAATTCATAAAGTGTTATCCTTGCTGGAATGTTGGCTAGCTGAGCCATGATGTCGAAGACACGCGGATTTTTCGAACTTCCCGGTTTATCTCCTCCAATTGGACGACTGAAGTGAGACTGCTTCGGGTTCTGAACCTCTTGGGATCCTTTGTCTTTCTGTTTATCTATCGGCTGTCGTCGAACATCTTCAGCCGGTTTGGGAATTGGGATCACCCCTATCTCTGTGAGAGTCTTGGCTGGTCCCTATTTTGTCACCCCTAGCTTAGCTGCTTGTTCATTATGTGACGGATAGTTGAAGTGGTATTGGTTCCCGCTTCTGGTGGTGAAGATTTCTTGTTCATCTTCAGAAAGTGAGAAAGCTGGGATTCCTTCATCGTCTTTTCCTGGGATGGCGGAAACTCCGTAGCAAGACTTTCCTTTCCCTTTAGACTTCTTCGTGGATGACGATCCAGCCCATTGTTCATCTTCAATCAGGTCGGGGTGAACCCAAAGGATTTCGCCGTTCGGGGCCGTGTGTGGCACTAGTCCCTTTTGGCGCTGTCCGTGCGGGTCGTCATTTACTGTCTTCATCCCAACTTTGGTGACACGCTTCGGCTCAAACCAAGCTGTAGGTACTGATCCAAAACTGATCGACACCGCATTTGCTCCCACATTCTTGGCCAGTTTCGGAGTTATGACTCCTACATCGATCAACACCTGAATCTTGTCCTTGAGGTGGTAGCAGGACTTCGTAGGGTGGTGGACCGCTCTGTGATACGCGCAGTACTTCGGGTCCGTCACTTTAGTGGCTCCTTCATGATCCACAATCGCCGGCAGCTGGATCTTGTTGTTCTCCAACAGATATTTGAAGATGCCGGGAACTTCGTCATCTTTGAAGGAGTAGACTTTGGGAAACCTCAACTCTGAAGACTTTTGCTTCTGAGACCGCTGCTGCCAATGTGGCTGCAATTGCTGTGGAGCTCGTTGCTGCTGCTGCTGCTGTTGCTGAGGTTGTAATTGAAAGGTTTGGTTAGCATCAACAGCGTTAACCTGAGCTTTACCTTTTCCTTTCTGGTTGAAGTTCTGCTTCGGAGGGTTTGTAGCCGGTTGGCCTCTCTCCGCCTTCTTCCTCCTGAGGAATCGCTCAGCTTGCTCGCCTCGGACCTTCAAGTCCTTCCATGTCTTGGATGGAGCTGTGCCCATTGCTTCCAAAACATCCAGCGAGAGGTTGTTGTGGCAGGTCTGAAGAATGAACTCCTCGCTGATCGGGTCCCGGCAATTCATCGCCTTATTCCGGAACCTTTTGACGAAGACTTCTACCAATTCTCCGTCCTTCTGCTTCTCATCGAGCAATGTCCCGATAGAGATTTCAGTGTCGTCGTCGAAGAAATTCGCAAGGAATTTGGTCTCCATGTCGTCCCAGCTGTTTATGCTTCCAGGCTTGAGGCGACGATACCAATCGAAGGCAGCTCCGCGAAGAGTGCCGACGAATGACCGCACCATCAGAGGCTCATTACCCGAGATGACTCCCAAGTGTGATTTGAAATAAATCAAATGCTGAGTTGGTGAACCCATCCCATTAAACGGCGTGAAGTTGATTAGACTAAACTTTGCCGGATATGGGATTGATTCCCACTCTCTTGGGTAAGGACAGGGAATGCCCGTCTTTTTAGTCTCTTGAGCAGAAATCAATGTATTGATTTTGCTTTCGAGGTTCTTAATTTTCAGGCTTTCACCTATGTCTTCGCTAGCATTATCGTTACCACCCCTTGGGTTAATGGGAGGGTTATTGACGTTGCGAGCTTCATTTGTATCTTCATCTTCCAAGTTGTTCTGGTTTTGACGACTTGGTTCCCCTTGTTGGTTTCTTAATGCTTGGATCTGTTGGTCATGCATCTCTCTCATGTTCTGCATGGCCATCTGCATCTCAAACCGAAAGGTTTCCTGTTGTTTGGCAATGGCATCTTCAAGCATCTTGGCCACTTGCTCCGCGTTTATCATAAACGCTTCGCGGGGTTGTCCTTCGCTGGACACTGTGTTATCAGACGCCACTGCTGAGCCAGCATCTGATTCTTCATCTCCCGAAGGTACTCTCGTTCGGATTCTACCATACGTCGCGCGAATGATAGCCCCGGATTGTAGACGAGTTACACATCGGGATATTTCTGGAACCGCCTCGGGGTTATCCTGAGCCGATGTTCCTGTGCTGGTCATATTTACGGTGACCCTTGAACGCTCACCGTCTTCGACCATCTTCCTTCTTCGTTGGAAGCGCCTATGCTTTGGTTTTGGCGTTCCATTGCTGAGTCTTTCGAACACAGATACTCTTTCGGGGACTGTCTTAACACAGTTGCATTCCGACAGTACCGCCCGAATGAGCTTCGAGCAAGGACATTGTGTTTCGAGCTTTCGAGGGCTCCTCTTTCTGGATTTATTCGTACCCCCGGCTCGATAATACAGCTCGTCCGTTTGAGTGGCGGAGCAACCTATCGTGTGTTGGCACGATCTCTCAGGTATAACGTTGTCGTCATCAGATGACAACGTTTCCTTCTGAGGAATAATTGTCTTCTTCGGACCTTCCAGAGTCACACGCCTCGAAACACACCTTTGTAGGCGTGAATCTTCAGCGGGCTCTTGCACTTCTATGCGCAAAGTTGTGCGCTTGGGTGCCATAATTTGCTCCAAGTGTTGAGGGTTGCGGCGACCCCCAGCATGCTGTATTGGTTGGGACTTCTTCATTGGCCCCAAGCGTTCTTGGACTGGAGCTTTACCTCGTTCCTTCGGAAGTGGACCGAGTCACTCCAAAACGGATTTTTTCTTCTGGGATGGTCCTGCGGGATCTCCCAGGGCAGTTGCGGCAATCACCGGCTGTTTGGGTTGCTTTGCCGGGTGTTGAATCTTCGGAGGCTGCGGGTCTTGCTCCTTAGCCTGAACCGCTTCAGACTTTGGCCTCCAAACCTTATGAGTTGGTGGCGGCTTCTTGATCACCTCCTTCTGCAGCTTCCGACGGGCTTCTTCAGCTTTGGCCCGTGCTTGCGCCGATAACGCGCGGCGTTTGCGGATGCGCTCCTCCAAAGTCGAGCGATTCCGTTTGACACGGACCCACTCCATAGTTGATGGTTTAGAGGAACCACCCTGCATTTGCTGTTGAGGCTGCTTGCCTCGTTTGTTCTTCAGATCCGCATGATAACGGACCCCGTCAACGGACTCCATGGCCTTGGCGAATTGCTTCGCGAGGCGTTGACGCTGCCTCTGGCGGGCTCTCTTGGAGAGAGTCACCACGCCTTCAATGGCGGATTTGACCTTCTTTGAGGTCGGTAGGACCTCACTCAACGCAGCTTCGGCGTCGATTGGGGTGAGGTCGTCGTTGGTGGCTTCAACTTCATCACACCAACGGACTTTTCTCCTGGAGGAGAACTTCTGGAACTTCTTGGACTTGGGGGAGGAGGCAGATCCGGACGAGGACACGTACTCCTCGTATTTCTGCTGGTCGAATTCGTACTCGACCTCCTCCACGACCGGGATCGAGATCCGCGGCTGCGACACTCCAGCTTCGGCAGCGAAGCTGGTGGCTCCCACTGTGGTCGCCAGATTGTTCGAGCGGGAAATTGCGTTATTCTTCATTGATGATTCTGTTACAACTTTGACAACAACTTTATGCGTTTACAAAGA
>BQKN01001070.1:874569-897104 GCA_022839385.1 Asparagus kiusianus | reverse complement strand
ATTTTATCTGTATGCTTCTCTCAGCAAGGCTCTTTTCTGTTCTTTTCAGTCCTCAAAATTTCATCTTCAGCAATTTGATTTTTTAAAAGATCTTGTTTGGTCTTATCTAAAAAAAGAGAAGGGCTACCATTATTTCAATTGTAAAGTCTGTAGAAATGGTATCATTTTCTGACTGACTCTCCTTTGCCTTCTTTATCATTCTAGATTAATTTAAGAGGTTCAAATTCGGGCGTCAATGTGCCATGTCTTCTAGTGAAATTACAGTAAATGGTAATTGTTTGTTGACTCCTGATACGATATTTCCTATAAGATCTGAAGAGATTCAAATTCATTTCTAGTTTTTGCAGTCTGTGAAAATTTTATCTGTATGCTTCTCTCAGCAAGGCTCTTTTCTGTTCTTTTCAGTCCTCAAAATTTCATCTTCAGCAATTTGATTTTTTAAAAGATCTTGTTTGGTCTTATCTAAAAAAAGAGAAGGGCTACCATTATTTCAATTGTAAAGTCTGTAGAAATGGTATCATTTTCTGAATGACTCTGCCTTCTTTATCATTCTAGATTAATTTAAGAGGTCTCGATGGCATCCAAGGCCCTGTCTATGTGGGCACAGGGTGTGTGTTCAATAGAACTGCCTTGTATGGCTATGAGCCTCCCGTCAAGAAGCATAAGATCGGTGGATTCTTGTCTTCACTCTGTGGTGGTTCTAGGAAGAAAACTAAATCAAGCAAGAAGGCGGACAAAAAAAAATCAAACAAGCATGTGGACAATACCGTGCCAGTATTCAATCTTGAGGACATAGAAGAGGGAGTTGAAGGTGTACGCTTATATCTTTTTGTTTTTATATAAAATTAATTTGTCAAGAGCCATTTGATTATTTATAGTTTTATACTGTGGCATTAACCAAGCTAAAGTAATTTGGATATGGTGTTTTACTTCAATTTGTATGCGTTCAAGCTTGCGTACCTTGGCTTACCACTTACGGCGCTTTTCTGATGCATGAACTACATTTAATTTTGATTTTTTCCTTATTTTGACTATTATATTTTAATTTTATATACCAGGAGCTGGATTTGATGACGAGAAGTCATTGCTCATGTCACAAGTGAGCTTGGAGAAAAGGTTTGGCCAGTCTACTGTCTTTGTTGCCTCCACGCTAATGGAACATGGTGGCGTTCCTCAGTCAGCAACACCTGAATCTCTCCTAAAAGAAGCTATTCATGTCATCAGCTGTGGCTACGAAGACAAGACAGACTGGGGTAATGAGGTATTCGACTAAAACACCTGAGGCTCTAACAACATCTTATTTCATTGCTGTATCAGATATGCTCTGAAACCCTATTCTGATGTCTGCTTGAATTACCTGGAACCTCATATTTAAGAATTATTGTTTAGAAACAGATATCTAGTTATTTACTTGATCTCTGTGATGCCTGCACTTCGAAAATGAAGTTGCTAAGCTTTATGGACCTGTAGAGCTTCAATCGTAATATTAGTAAGCTAACCTATCATCTGTTGTATGTTCAAATCTCCATGGACTGGTTCAATTTGAGATTAGCGAGAGGTCCAGTTCAGCAATTCGGATTGCTGCCATGATTCTCTGATCTATCTTGTTCATCCTCAATCTTCCATTTTGTTATTTCCTAAACTTTCCTGGAATGAGTTGCTTACGATTCTATGGACCACTCATGATTCTCAATCTTGCTGATGTATCTTGCTTCTTATTCTTCCATTATGTTAATAACTCCCTTGGTTATTTCCTACATTTCATGCCACAAGTTGGTTACCATTGTATGAAATCCAAGGATCATTCCTTATTCTGGGGAGAAGTATTTATTGCATTTAAACATTAATTGTGTTATAGAGCGACTTAACTGTTATTTATTAATGTATCTTTTGTTTGCTGACTATTTGGTGGATATAGGAGTAAATAGTTAAGTTGTGGTTCTGTAGAAAATCAAAATTTGGGTTTCTGCAATTGCTGTCTAATTTATTAAACCAATGCTTTGCACAAGTAATAAGCAACTATTAAGTTTGTCGCAATACTCCTAGTTTACTTCGCCAGGAGCAATTTTGAGTTCACAAATATACGTGCAACGCTTATCTTGACTTCTTATTGATTTATTTGTTTTTTCTTCTGTAGATTGGATGGATTTATGGCTCAGTTACAGAGGATATTCTTACTGGATTCAAGATGCATGCTCGGGGTTGGCGTTCAATCTACTGCATGCCTCATCGTCCAGCCTTCAAAGGATCTGCCCCCATCAACTTGTCAGATCGTCTGAACCAAGTGCTTCGGTGGGCCCTGGGGTCTGTTGAGATTCTCTTCAGTCGGCATTGCCCCATTTGGTATGGCTATGGAGGCCGTCTCAAATTCTTGGAAAGATTTGCCTACATTAACACCACAATCTACCCACTTACTGCTATCCCCCTCGTTGTATACTGTACATTGCCAGCCATCTGTCTCCTTACTGGAAAGTTCATCATCCCTCAGGTACTTTCTTTAACATGACTTGATACCATGTACGTGGTCCACAAAATAAGAGTTTTCTTATGTAGATCGAATATAATTTTGAGAATATTTTTGATTAATCAGTTAGGAGAAATATAATGTTAACTATTATATGTTCTTGGAAGAAATATTCTTGTTTTAATCTTAAAATATTAATGATTGATGAAATAAAATTATCTTTGAATTAGATGGAGTGGCATAGTAGTATATTTATTTCAGAATGTATCTGGTACCCTCTTGAAGTCATTAGATCTCCAAAGATCTCATTAAATGCTTAATTTTTTAAGAACGAATGGACTTATGCCCTAAATCTTTATTTCTTAATTCTTTTAAATAATTTGATAATGATGTCGTTTGTAATTGATTTTTATTTTTCATCATGTTCTACTTCAAGTAGGCTGCTTCAAGGTCCAGCCGAATCACTTCAGTAAAATAAATTAACTTGTAAATCTAAGTAAATAAACTTTGTTTTCCCTAATATATATCTTTGTTGTGATATTTCCCCCCAAATCTTACAGATCAGCAATATTGCAAGTATTTGGTTCATATCTCTCTTTATTTCCATCTTTGCCACCGGTATACTTGAAATGAGATGGAGCGGCGTCGGGATTGATGAATGGTGGAGAAACGAACAGTTTTGGGTTATCGGTGGTGTCTCTGCCCATCTCTTTGCCGTCTTCCAAGGTCTTCTCAAGGTCCTCGCAGGTATTGATACCAACTTCACCGTCACCTCAAAGGCCTCTGATGAGGACGGCGACTTTACTGAGCTCTACATGTTCAAGTGGACTACACTGCTCATACCGCCTACGACCCTTCTCCTTGTCAACCTCGTGGGTGTTGTCGCTGGCATCTCGTACGCCATCAACAGCGGGTATCAGTCATGGGGTCCGCTCTTTGGGAAGCTCTTCTTCGCATTCTGGGTCATTGTCCATTTGTATCCTTTCCTCAAGGGTTTGATGGGGAGGCAGAATCGGACTCCGACGATTGTAGTTGTCTGGGCTATTCTGCTTGCTTCTATCTTCTCTTTGTTGTGGGTTAGGGTTGATCCTTTTACTACTAGAGTTATTGGACCTGACGTTCAACAATGTGGAATCAATTGCTAAAGTTCTTGATTATCAAACTGATATTTATATTTTTATGTATCCTTGTATAGGGCTTATCATGTAGCCCAAGTGTAAGTATAAAAGTGCATCAGGTGTGTTTTGTAGAACATATTTTTGGATAGGTCTCTGCTGATCCTGAGTTATTTATTATTTATTTATGTTCTTGTATCAGAAATGTTTTTTAGTTAGGGGCTGTTTGGTTGGTCTAAAAACAACAGAAAAGGGCCTCTAGAAAACTAACAATGGGTGTTTTTTGCATTTTCCTTCACAATCAAGTGAGTCTGCAAAAAAGAAAAAAAAAAGTGAGGGAAAGAGGAGGCGCCAGCTAGGCATTTTTCACGGAAAAAGTTTCGTTGTTTTGAAGCCAGGAGAAAAGCTTACTTTTCTCTTCGTGTACCCCCTAACTTCGAATCTAGGGTTTCGCTAAATTTTTTTCCCCAGTCGCAACTAGATCTGGTCACCCTTTTATCTCGCCCTTGTGCTTTCCTCCGACAAGAGACCTTCTCGTCGTGCACAGCCCAGCAACGGAACTTGATGTTCATAACCCGCTGTTCGCAGTCCGCCGCTTATCTAGGTTTAGGTTGATTTTTGAGGTAATTTGTTAATTTATTTTGTTAGGTTACTAGATCTTTGATAAATTTGTCATTTTATAGGGGTTTTGGTTGGGATTTCAATTGATGGATTTTATTATTGATAAAAAAAATTCCCAACCCATGAATTTCAGTTATTAATTTTCTGCATTTTATTGTTGATTAGATGAGCTTATGAGAGTTTGTTTAATTACCAAAATTAGTGTTTATGGATGGATGTTGATCTCATGGAACTGTTTTTGGTCTAAAGTTCCATTATCTTGTATTGATGTTAATTTTGATTTAATTTTAAGTGAGATCTTACACACTTGATGCTTTGGTTAATGCGGTATACCTAATATATATGATGTACTTAGTTCCATAGTTTGTTTACTGTGGTATAACTAATAATATAATGTGAAGAATATCTAGCACTTTTTGTAGGCTGTCTAAAAATCACAACAGATAGTTAATCCACATCAAACACCGATGATGGAAGTTATAATCTGACGACTTCTAGAAGGTTATAATTTGAAGACTTTCACGTAGATCGATGAATGTTACAATCTGACGACCTTCGCAAAAACTGATGAAAGCTCTAATCAACAGCCTTCACAATCAATATCGGGAGTTACAATCTGACGACTCTCATATTTTCAAGGAGCCAAGACGAATATTACAAGATGACGGTCTTTGCAACGCTCTAACAAAAGAGACTACAAATTGACGGTCTCTTCAAATCCAGACGCAGAGCTCACCTCCGCATTCCAGAGTTCAAAACGCAGGGTTCATCCTCAGCGTTCAAGTTCAAAACGCAGAAGTCATCCCCAGCGTTCCAGTTGAAAACGCAGAGTTCTTGGACTCAAAATGCAGAGTTCATATCTGCGTCCCAACTCTGCGTTTTAGATTTACAACGCTGTGCGAACACGGCGTTTTCAGCCAAAAACAGGCCCAACTCTGCGTTTCAAGTCTAAAACGCAGAGTTCGGACCCAGAACGCCCAGACTGGCGTTTGACTCGTTCAAAGCACGAACTGAACAATTTTAAAACCATTTTACCCACGGTTTGGGGAGCAGTTTAAGGGGCGATTACACCCCATTTAGTCCCACTTAAGAGCGAATTAAGGGGGCGGTTACACCCCTTAATCCCCTATAAATAGGAGTAAACTCAACTGAGTTCGCCCTTGAGGTTTTGACAGAAAAGAAGAAATCTTCGGCTGGCTTTTTGGGGGGAATTGCTGGAGCTTTGGAGATCGGAACAGGAGCTTTCTTCATCCTTGGCTTACAAACCTATTTTGGTTAAATCAACTCTTTCATAGAATTTCAAACTCGTTCAGAGTTATCAACTCATCAAGAGTTCTTTAAAACTTACCACGTAAGTTCTCCACAGCGTCAAATCGTGAGGAGAAGACCATGTTCCAGAGAAACAAGACGTTCGGATCATCAACGAGAAGCAAACTCGACGCGAGCATTAGAGGGAGACATCTCATCGCCATCGTGAAGAACCCAGACTTAAACAAAGGGGAGGATTTGCATCAATTCTCTTCTCTTTTGTAATCGGGAATTCAAATTATAATCGAGATTGAGAGAATAAAAATCAAATAGAATTCTTTCATCTTCTTATTGCAAATTTTCCATCAAACACTTTTTAAAAAGTAATTTTGTAGTTTTTGTAAAAGTCATTTTGTAGTTTAATATGGTATATATGATGAAAATAATAGGGTTTATATCATGAAAGTTTCAATGAGAAGTACTAAGAAAGTTCCTATTGGAGTTTGGTATTGGTTAATTCTGTAGTTTTTTAAAAATTAATTTCCATATCTGATTAATTTCTATGACTTGAACACGGTGCATTTTTTAGTTGGTAAACTATGTGGTTGTTTATATAATGTAATGGTTATCGTATCTTGATAATTGCATGATTTCGTTTGTTAATACCTATTTCAATATGATGCGAGTATTATAGATGGATGGTGACCTTGATGAAGAGATAGTAATTAACATGTACTCGGGTGCCCACTCTCTGTTTTAGTCATTATTATGAAATTTATGACGAGAATGCAAAATAGACGTAGACTCATTCTCCAGGGTCCTAGTGAGGAGAAAAAAAATAATATAAAGTTAGAAAAGATCTCATGAATTAGATATACAATGGATTCAGTAATAGTTGTGTCAACTATGTTAGAATGTGCAGCGGTGCTTTTATGAAGCTTGTAGAAATTATGAGGAGGAGTGATTTGTTATGAGATTCGAGACACGTTATCGTGGAGGAGTAGCTTGCTATGACTTTGAATATAATTGGGGCATAAAACTAAAAATCGAATTCTTAGGTCACATTTTATTAGACCTGGTGGGATTGTAAGTAGATATTTTAACAAGGTGTTAGAAGCTAATTGCTACATACGTCCGCACTTCTTGAGACATGCATGGAATGAAGTTCCGCAAGAGATTGTTAACAATCCTTTATACTACCCTTAGTTTAAGGTATACACTCTATACTTTGTGAATATCTCCATTACTATTTAATTTAATATAAATATTCACTGGTAATATTTTATACTCTCTAGGATTGCATCAATATGGTAGATGGAACACATATTGATGCTATGTTACCTACCCATCTTGCTCCACAATTCCATGGTCGCAAATAAGTCACACAAAATGTTCTAGCAGCGTGTACTCTAAACAAGCTATTCACCTACGTATTAGCAGGGTGGGAAGGTTCTGCAAACGACTTTGGAGTCCTTTAAGATGCATTATGTAGGCCACAACCATATAGCTTATATGATGGTAATTTCATTAAAATTATAAATCTTACGTACATACTTCAACAATAAGATTGATATTCAATGCAATGTTAAAAATACTAATAAACAATTGTATATCATGGAAAATTGTAGGAAAATATTATTTGTGTGATGCTGGATATACAACCATGCCCGGTTTCATCTCCCCATATCGTAGTTTCCGTTACCATTTGAAGGAACAAATAGGAAGAACACCTAAATATAGAAGGGAATTATTCAATCTTAGACATTCTTCATTAAGGTCTAAAATTAAATCTACATTTGGTTGTTTGAAGAATCATTTCAAGATCCTCACTGCTAAGCCTCATTACCCTTTTCGTGCACAAGTTGATATTGTATTGGAACACACGGTTCTTCATAATTACATTGCAATGGTTGACCCGGATGATAAAATGTTCAACGAGACAATTGACATTGAAGAGGATTAAGGTGATGTTGTGAGCGAAGAAGAAAATAATATTGCTAATTTTTCTTAGCCTCAAACTCAAAGGGAGAAAACTCAATTAAGATATCTATGGAAGGATCATAAAGACCAAATAGCTTGGGAGATGTGGGTTTACTATTGTAAAAAATATAAGGATGGGAATACCAATGAAATTGGCATGTGAATTGGCTTGACTTTGTAATGATCAATTGTTTCAGGCTTGTGTAATTTTCTATTATCAAGAATATTATTTTATGATCAAGTTTGTTAAACTATTTAAAGTTCATATGTAATATTTGTGTGATGACAACTATGTGTTGTATGTACTTCAATTCCATTAGTTTTAAGTGCACTTTTCCTTGTTTTATGTGTGGTGAAATAGCTTGACTTTGTTTGGTGTACTTCTATCAAATTATTTTTTAGGTACGACCGACAACTTCAATTGTGAGGAACTTGATAAGGGCAAAGGAAAAAGCACGACATCAACTCCATCCCCCTAGAACCCCAAGGAATTCATCAATCCCTTGTGGGTTCAACCCGCGATATATGCTCTATCATTCTTCACAAATTGGCTAAGGTCCTGATTTACGGAACAATTTTAATATGCAAGATGATAACTTTTGGGGAATAGCCCAACAACTACCAATTTTATTCATAAACATGCTAAACTATAAAACCCCGTAAATTTGAGATAATATGTGATTAATTATGATAAATAAATTATTAACATGATAAATATCATTAAATGGTGTATGAGTATGATAGCATGTGATTTGAGATCAAACAAATTCACATATGTGAAAGAATCAAGTTCGAAACATACACAAAGCCAAAAACATGCACATCTAAAAATACTTTGGGCGGTCGACCACCGCACAACGCCCGATCGACCGACGTTGGATTTTTTAGAAACCCAGTTGTGGTTGGATTTTGGGTCTTTTGAGGCCCAACTACAGACATATGTATAAATACCACTTTTTCACGAATTTTTCACATCTTTTAGTATATCACCTGAACCGTAGTAGCCACCATCTCTCTCATAAACCCTAGATAAAAGTTTTGTGAATTCAAGAGCTTTGAGAAATAATTTTCGACGTGAAGGTGAGATTGTTAGCTTGTGGCTAAGGGATCTGACTTGGGCGTGCACTATCAGGCTTTCAATAAATTTTTCAGGTGAGTTTCATCTCTGCTAACCCTACATCCATGTTTTAAATTGTTTTAATGAGATTTGATTTGGTTTTATTGAGCCTAAAACCTATTTTATGCATAAAAATAGTTCTTTTGTAATATGTGAGATAAATATCTAAATTTTTTATGTTTAATGGATTTCAAATGAATTTTCTGATGTAGATCAAGGTCTGAAAGTAATTAAAAATGAGATTTAAATGAGTTTTGATGGTTTTCACGACGTTTTAATGCTTTTGTACATGTTTAGGGTTTGTACATGTCAATTAATGTAATAATTATTGTTTCGTGTGCTAGATGATCTTCAGTAATGATAATTAAGTATTTAAAATGTATTTTACATATTTTACAACAAGTTAAATAAGTTAGAATCACGAACATGACATATGAACACATCCTACAGAACTAGGCTCTGGACTTCTGGCCGGTCGACCGACAACGTATGCCCGGTGAACCGACCCGCATGTTTATGCATGTGCTTACTTTTGTGCAAATTATTGTTTAATGAGGGATTTTCTCGATCAACCCACATAGTATTATGTTGTTTGTCATATGTTTAACACCTGAGATGTTTGTAAACATGAGATATAGATCTGTACATCGAGATACGTGCACGAACACTTACATACATGTTCTTAGTTGAGTTTATATGCTTAGTCAAGATGCGTAATACATGATCGAGTTAATAGTGTTGAAATAACACAATATAATACATAATCCATCAGTGGTGGATGCTTAGTGATGGACGTTTTTCCATAATGAGACCGCGGCTATACCACACTTAGAGTTGGACTTTTCCCACAATGAGACCGCGGTTGTACCATACTCCAAGATGATCCGGGTTTTCGAATTGGGGTGATATGTCTACACTTTGTTGTACGATCATCTGGATGCATCATTCCGGAATAGGGTGATTTACCTATCTCCACAGAACGATTGAGTAAGGATGTTGTTTCCACATGATATTGTGAGTACCTTACAAGAGTATCGTTATTACATGTGTGTGTGTGTGTGTACACGTACACAGTTATGGTGTTGATCCCATGTTAGATTACCCGAGAGTAGGGTATATTTATGGATACTTGGCATGATTTATGGAGATGTTTATGTTGGGTAATATTTTCCTTATGACTACACCAACTACCATAGGATAGTCCGAGATTATGATATTGGTTCATCATGGTTGAGGTTTTGAGTTGTAGTATTTATGATATGTGTTGTTTTTCATTTATAGGATTAAAATTGGTATTTAGCGATTCACAATTTGAGACATGGTGTATACATGAGGGTTTCCTTGTTTGGATAATTTCGCTCGACGTACTAATTCTCGTGTTGTGGGTTTCTAAATACTAATTTCCACTTAGTGTAGTATAGATGATTTTATATCTATATGTACTAACAGTATTTTCTTATATACTCCTACCCCTTCCCCCTGGGTGGCGGTGGAGATGATCTTGCTAGCACTTTAGCATTCGTTGTTTCCCCTCTTTTCAGGCGGCGAGTTAGGCGCTCGGAGAGTCGCAGGTTGATGGAGTTGCATCTTAACTTCCATCTATTTTATTATATGTAGTTATTTTCAGAGCTCCACAGTAGTTGTTTATTTTTTTTCCATACATTAGAGTTTGTACTTTTATTTTGTAGAGGTTGAGCGCCTTAGTGCGATTTTATTTGACTCTTAGGTTGAGACATATTAAATTGATTCGGTTTCAGAGATATTTTATTCTATTTTCAGTTGGGTTTTGATGATGGTTATTTATACACTTCTTCTGTGATTATTCTATTCATTGTACTACTCTATTATTCTTTGCCTTTTTTGTACGTTCACCTGTTTGTTGATTCCACTAGAGAGATAGTAACTATGATGGTGAAACCTGTTGTTGTACGGTGTTGGTGCATGATAGGTTTGATATTTTTGGATTCACCTTGGACTGTAGCCTTGTGTGAACCCAGGGACGTCACATAAACGCTCATCCTAATTTACAACATCCTAGTTTTAGCTTGGGTGAAACCCTATCTTCTAATCAACAATGTCAAAGCAACAAGAAGAATTCTACTAATGTTGAGGTTGATGAAAGTACATCCCCCAACCCAAAGAGGAAAAAAAAGTGTTTGCTCATAAAAATAAAAATAAAACCACATGCACGGGGAGGGCTAACCAATTATGGGAGAGCAAGTATGATGATGTGCTAATGTCTTTTCTTGCAAACTGTGCTAACCAAGGAATGAAGGCTGATAAAAAGTTTAATAAGATTGCTTATCATTCGGCCACCACTGAGATCAACAAACAATTTGGCTTAGGATTTACTGGAGAAAATATGGAGAACCGTATAAAAACTTGGCGCAATAGATATTTGACATGTAAAAATGCTATAACTTGAACGGTGCGGGTTGGGATGATGTGAATAAATAAATCACTATGGATAAAGATTGATTTGATAGATGGCTTGAGGTAGAAAACATTTAACATATTTTGTATTGAATATTAAATGTTATTTTCTTTTGAAGAAAATTAGAGTTAACATATATCCTTAACCTTCTAGGACAAAAGTATTCATGGTTCAAGCTTAGGGAATACATCAACAAGCCTATGAAACATTTTGAAAATCTTACAATTATCATCGGAAATGATCAAGCAAGAGGAGACTATGCAGCGGATGTGATGGATAAATTTGGTGGTAGTTTACATTTTAATATTGACGAGGATGATGATGATATTACAACGCCGAAGGACACCCGTAGCTATGTATCGTTAGATGATGATGACATTCCACCACCAAAGGACACCCCTATGGCCTCAAAACCTATTTTAACTTCTAGTGAGAAGCAATCGAGTCATGATTTGTCAAGGATGCGTAAGGGAAAGGGACAAAAGACTAGTGAGGACACAATCCTTATGCATGAGATAATAAGTGAGGTCAAACAATTCACATCATCTATGAGAGAGGTTAATATACATTGGATAGAGAAGTTGACCAAAGTTATATTTGCACATGAAGTGAACTTTAGCTTGGAAGTTCTTGATATGTTTTATCAAGAATTGCATGAAAATAAATCACAAGCTAGGCTATTTATAGGGCAACCATCTGTCATTCAAAAGAAGGTGTTGACGGAGTTCATGCAGAGGCAACAGTGAATTCAGTGGAATGATGATTTTGAGAAACTTTTGTAAATCTATCTACAAGAACGAGAATTTGCATATTTTTATATGTAAATGAGGTTGACAAATGCTCATTCTTTTGGCTACATGTCCTACTTTATGTGGTATATTGTGTTCATGACACTAATTGTGATTGATGTATGAAACTATCTTTATAATTAACATAAGAACTTGTGATGGCTATTTGGTTTTTAGTCTTTAATATTCCTAGTTTATGATACACGTATAATTAAATGATTGGTTATATTTTGCACATGATTTGGACTTTATTGTTGACATATTTCATATGCAATGTAGATTGTGTACACATCATCCAGCCCAAGCCCAATAGTGATGAGGTCCTCTATGATCATTCTCGACACCGTTCTCAAAAAATATCATTTTTGGAGATAACCGATTCGTTAAATAGAAGTAAACTATTATCTCCATTACTATTTTATTTACATCTAATAATATATTAAATAGCTATGTAAAGGGGACTTGAGTAAGTCATGGTTGGTCATAGCTTAGGCCATTCTCGATGGACACTTGATGATGAGCGTATGATCGCCATGGTAGCACGAGCTGGTTTTCTTACATGCTCCAATATAAGATGGATGAAATTAGATTGGCCACTTATTACTGCTTTGATAGATAGGTGGAGGCCAGAGACAAACACAATCCACTTGCACCTTGGAGAATCGGCCATTACTCTTCAAGATATATCAATCATACTAGGTCATTGCATTGATGATCCGTGTGTTGCAGGCACATATAACCGTGCATGGCGAAAAGTATGTGATAATTTGTTAGGAGAATCTCCACCCTCGTTGACCGAAGGGTATATCAGAATGAAGTGGTTGAAGGAGAATTTCTCGGACATGCTGCCAGCTGATGCAACTTAGGAGGTGATTGAGCGCCATACACGTGCTTTATATTTTGCACATGATTGGGACGATTCTTTTTTCCGATTCTAGTAAAGATAATATATATTTGAGTTATGTGAATTGTATGTTTTAAAATTTTATGTAATTACATTGGAGACTAGACCTTGTCTTTCACTATTTTTTAAACATGCCTAGGTGGTTATCAATCATTGAGGACCTAGAAATTTGTGACACTATCATGGGTAGTGCTATTTTAGCATACAAGTATCAAGAAATGTCAAAGGTGGGTTTGATTCAAAATAAAGAGCTGAAGGGGTGTCTTACTTTGTTGCAAGTTTGGGCGTGAGAGATACTTGTTCCAAGACCGAGATTATGCAAGGCTCGAGTTTTAGATGGACATAAACTACTTGGGTGTAGGTAAACACATCTAAATCTAGTCAATGCATTAATATTTTTCAACTATATTCGTGAATTATTGAATCTTGAATAAGTTTGAAGTTTATACAAATGGAACGTCCAGAAATATTATGACCAGACCCCAGCAAGACAATTGAACTTTTACAGAAACAAGCTTGATCGAATAAAGATTTTCTAGGTTTTTGAATTTAACTTCAAGAAAATTCTATCTTAGATGGAACTAACACAAATCTAATCTATGAACTACTAATACATGTAATGTTATCTAGTTTTCCTGGGAGCCATATGATACGCTTCCACAATTACCACAAATCTGCACTGAAGACTAAGGAATATGGAAAGCAAGAGTTCCACTAATATGCTTTGAAATAGTATAGATGCATGTGTCGGATTGTGTGCTTAGGCAAATTGGAATGCCGCAACACATTCCAAAAGAAGTTCAAAAATAGAAAGATCACGAAAGGAGGTCATCATATAGACTAGGCAAATAGTCATATGCGGTATATAGAGAAAGAATGATCGCCATTTTTGTATTGTGCAACTGCTTTATCCACCTCTTCAGGAATCAGCTTACATTACATGGTATTGGAAGATTACTTGAAGATGGATTATAAATGAGACCGATCATCCACTCGATGATGATCAATAATGTGCCCTACAAAAAAGATACGTGCCCAAGTAAGTCTTCACTATTTATTAAAGGCGAGCAAACAGTCGGTTCGGTCAGTTTTTGACTATTTTTTGTCAAACCAAACCGAACTGATTTAGACCCGAAACCGAACCGAAATAAATCAAATCGGTCAATGCAATTTGTTCAATTTAGGCCTAGATATTTCAAAGTTAGAGAATTATTAGCTAAAAAACAACACTCTTACTCCTTCAGACTTCTCACTCATTTTATATCACAAGTTCAGGAGAAAATCCGTCAAATAACTACCTTATAAAACAAAATTGAATTTTTATCAACCAAGATGCATAAAAATATTAGCATACAATTTTTTCTTTTCACCTAGAAAAATATTAGTATAATTTCTTTTCACCTAGAAAATTATTAGTATAATTTCTTTTCACCTAGAAACCGTGACTTTACATTAAAAGCAGTCAGTTTTGCTATTTCGGTTTCAAATATTCAAAAACTAAACTTAACCGATATTTATCTAAAACCGAACCAAAGCTAAAAATTCAGCCGTTTCCATTATTTTGATCAGGTTTACACCAATTTATGCACACACCTAATTATCTTCAGTGTATATCAAAGAATCCAGTCATACGTGACCCCTCATTCATAAGTTTTCAAGGTGACTCATAAATTTGAAGATTCTTAATTTATCAACCATCGTATGACCCATTATTCATAAGTTTTCAAGGTGATTCTTAAATTTCAAGATTCATTTATTTATCAACCATGCTTCAACAACACCCCACAGTTACAAACTTATCAAAGCATCGACCCACCCAACATGAAGTCTCAATCGCACTACAAAGGACCAAGATAAATCCCACATTTGAAGTTTGATAACGCTATCAAAAATCACCTCCCCAGCAACAGGCCCAATCAAGTCCAACCCCGGAAGACTTGTGTCAAGACCGGTCCTGCAATTTGAGCTGAATAGACAACATAAAGAGTTGAATAACCAACAACACACTAAATTTCAATCCAGCTGAACACACTTGATCATACTCCCATAACATGCAACAAACGTACACAATTTGGAAAACATTAAAATGACAGCGGTTATACATTTGATTAACCAATAACATCTTTTCAAAGAAATCCAAAATTTGTCTCTTGGAACCAGTTAAGCTTTGACAACAGAAGGCACCATTGACTTGGGCTGCCCCAATACCCTTTACATATTCACACTCTGTATATATTGATACAATTGATGATGGGGCGTGTATGTATCTAGTGCACATGCTTTCTTAGCCTAAGAAACTTAAAGAATTGCTGATTTTCATATGATGAATGATCTAAAGATACAAGGTCCTACTGGATTAGAAGACTATCAAGAAGGGGCTCCGTATGTACATCTCGACCAACTGATCTTTTATTCAGCCGTTGATCCCTGCAACAAAATACAACAGCTTCTTTGCATTATGAACTTCAATATAAATTCATGTAGCAAGAGATTATATATGTTCGGCCATGCTACCAGTCTAACAGTAATAGTACACATTGAACATGCTAGGTAACGCAACATCTTCATGTTCAGAATAGACATGTGACAGAGAACTGGAGAGTAGAAACCGTAGAATGAAACATAAATAAAAAATATTCATAAAGGCAAAGGTCAGTGGAAATGATATTTCACTTCAAGTACCATATTTGGGAATGTCGTGGACAGTCATGATGATCTCTTTCCAATCAACCATCATTCACAGGGAATTAGGTTGAAGTGAAGAATATAGGATTCATATCTATATTGGCTTAAGCCCGTCCACAAGAAGTTGCAACACGTACATGCAAACTAGGTGTTTCCCGAAAAGTCAAAAACACGGATCAATATGCCCCACTTACCTAGCACCAATAGTAATATTATATAAAGAGAACCAAGAAAATATAACAATATACTGCCAGTCTGCATGAACTGAACCTAGAATGCTTATCAATCTCTCTCATGGGAGACCCTTGTCCGAATAGTATGGGAAGATGTCATTGCAGTAGTAGGAAACCTAGATAAGATTGTTTAGTCATACATTGGAAGATTTTCTAATTGTAGTTTGTTTACCATAAACAAACCTTCACTATCCCTTTCTACGATTAAGCTACTTTCCCAACGTAAAATAGCATCAGGGAAAAATTCCTAAAGATTTTGTAATTATAGTTTGTTTACCATAGACAAACCTTGACTATCCCTTTCTATGATTAAGTCACTATCCTCTTTCTTGAAAACATACATATTGTGATACATGTGCGCGTGTGTCGCGCGTGAATACTTGGATGCGTGTTTGTCGTGCACACGTCTGTGTTCCAGCTGCAACAAGATTGTTAGTCTCATGTTGAAGCTTATATAAGTGCAATCTTTGCTTTACTATAAAAAGATCTTGACTATCTGACTTTGTAATAGTTAAGACCAGTCTATTCAAACAAATCTTGAGAGCGCTATCATGCTAGTCTATTCAAACAAATCTAAAAATTGTCATCATGCTAGGAGCCTGGGATACAAGGGAATAACGCACAATGCCTATGCTCTCAAGCATCTTAGTTCTCCTGGATTTTTTGGGACTACAATTTTCATATATAGCTCATCTACAGCAAGTGCATCCAATGAAGCTTCAAAGTATTGTGGAAGAGACAATGACAATATCCAAATTCTAATAGCCATCTAATCCTATTCCACCACGTAACTAACTAATACCTGTGTAAAATTATCTGACTTATCTTATATATAACACAGTGGAGAGTCAGCCAATAACCATCAGATTCTAGAAAATAATTCAATCCATATACCATATATAATGAGTATTTACATGGATATCTATAAGAGGAAGGTAACCATGTTGGGCTTTTGGATGTTCATTATGAGGTGAGAGGTGCCCTCAAGAACAAGTGGAAGAAACCCCAGTTTTACTGTCTGAGAACATAACCATAAGTACTTTCTAGTGACGAAAGTATCAGGTGGTCTATACTTCTCTATTTTATTATATGCTATGTTAATACTAACAGATGCTTTACAATATCTCAATAAGAATAGACATCCTCATCCTCATATGCCTTAATTTTCAGTTCTCTAGCTATTAGACAAATTTCCTAACTATGGGTGACCTTTTCCTTCAAATCTGCATTTTTGTAGATGCCTAAGCTTTGCATAGGTCCCAATTTTGTATCCAATTCCAAGAACAGGAATGAAGAAGCAAACTATATAAAATAGCAGGTCCACATAGAAGAAAGGTCAATCACAATATATAGACATATCCTCATAAATTAATCCACAAATGCTAGGAAGCAGATATTTTTTATAACGTGATTTTTCTTGTTAAAAAATTCAAACATGCATGGGCAAACGTCAAATACCCTGAATAAGACCAGAATCCCATTAATAATAATGTTACAGCTTCAAAATTTGAATGGCCAGTTTTCTTTGTGGACTATATGAATTTGTAGCTGTATATGCATATATACATAATAAATTTTATAATAATTTTATACTGGAGAAGATATAATATGGGTGAAGGATCAAGACCTTACAGTCGATTGGAGCTCAACAGTATCTAAATTGTCATTCTCCTGCAATTCCAACAAGTAGAGTTATTAGTTAAGGAAATTACACTTCTTTTTGGATGATAAAAGGTTTCACTTAAGGAAGTATAATTAACATAACCAAACGATTTCCTCCAAATATCTATATCTTAGTCAAGTACCTCGAGCAACAAATCCTTTCTAGTAATCAGACCGATAACGTGAGATGCACGAGGGACTACAAATATATGCCTTAGACCCAATTGTCGAAAAAGATTGTACACCTGTCACATAAGTGTGATGAGACAAGTTACAAAATGGCTAAACTCTTCATAAAAAAACTACCAGATTATGGAAAAGCATATTCACCTTTGACAAAGACATATCTTCTGGCACAATATACGGGCATGGGTTCAGAAAGGGAGAAAGATCTAAGTACATCTCCTTTTCATCATCAGTCAAATGAATTTGATCTATAGACTTTCCTTTGCTTGTGGCAGGTTTCACAAAATCGCTAAGATTGTGCCTTTTAGGAGAAGATAAATGTTAGTAACTTCTTCAAACAATGTTACAAGATGAAGACTTTAAATGAAAATCACACACCTGTTGGATGCACCACGAATATCACAAGGAAACGGGCTATCTTGAAAATCTACCTTAGACTGTAGAAGAACCAATAAGTGACTGCATCACCAAATAGCAATAGTCAGCATTCCATTGCAAGATTTAACAATAAAAGCCTCCATATGCCAGAGAATACATTTCAATTAGGCAAGTCAACATTTCAAATAATAATAACAATAATAATAAAGATAAATATATGACACACCTACGAAGTATGAGACCTATCACTAGTGTTTCACCATTTCGTCCATGATCTATCACCTGACTTCCGCATCAAAGAGAAATTGCTTACTAACAAGAAAATATTTAATCATGAAAAAAGATAGCACTGTCATCATCACTCACTGGAAAACCATTGTGTGTGTTGCTCTGCAGAACTGATAGTATGTCTGCAACTTTGACAATACGAGAGAAGAACACAACCTTCCATGACATTAAAGAAACTTCTCAGTAAGTTAACAACTAATTTAATAGAAACAACCATAGAATCCATTCAAAGGTCATTTTTGAAATATACCCTCTGATTCTTGCAAGCCTCTTTTGCTGTCATATTCCGCATATATTGTTTAGGCCGAGACTCAAGCAAAGGAATGCCCCTCAACTGGGCTTGCTCTTCATACAGACCCTCATTGAAAAAGTCACCAACAGCCTGTGAAAGGCTGGTTGTATTTCCATTTCGAGTACCAATATTTCAAAATGACTGGAAATGAATACATACCTTAGAAATAAGAAGAACAAGCATGATTAAGGGTAAAAGCTTCAAGTTATTTGTGATCTCAACCATAATGACACATAAAGAAACAGTCATTCGCATAGAACCTCCAAGAAATGAAGCAGCACCAAGAAGAGCATAACTGGATACAAAGACCATGTACAACCATGTGAGTTTTAGTAAATAGTGTCTATTTTCTATCACATACAAGAGAAGTATAGAGACCAATAATCCAGGCACAACGAATAGGCTAAAGAGTAAAGAAGAAAATGAAAAATAGAAAACAGCTAAAAAAATTGGGAGCAGGCAACAATTGACTTGTCTCTAATCTACTAAAAACAGATAGTATGACACAGGCTCATGGTGAAGGTTCGTAATACGGTGACAATGGTCTGGTGTAAGGTGACCAGTATTCGAAGCTTACAAAATAACTTTCTGGATTCTTTTTCAGCTTTGTCCATGTTTCACTATTCTCATATCAATCTATAAATCTTTAAAATCGTTAAATCACCATTCATAAGAACTCCTAAGGTTTTTGCAGAGCAGGTTGGTGCGATTCAAGTTGATTCCCATCTCATTTAACACCAGCCAGTAAGACTTCTGCAAATTTTGACTGTAATCACATCTAAAACTGATAATAATATAAAAGAACCAAGGTTACGAAAGCACAATGTGGCCTGGGCACCGGAGACTAGGTAGCACCTAGGCAGTTATCCCTTTTTTTTAAGTTACAACAATTAACATATAAAAGCCAATATTATAGAAAGCACTAGGCACTGCTAGGCACTGGACTACTGACACCTAGGTGGATTTCTTTCTTTGTTTAAGTGGTGATGGAGAAGGTTTTTTTTTTAAAGTCGGTGGAGGTGGAAGCGTTCATAGTTATTTGAGGTCGGATGAGGTTGGAGGATGTGGAGGCTACAACAGAGGAAACATGATTAAGACATAAGCGCAGTCCGCATAAGCAGTCCATGCTTCCCTAGGCACTCCCAAGACCTAGGCGGCCAGTCTAGGTGCTACCTAGGCCTACGCGGCGCCTAGGCGAGCTAAGTGCCAGCTTTTTAAAACATTAACTGGAAGAAGCATAATCATAAATTCATAATCTTAGGCCCTATTTGAACTTCTCTTTAACACATAACAATTAAAGAACATACATCAGTCTTTGGCTTTGGACAAAATATTTTCCATAAATGGCTATATTAAGTGTCACTTCCTCCTTTGTGATACTATCATACTAGAACAAGTGTAATCATAACCTTAGGTCCTGTTTGCACTCTCTTTGACTGACAGCAACAAAAAAGAACGTTTGGTATAGCCTCCCTCCCTCCCTCCCTCCCTCCCTCCCTCTCTCTGACAGCAACAAAAAAGCATTTACCATGTCTTGGTTCTGGCCACGTAAATGTTTAACACAAATGGCTATATTATGTGCCAGTGCCAATTTCTACTATATATTGAATGTCAATCTCTCTCCCAATACGAACGTTTGGTATAGCATCTCTCTCTCTCTTCAACTACAAGCTTACAATCTCCAGTTTAGCATCTTCAACTACAAGCCTACAATCACCTTAAGCAGCTCTGACACCACACTTTATGCACAACATATCCAATCCATCTCAAATAATTTGTTTTCTTCATCTCACCATTAGTTTTCAACCCCCCCCCCCCCCCTCAAATAAATAAACTTGTTCCTTATTAATGAAACACAGTCAACATTCTTTCAGTACCCATAATGATATGTTTCTTGATTACACACATTTTTATCTGGAATGTCTTGTAGCTATCTCATAAAATTGTACATATAACTTGAAGCTTATTCTAGTATTGTTATTAAACAAGTAAAGAATTTCATTTGTTAAGAACATAAAATCACAGTGATCAAGAAATTTCTAATAAACTAACTGCAATGTAGGTGAACAAGAATACTAGGCACTAGGCAGCGAAGAGAATGCCATTCAAAGGGATAGCGCAGAAGAGGATGAGCACTCACGTTCCCTCTTCAACATTAAGTCTGCTGTAAAATTTAACCACAAACATTCCAACAAGTCGGCCATAAGTTGAACCGATCATTATTCCG
Source organism: Asparagus kiusianus (assembly GCA_022839385.1). Taxonomy (NCBI): domain Eukaryota; kingdom Viridiplantae; phylum Streptophyta; class Magnoliopsida; order Asparagales; family Asparagaceae; genus Asparagus; species Asparagus kiusianus. The sequence continues at coordinate 876,482 of BQKN01001070.1, read as the reverse complement.
GGAACAAACTGACCAGCAGGAACAGCAGTTCCAAATGTCACTACTGCCAAGGAATAGAACATAACCTGAAAATACCATGCAAAACAAAAGAAAGTCGTTGCATGATGTACACCACCTTTAGAACAAATTCTGAATATCATTTAGTGTATTAGAACATTACATCATTAAGAAGGAATCAAATGAACTGAAATTTTATAACCACATTGCCCACACCATCATATGAATGCACATTCCTTCACAAAAATTATACTAGTCATGAAATGGAAGCCACATGATCACTCTAAGAAAGCTGATCCCTTGAACATGAAAATTAACTGGATATTCCTGTCAGAACTTAATTATTCGTGCAGAATATAAGATTATCCCGAAAGCCACAAAAACAATCAAGTAATCAACACTAGCTTTACCTTATACATGACAACATTAGTCTACCAAAGAGCATGGACCTTCAGATGCAATTTGACTTATAAGAAGAGGATAGTTTGAAACTAGTGAAACTATATAACATATTGCAGTTAAATACCATCTTGCATACTCCAGAACAGAATTAAGGCTTTTGTAAACCTAAATGACTGGAGGCAACTTTGTTGCTTCTCAATCTTTCTATTTTTGTTTCTTCTTACTTTCCTCTACTATTTTTCTTCTTTCACATTATTAAATGATCAATTCTATCCATCTGATATCTAACTTTCATCGCTTTATGAATGTGTTCTCCTTGAAACTCCTCCGATACTTCTGCAAGTTATATGCACATGAATTTTTTTCATAATCAGGAAAATCTGTATAGTTATTCCTTAGACAAATTATTTTACATTTTATTTGCTAATGCATTTTAAGTCTTTGATCATTTATAAAAACTTCCGCTCATAAACAATGACAAATAATTGAGTGGAGCACAATAACATGCATCTTCTTATTAAGGTTGTTTAATGGGAGCAAACATGTTGAAGTGCCAATTCAACTTTTAAAATATGAGATTTGCCATAAACAGTTACAAGAGAACGCAAGATAAGTGGAAAATTATTGGGCCAAAAACCCTTCATCAAAATAATATATGCAAGTACCATAGAAGATCTGTGCAAGACAAATTATCAAGTGAAATAATATAAATTATCAATTACAAGAGTTGTTATGATTCATACCAAAAATGTGAGAAGGCTCTTAGCACTATACTCATGAAATGTCTTTGCACTAAATAAATTGCGTATAGCATCATCCTGCACAAAATTATATCTAAGTTGTTAGAAGCTAAAAAGAAAATTGGCACGCAAAAATATGTAGGAAAGAAGGGCCCAGAAGTTTTCAAAGTCAGAGAACCTGAGTATTAAAGAAAATGGTTGCCAAATCATTGTATTCCTTGTCATTCGCACAAAAGAACTACACATGGAATAAAAAAATAAGCAAGGTCTTAGAAACGGAACAAAATTAGTAATAAGACAAGAAACAAAGAAAGCATAACACACACATGTAAAATGTGTGTATGAGAGAGACTTGAGCTACAATCTACTAAAGTGAATGGGAGATTTTTTTTTCCACCTAACTTTTCATCCTTTGGTTTTGTGATACACATTAATGATGTATTCCAGATGCGATGCCTGCCTTGATGTGTATCACACATTAGCATCAATCTCAAAATAAAACCAATGGATAAAAAGTTAGGTGGAAAAGAGCTCATATCCACTTATGTGCATTGTAACTCAAACCCACACACACACACATATGAACTCGGTACCAAGTACAAGTTTTGTGTTTGGTAGTGAGGTGTCTCATTCTCATGCACTCTCTAACTCATGTGAATGTGGTCCCCATTTGAATGATTTTGTGTGTGTATATATATAGAGAGAGAGATGAGCTTATGTAAACTTAAATGGATAGCAAGTCTTTGTCCACCAAAGTTTTTATCCACTCATATA
>BQKN01001070.1:855094-874169 GCA_022839385.1 Asparagus kiusianus | reverse complement strand
TATATATATATATATATATATATATATATATATATATATATATATTATGTGTGTGTGTATATCGTGTGTAATAGATATATGGGTTTGATGGTTGTGAGTTGGTCGCTCATTTAGCAAAATAAGCTACTAAGAAATAGTGGGGTGGGTCCACACCTTTTGATGTGATGTTTCAAGTGAGCCTTATCACATGGTTATCTCTTAGTAGCTCATTTAGCAAAATGAGTTGCCACCTCATACACATTATTTACTATATATATATATATATACCGTGTGCGTACACACACACACATACACGTATGTATGTAAGTGTGCATGACTTGTAGTTCAGAGACTGATTAATTTAACATTTTTTATTAGAAATCAGAATTGCGGAAACAAGCACATGATGATGATGATCTCACATTTACAAAATTTCCATCTATTCCTGGTGGGCGAGGGCATTCAATGCCAGGATTAGTTTCCGGATTGGGGCATGGACTACATTTCCTCAGGAGTGGTAATCCGAATGAAATAGCTGAAGTTATAAAAGACAGAAGGCATACTTCAAATATCTGCACAAATAATTAAACAAGTTCACATATAAAAGATTATTGCTTTTTCAAAGATAATAAGCTTCTAGAAGTATTTACGAAGTAAAGAAGGAAGCCTAAAAAAACTTTATTTCTACACTAAATTCCATAAAATTGTTACATACCTTCACTCTGTTTCCTTTCTTATGCAAATATTTCCGACGCCAGCTAGTTATATAAAGAGTAAGCTGATTAAATAAGGCTCCTGGAAAAAGAAAAAGGCACACCAGTATAAGTCACTGAACTAATCTATTGCAACCTTAAATAGGGTACAAGACTAAGAATTTGACAAAGCCAGTGAAATATGTACCAAGAAGACCGCCAATAACACCAATAATGGCCATCGGGAGTAATTCCTGAAAAGAGTAATCTTCTTGACCACTATGAGGTTATTGTAAGAAAAGTTAGAACACAAATGAAAAGAAGCAAATTATTAGAACTAACTAAAGATTTGAATACTAACTCTGAGATGTCCCAGATTATGAAACCCCCAGAACCAAAATGTCCACATTTCCCACTCTTGCACCAGTTCATTGCAGACCGTACAACAACAGCCACAACAGCAGACGTAAAGAAAACTCTCCACATAAGCTGACTTCTCCACCTTGAGAAAGATAAAGTCAATAGAATAAGACATCCATTCTCACGAGTCTAACATAATGAAATAAGTAATTCAACTCAGACAGAAAATGAGATTCCGGAACCTAGAGAAAGACTCTACACAAACTATACAAACCAGACTGAAAAGAACCCTTATGCTACAGGAGCCAGATATGTCGTTTCATCAAATTCTATTCATATTTCCTTGGTACATGGAGATGCGCTTGGAGATTAACAGGCATCATTTGCAGAAGTTTGCTAAGAATCACAAGAGTGATTGTAGCCCTCGCAATTTAAAAAAAACGGAAGAAAGTGCTAAATGAATTCTCCTCTTCCTACAACTTTCCTACTATCCAGAATATCTGGGATAATGATACACAGATTATTAAAAAATTCAAAAAAAGTTGCTGCTCAGATATGTATGCATAATTGTAGGATTAGGAGATTTATAAGCATGCACAACTCAAAAACGGTTCATAACAAATAAATAAAAAAATAAATCATTCACAGACACTCTATAAGGTAAACCCCATCAACTAGTGGTTCATTGGAAAGAACTTTCATTTCTAGACACTCTTTAAGGTAAACTGCGTCAGCTAAGTTTACCCCAACAATCATCGCCTCTAGCTTTAGGTTTTAGGATAGTCTTATCGTCACCTTAATCACTCCCTAATCAACCCCCTCTCTCTTAATCACTACTTAACTCGTCTCTTTTATCTCATACTTCTCTGTAGTCCTCTATCCCTATCCATGCCCACCTCTTCTCTACGCCCCATCTCCCATTCTTTCAAATTCACCTTTCGGCCTATCTTCATATGAATTTCTAACTCGTCCTTCTACCCAACCCTGCCTCATAAATTAGCCCAGCTCATCACCAGTAAATCAACAAGCCCATCCATTTTTTTTATGGAATCTCCATATATTCTACTGGCCATCTTGCAAGGGACTGATAAAAGAAAAAGTAGTTTATTGAGTGCCTCTTAAAAGATTATGTTTTTTAACCAAATTAAAAATGAGTTGAGAAATTGAATCAATATGTCCTGAGAATCAACTAAATAATAATGTGATCTGTATTCTTTAACAAATGAAGTTGTTCTTACTTTATTTTAAAATAGAGGGTGGATAAGATCATTTCCCATAGATCTCAACAAAGGTAGTTATGCCCTACTAGAAGTCTACACGCACTGGCTTACACATATTCCACGCACGTAGACACATACTAGTTAAATTGCACGTGCATGATGCACGTGACGAAAAAGACCATTACAGTGTAGTTGTAAGAGATTTATTACAAAATACTTCATCCAAAAAAAGTAATATTCGTACTATTAAGAGACATTCTTAAATAAAGAAAACATTAGAGCTTTGTTGGAGCGAGATATATAGAACAACTTTGGCACAATATTATTCCATATAATTTATTTATTTATTTATTAATAAGTTTAAAGCAATGTCATGTATTTTTTATACCTTATTTATGTGGCAAGGAAAAAATTTACTTCTTTAATTTTGTACCTTTATTTCCACGTTTCTATATCTTCTAAATATCATTAATCTAAATGCCAAAAGACTTTTTCATGATTCTTTTCATAACTTCTCTTCAACCAACCTCGACCATTACAGCTACTTTTTAATTGGTTGTATTTCAGGATGTAATACTGCTAATACTGCTCTGAATCCATCACTTTTTGTTTTCACAATCTCCTATATTCAAGATGTTATTTGTAGTTTTGGATGTAAATATCAACTGTTTGTAGGTTTGGTTGCAAAGAATTTGTAGGTTTTAGTTTTATTGATTGTGAGAGAAAGGGATAATGAAGTGCATTTAATAAGGGAAGGATGTGGACAAATGTCCATTTCTTCAAAATTTTATTAAAATATACCAATCACTGGAGAAAACATATCTAAACCGAATAGTCGACCAATAGATCGTTTCAATTCGGTTTGGAGTAAAATTCTTTGTATCTAATTGAATTTCGCTTTTCAGAATCATTCTTTTGATTCAGTTTGTATCAACTTGTATTTTGGTTTTCAGATTCACCACCTAGAAATCAAAAACCAAGTAACATTTTTCTCAGTAAAAAGATCTCAAACATAGTTGCATGCCCTATCTACTCTATTAATGGGTTGAGACAAATTTACAGACGGATTTCAAGAGACCTCTCTAATATCTTTTTTCTCCATTAAAAAAAATCTCCTCTCCTTGCCACTCTGACCTGAATCAAAGTACCAAGCACCAATGTTATCCTGATCTTCTTTTGCCCTCACTACCTCAAACCATCCCCACTCTACATAAAAATTCCTCTCCAATGTGATATTCTAGTGACCTTGCAAGGAGGGAGGACCTAGCTTAAAGTGAGGAGGATGATGAGCCGCTATCGACAGAAGTCTTCCCTCTCATTTTCCTCTTAGATTTGTTTCGCTCCAGTTGCTGCAGTGAGAAAAAGAATAGTTTAGGTGTACATGAGGTTCATTCTTCTGGTATTGTTGGTTACTTGGATCTGGGAATTGATCCAATTCGGTGTTAAGGCAAAGAATGTCATAATCATTTCACTGTAGTCTATAACACTACTTGATTGAATTTTCTTATTGGAGTTGTTAATACAAAGAATGTTATAATCAGGTGTTTTACAACTTGGTATAAGTGGAATATAAATTTGACAGATTATTATCTTTGGATTGTTCTTCTATGAAATTGTTAGTGATTTTAAGATTTCATACTCTGGACCTGTTAGTGTAAGTTCTATTTTAAGCAATATTTTACCTTCGGGTGTCTTGTTTCCTCCTGATCTGGTCCAATCTACTGGGGCTTCAAAATATTTATTATGAATTATACATTTTGTTGGGTCGGCTAGAAATTTAGTGAACTGACCAAACAAATTTTGTTTTATTCAAACTCGGTTCTGAGCCTAGTATGACTTAGTTAGATGATCAGTTTTGAAAAGGAAATTCTGTTCAATTCCATTTTGCAACGAACATATAAATCCAAGCCAAACTGACCGACTGTGTAGCCCTGACCAACATAGAATGGACTGAATACATTGATATGAATGGAGAAACTAAAGAACAAAACAGTTTCAACAGAAGCACAGATAACGGAATAAAAATTTGAACTGACATATCATGATTTACAGATCCAAGTCGCCATGTGAAGGAAGAGAATACCCTACCCTATCTTCACCCGACACTATCGACTAAGTCATAAAAGATAAAATATGCACAAATTGATCCTCTTAATCAAAAAATGCAGGGTGGTTTTTCATGTTAATGTTGTGTATAAAGAAATTAATTGCGCCTCCTTACCAGGATGTAACTTCTTCCAATGCAAAGAGTACACCTCCAACAGGAGCTCTAAAAGCAGCAGCAACACCAGCTGCACAGCCACATGTTACCTTTAAACGATGGAAGGAGTTAATAAAAATTGTAGCTTAGACGGAAGATTAAAAAAATGAATAACATAAATAAGCACGATGATAAACACAAAACCGGTGCATTCACGCGAGTATATAAAAATGAAGAAGTGAAGTTCCCTCCTAAACTATCCATTAACTTGCATCATTGCCCATGTGCCATGTCAAATATCTACCTTCACATTCCCGCTCACTGTAATCTAGAAACCAATGGATTAGTTCTTACATAATAGCCAAAACTATTTTCTTAATTCTTTTATTGTTATAAGTCCTAAATCTCACTTAACAACACCTCTTACTAGAATAACTCAAAAAATTTAACCTCTATGCTTAGCATTTGTATTACATTAACCCTATTTCTTGTTGGAGGCATAATGGCATGCATTATTGGACTATTTTACCCTCCTATCTTCACTTTACTATGATCATTAACCATAAATGTTATCAATACTAATCTAACTTAAATTAACCCACAATTCAAAATTTTTATCCTATACAATTTAGACCGCAGATATAACGTTTATATTGGTTCATTACCAATTCTTTCTCTTTCTAACTAGCAGCCTCCTCCAATCATGGATCATATTCTTAACCTAAACACATGCTAACCAGTCATCACATCATCCTCCAATTAATTAATGCCCAACCATAGAGATAAAATTTTGAACATTTTCTTTCCTATCTTCCTTGTCAAATATTACGACAACAAAAGGAGCAAAAAGAATATCAAAAGTTGATCTGAATAGAACGATTTCTTAGTTAAGAGATGGAAAATGGAAAGAAAAAAAGTGCAGGAAGATTAGACGGCTATTTAGATTGATTAAGGTTCAATAAAACACTTCTGATCTTCTGATTTGAGGTGATAAAAGTTGTCATATGCCTTCAGAAGCCTAAAACTTAGGGAGGGTTATTGATCATTTCTAAGTTTAGGAAGTTTACGCGTCTCTAGTGAGAAGCTAATGGGGGTTTATTGAAATTTTCCCCATTGATAAATAAATACAAATATTAGTAGCTATAGGCCCATTAATTTCCAAATGCATTACGTTTTTTGAAAAGGTTGTTCACACATTCTGTTGTAGAAACGTAGGATGTTGCTACAAGGACCCAAATAAGGGACCCAAGGCATGGGACAGGTGAGGTGTCACCATCCGGTTGCATGATGCACTGTTCATGAATAGTGTATCATGCAACCGGATGGTGACACCTCACTTGTCCCATGCCTTAGGTCCCTTGTCCCTGAGGCATTAATGAGAAACATAAGTTCTTTACATTATAATAATAGCACATGCATTAGAGGACTAAAAATAGTCATTGAATAATATGATCTTAACCCATATCAAAGAACTAATAAAAAGTATGATCAAAAATAGCATAAATCACGTTAAAAATACAAAACTCAATAAACTACTATTTTGAAAGAGTAAAGATTAGGGGGGAATCAATGGATTGAAATGCTTGATGACAAAATTTGTTAAATTAAACCCAAATTGTTAAAACAAAATTCTTGTTTCTATAACATGCTAAAAGGTCACTAAAACTAATGTCTCATTTAGTACACGAGAACTGGATCAAGTGAGAATGGAATGAAGCAAGGAATGGAATGGAATGATGAAAATGTAATGCTCAGTCCATTCTCATGTTTGGGTGCATTTAGAGAATAAAGTGGGAATGAAAATCTTTTTATTTTAGTACAGGTAACTATTAAAAAAATTTAACATATTTGGTATTTAATTTAATTTTTTTCATTCTCATTTAAGTAGGAATACTCATTTCCTACCAACTCATTGGGAATGACAATTTCTGTAAAAAGTGAGAATGACCATTTCCGCGTAAAAAGGAGAAAAAAGAATTCGTGCTTGGTATGCATGAATGAGAAATGGGAATGAGCATTCTATTCTCACCAATTCCCGCATACCAGACGAGACCTAAAAGTTACTATTTGCTAACAACATGCAAAGAAAAACAAGATGAGTAATTACAAGATTTGAGGGATTGCAAAAATGCAAAGATGATCGTTGTTTCTCTTTGATTCTTCTCTTAGTTCTCTGTTATTCCAATCTTCTATTTTATTCATAAAATTTTCAATGAGTGAGAAAAGGACGCATGAGGCTCTTGTTCTTCTGCCAGAACAGAACTTATGCTAATTCCTCATATTCCTAATATGTTATATATGAGAAGATGATATCCCTTCACTTATTCCACTGGTCCTAGTTATTCAAATTCTAGTTAATATTTACACCCAAATTAGGTGGTTTGCACGAATTAAAGAGCTGAAATTTCCAAACTAGCCTCCCAACTTCCTGTGAATGGTATGGATCATCCCTCTATGGGGTGTTCTGATAGACTCTGCACCCATCTGCCCCTTATACTATTGAAAAGAATCATAGTAGTCATGAGTTCCTAATCAAATCAAGCATTCGATAGGCAAGTTGAGGGTTTATATCACAGATATTTTAAAAACATATAATATTGACTAACACCTATGTGTTGTGGCATGTCTCCTGAAAAGAATGTCATATGATTATCAAATGGAGACAAAGTAAATTTCATGGTTAAAATTAGTGGGGCATTTACATATAAGATGAAGTAGTTTCTTTACAGGGTACAAACATGATAACGGAGATTTGATAATAGTAAGAAATTAAGAATAACAATGGATGTGGTATCCAGAGTTCCATTGCTTCTAATCTTACTAAGAGCTATTAATTAAAAAAAGTGCATGCGAGAAGTATCAGATTTGGTGATGGAATCTCATGGTAGCTGACAATGTCAATGTAAAAAGGTAATGAAAAAGCATATTGAAGATTTTGCCAACCCTACTAGACTAAGAAACTTGATATCATGATTTGCACAATTGCATTAGGTAGCAAACATTAGCGTAAAACCCAATAGGATCTCCACGAAAACAGATACATTGGATATAAATGCATCTTCGAAAAATTATTGAACTAGCGTAAGACAATGTTTGCATGGATAAAACATAATCTCACCACAATTTCACATATATTTGCTCAATAACTACAATATTTTCTCTACACTTATTACAAATACACACATGTATTGGATACCAAAACAGTTTGTTGCACAACAATTGCATACTTACAGGCATTAAAACATGAACTAAAACAATTTTCTTCATATTTGTGCCATAAGTGCATTAATTTCTCAGTTTATTCACAAGATGAAGTGCGTAAATACTATTTCTCAGTTTATTCACAAAGGTACATCCAAATATATGCATAGGCACACAAAGAAAACTAAGAAAAATCCAACATAGAGATTGCAAATAAATAAGAAAAATCCATACTTCACAGACAGGTTCAAGAAACTCACAAGGTCTCGGCGATCTCGATCACTTTCGAAAACTTGTAACCACCTCGAGTTTAAGTGATATTTTGTCGATCCTCCCTACTTATATCAAATTATATGGGTTAACCATGTAGATAAAACATATAATAGTATGAAATTGAGCTAAATTAGCCTTTTACACAACTTATCAAATATAATGCATTAGGTTGCAGGGAAAAAATGCCTGCAATCAAAACACACTATAAAAAGATAATTAAAAAAACAATAGCAAACATGATAAAAACCATTGATGGAACTTGATCATACGTGGATTCTAGAATGGAACTCTAACTAAATTTTGAAAACGATAGAATTACTATAGCTATCTCCAAGTAAAATAAAAGGATAAATTTATAGCCAAAAAGTGCTAACTTATTGGTTAAGTGGTTAAGTGGTTAAGTGGTCCTATAGTTACATATAGGGTTATCGAGGCGGGCGTTCCTGCACGAGGCGCTGCGGTCTGCAACAAACACGCCCTGCACCAGAGGCGGGGTGCCGCGGGCACGCGAGGCGCGCGCCTCGTGTGCGCCTGGCGAGCGTGTCGGGCGCACCGCCTTAATGTACCTGGTTTAGGACCTGGATTGAAGCGGGTTTCGGGTTGAATGCGGGTTTCGGGTCTTGATTTTTAATAAACTCTTATGTTTTAGGATTCTCCTCTCCTCAAACTCTAACTATCTCACTCCTGGACCCCAACCCGCCAACCGACGACGCCGACTCCGATCGTCGCCGCCGACCAATATTCCGGTTAGTTTTTTTTTAGTTTTTCTCTTTTCTTATTTTCTTCTTTTTTCTTTTTGAAAATAATTTATATGATTACATATTTACATCATGTAATAGACTATTTTTTCCATATTAGACTCTTTTTGAGAACTTTTGTTTATGCAAAACCTTCACTTTAGAACTTTTGTGAGGCGCGCGTCTCGTTGTGCATCTTGCGCATGGTGCGCGTAAGGGATCTTCGCGCCCCGCATTGCGCCTTGCGCCTCGATAACATTGATTACATATCCAACTAGATACATATTTATGAAATATCAAACCGAATTCAATCATTCTACACGCTTTGGAATAAAACAAGCAGATTTTCAATTGTTCGGACAGTTACTATTTTGTTACGCACTCCTTTATTACTATTTTTCTTCTTCTGTTTTCTCTGTTAGGTGGGAGGAGAGACGTTAGCTTGGGTTTTCTAATTTTTATTTTGGGAGGGGGTTTGGAAATAGATGTGGAAAAACAATCATTTATATTATTTATCTGTATAGCGACTATATCCTTTCCAATGGCACAATTACAAGTAGAGATTGATATTAGAATAACAAATTTCAAATGGAAGCACTCTGGCAGCGCCATCAGATCAACATCACAAGTAATCTTTCTTAATGAGTTTGCTATGAACCTCACTTTCATGCACTTTGAAGTATAGAAGTGTTACTTTGGTGCACTTTGAAGTATAATGGTGACTATACTTATTCTATCTCCTATGAAGCTTACTCTATCTGGTATAAGGCTTAAGTTTGCACTTTGTGCATCAAACTTCAAACATATAACAACCTATAACTACTTTGAAGTATTGCGGTGACTATAAATATCTCCTATGAAGCTGACTCTATTTGGTAATTAGTATAAGGTTTATGTTTGCGCTTCGTGCATCAAACTTCAAAACATAAAAACTATCATAGTGCGACCTTGTATATCTTTGCTTAACATCACCCTCCAAGTGATATAAGGGATTAACAAATTCACCTCCTAAAACTTAGGATCGACTTATTCACTTTCATTGCGTAGTGCCCATTTTTGTACCAAGACATCTCTTATGTCTACTTCCCAATCACTATCTAACACACCAGCAACTACATGAAGTTCTACTATTGACAAGCCTTATGTCCACTTTCTCCAGTTATCATTAAAAAAAATTAAACAAATATTGTTCATCTTCTAAAGTTGTAAACTATCTTTATGTTAGGGTTAATTGCAGATAGACCCTCTGTACTATCGCCAAATTGTGGATAGACCCCCTATACTTCTTGCACTGTTTTAAATATCGGCCGATAATCGATATTATCGGTCGAGTTATCGGATTTGGGAGCTCCGCTAGGATAAATTGGATTTTTAATCGGTTATCGTTTTTGTAGGTTTATCGGCGATTTATCGGCGTTATCGGTACTTATAGGCGATTTATTGTTTTTGTAGGTTTATCGGCGATTTATCGGCGTTATCGGTACTTATCGGCCGATAAGTAAGACTTTTTTATCGGGATTATCGGGATTATCGGCCCATTTTGACTAACATTATATTTTTTCAAGGCTATGGTGCAAGTTTCGCTTTCTACAATTTGTTAGTGATTCTAAACATGATGATTTATATTTTGGTATGTTTATATTTCATTAAGCATGAATAGATTATATTTTTTAATTGTTATATTATATATACACATCATCCAGTATATCACTCCGATAAATACTACTTATCCCCGATATATCCCCGATTTTCGCTATCCAATAAGGATTTTGGCCGTCCGATAAATTCCCGATAACCGATATTTAAAACCTTGACTTCTTGTAGATATAAATCCCCTCGATTCTCAAGTCCATAAGTTTCATGTTAAGATTGGGCTTCATAAACTGAAATGCATGAGATTCATAAATAAATTCAATTACTATAAACATGCATAATGATCATTGCATATAACTAATTAAGATGAAAAACCAATAAGGTTGTCCAAGAGGCGTATTTACAACAATAGAAGCAGTGGGGTCCGCCCGCAATTTGATGATAGTACAATGGTCTATCCACAATTAACCCTTCATATTATATATGTCGAAACACAAACAATATAACTTTTAGTGACAAATGTGAAGCAAATTTTTTAGAAGTTGTAATTCTTTTAAGCTTACACCATCCCTTTGAAGCTTATGTATCATTTTACTTCAGAATCAAGTTGTTCACTTAGGACTATAATTTTTGAGACATTAGTTGTAATACATGGTTTCTATTAAGTAATGTGGAGTAAAAATAGCCTAGTGTTGCAGCTCATTTGTATCAGAGCTAGTGTTACTTCCCAAAATAATATGAACCGTTACCGGGATCAAGACTTCAATCAGTGGGGGATCCCAAAAAAAATCTTGGGATGTGAACAAGTACATATTTATTTATCTAAAACTAGAAATATAATGTAATGGGTTTGGGTTTTGTGTTACTTATGGATTTTGAATTTTAGACTTTTGACTTTATAGTGTAGTTTTGGGCTTTCAAAGTTTGGGCTCATATGATTTTATTGTTGGATATTTAAATAAGCCTTTACTTTATAATAATGGGCTAATTCAAAATTTGCTACTAGTTTCTTTAATAACTTATAAATGGGTTAGGGTGTAATTTTTAAATTTTCTTTTTTTGGGTGGGGAGGGGGTCAAATGAAAATTTCGCTAGTGTTCATTGCTATTAATAAAAAAATTAGGAGTGCAACTGCACCCTAGGGCATATGTAAACCACTTCTGAGTGTATGATCTTAAAAGAAGACTAGATTTGCTCGAGATTGAGTCATTAGCTTTTACTGAGTTATGTTACATTGGCTTAGTTGAGTCTATATTTCATTTAAAATGATTCAATATATTGTTGACCATTAAGACTTTATGTATTCGTCTAGATAATTGGGACTAATACAAGAGTAATTTTAATGAACCAATAAAACCTATATTGCCCATTAAGTCTGTAGACAAAGAAAAAGCAAAGTTCTTATTCATCTAACATTAACTTCTCTTAAGTAGATACTAGGGGAATATTACCACTGTTTTAAAAAACCTCCGCCTAGTCCGCTTAGGCGTACGCCTAGGCCTAGACGGTACCTAGATCGTCTAACTAGCGCCTAGCGCCTAGGCAGTATTTAGGTTGTCCATCTAGATTTTACGAGCATTTAGGGAAGCATTGTCTGCTTACGTGGATTGCACCCTATAGGCTTTGATTGTGATTTTATGTGTTGTAGCCTACACGTTCTCCAAACTCCATTAACCTCCAAATATGAATATCTCCACTACTTCCTCTGACCTTCAGTAAAACCTCATCGATCACCACGTAAATGAAGAAAAAAAACACCCAGAAACCGCTTAGGCGTCCGCCTAGACGACTAAGCGCTGGACGCCAAGTCCGACGCCTAGAAGCGCCCAGCGTTTAATGTAACATTAAATATTACAAAATAGGTATATGATAAAATCATACCTAACCACATCTCATAAGTCATAATATCTAATATCTTAATAACATCTCATAATATCTGCTAATATCTATCAATACTATTAATATCTAACACTCCTCAAACTGGAGCATATATATTATATATGTCCAGCTTGTTACAGATAGCAACAAAAAAAAATGTTACCTTGGCCTAGGATACTTAAAGACGTCATCACTCAAAAGCGTGGTTGCAATCAAAGAATATCGAAGCCAAAATAAACACAGATCACAAGCGAATTCTCGTTTATGTGATCAATGGACAATTAGAAGAAATCCTATGTTGATCAGCTAATAGTAGGTGGGCTAGCCAATGTTCTAAAAAGCGACCTAAGTGGATGCCTAGGCATAGGCCGAACTCCAGCTACCTAGGCGCCGCCTAACTTTTAAAAACAAAAATATAAAATAAAAACTCTGTTATTTGCCCAACCCAATCCTATTAGAAAACAAAGAAAAGGATTTTTATTGTTTTTACCCAGCCTATAAACCCAAACCTGATCCGCTAAACTTAAAACTCAAACCCCTTCTCTCATATTTTCCCCCCAATTCCCAAACTCTAACACCCGTAGCCACCACTTCTCTCACCTCCTCTCTCGCCGAACTCAACCAGACGACCGCCTCCTCATCTCGAAGAATACCAACAACCACCTCAATCTCTAACCTTCTCTCGATGAATCCCGCACGCAACCACCACCATCACAACTACCACCTCCTCACTTCGCAACCACCTCAACCTCTTCCTCTTCGCACCACCGTCGCCACCTCTAACAGCTCAACCTCCTCTTCTCTTCAAGGTAAATTTTTAAATTTTCACCTTTTTTTATTTTTTACTATTTTTTATTTTGTTAATTAGTTAATCTTGTTCAATTTTACTTTAATTTTATATGAGGTAAGATTGCTATTTAGTTTTTTTGCAATTTTCTATTAATTTAATCCATGTTTTCGTCAATTATTATAATTATTTAATTTTAAAAATAGTTAAATGCCCAGTTCACAATTTAAAAAATAGTCAAGCGCCTAGTTCACCTAGCGTTGTCTATAACATTGAGGTCAGCTAATAAAAACCATAAGCAAGTTAGCCAGTAGAAACCATAGGCGGGTCGCCTAGTAGAAACCATAGGCAAATCACCTAGAAGAAACTGGCTACCTAGAACAAACTGTAAGTGGGTCAGCTAGTAGAAATCCTAAATGGGTCAATAAATAGAAACTACAAGTGGGTCACCTAGAAAAAGCTAAAGGAGGGTCACCAAAAGAAACTATAGTTGGGTCACCCAGTATAAATCCTAAGCGGGTCAACCAATGGAAGCAATGTCGGAATCCAACTATTAAAAGAGGACCATTGCAAATCATTGCCAGAAGATGTCATTGGAGTTACTTCGGTTAATTATTCACTTGGTGAGCAACTTTGATTATTGTTCATGATGTACAGTAACTTTGGCTATTGTTTACGCGATGAACAACAATAAGCCATACTTTTTGTTGAAGTAAGGATTTTTTTATGGAGTGTTTTTATGAAGATCTAGAAATCAATGATGTTGAAGCCAAAGTTGTCGTCGAAGCCGCTAAGGAAAAGCATAGAGATAATAAAATCCCTCAGGGGCTCCAAGATCTAGAAAAAGTTGAGTTCTCTAGGATCAAGAACTAGGCTTTGATACGATGTAGATAAATATAATAAGCAAAATTATTACTCATCTAATCTTAACCTTTCTTAAATATAGATTAGGAGAATATTATAAAATAGATATATGATAAAATCATATCTAATCACATCTCCAAATCCCTCTACAATATCTCATAATATCTACAACTACCAACCAATACTTATAATATCTAACAAAGCCTTTAGGCAGATAAAAATTTCACTATGGTCCATTAAGTCCAAATACAAAAGTATTTGGTGAACCTATAGAACCTATATTTCTCTTCCAGCATATTGTGTCAAAAGGCCAAAAAAACCTTCAGGTCTAGAGAAGAGAGTGGCTTGATAATTATGATGTACAGTTTACTAAAAAATAGCAGGCCAGAATGTAATATAAGCAAAAAAAATCACATTTACCAGAGAAAATCATGTAAGAATGTCTTCTTTTAATAGATTAATAAGAAGCATGTAAGTTGAATTAAACTGGTTCAAGAAACTCCAACTTCATATAGAAACTAAGTAGAATCTTCCTAAAAGTATTGATTGTAGAATAGAGTTGCACAAAAAATTTCGTATCCAAGGAAATATTTGTATCCATATCCGTTATGTAGTGACATATTTGGATCCATAGCCGAATAGGCGAATACATCTTGGTCATACACTCATACTATTGTAATAGTTTTAGTTTTAATCCTTAGAACAATCGATTTAAAGTTAATTTTGATGATCCAGATATCTAATCTTAGTTTTTTAGATATAATGAACATATTAATGAACTCTCTTACCTCACATGAACTATATACTTTTTCCAATATTATCTAGTTTTCTCATATCCATTTTGTATCCGCATACATTTTCACTTATATATCCGCATGCACATCCGTATCAGATTTTAGCATGTATGGATAAAAAAAATTCATACCGAAACATATCGATATCTGTATCTGTATCAGTGACTGGTAAGATGATATGGATTGGTATCATATCTGAGCGTATCCACACCAAATGCACCCCTATCATAGAAGCACTAAACTGAAATGGGTAGTGTACTTCATTCTCAGAATTATTAACATCAGCCACCAAACATCAAAAATTAATTGTCGTCTACAGAATCTGAGTTAATTTATTCTTAAATAATGATTGCACAAACAGTAAGCTAGTAACATGAGGGTTTTTTTTTCTTTCGTGGATTATCAACCTTCTATATTTAACAATGACAAATAGTACAAACAGAAGAGAAAGTGGGAGGATTATGTCTTTATATAAGCAATGGTGATAATCAACAACATGAAACAGACTGCAATTTTTCAATTTCCTTTTTCACTCTTACAGAACGAATGGCAACCATGAAATTATGATTCAAATACTCAAAAGCCGTCTCTTGGTCGCCTTGGACAATAAATGTATGGACCTTAAGAATTTGAAAATAGAATGGAACATTCAAAATATTAAACTAAAAACTTAAAAATGGCTGCAGCTCATAAAATGGGGACTGCAGGGGTACCTGTCCAAGAAGGGAAGCAATGCAGGCACCAGTGTGAACAAGGGGACCTTCTTTGCCAAGAGCAAGTCCACCCCCCACTGAACCAATGCTTCCAAATATCTGCTCACAAACAGAATTTAAAAATGCAATGTCAGGAATAAATGGAAATCACATTTCAGCATACTGCTAGGAGAAGGATATAGGGACAAACTTTTCCAATCAATGTTCTTAAGAGGAGAATCCCATGTGTATCAACTCCTGCACATTTGCTTAAATACATTACCATCTCAACAAAGGAAAATATTACTGGTGTGCATGTGAATATGAGGCACATACCATTTAAGTACCCTTTAATTTCAGGAATACCAGATCCAGCTGCTGCTGGTGCAAATTGTGTGATGATGTATACAGAAGAAAAGACCAAAGCTAGATTGAACATAACAAACACCAAGAAACCCGCAAAGTAAGAATGCTGTATAATAGAAAAGGTCGCTGCATATTTCCAGCCTGAGAAGTTCTCAACTGCCAGATTAATAAAAACTGCAGCCACACCAGTGCCTACAAGAAAACACAATATTCAAACAAACAATTGCAAAGCCATCGACCTAACATGCTAACAAAGAAACAAAAAAAGATTCAAGTTATGAGCTAGCCTAAGCGCAAAGACAAATGGCATTAGCAGGGAGAACACAGTTGAATGAAATTTTCAAACTTGTAACTTCCAATTTAAATTTTTTAAGTGGCTTAAAAAGGATTTGATTCAGACAGAGAAGACACCTAATAATCAAGGTTAAATAAACCTTGAAGCCACCGTAAATTCTGTTAGGACCCATTTAGTCCCATATTGCCAAATAGAGAGTCAATACGGGTTTACAGAAGATTTAGATTGCCTCCGTCTAACAACTAGCTTTTAGGGATAAGTTCTCCCAGGTCTCTTACAAATGGTATCAAAGGCAACTCCACCTACCTAGTAGCAAGCGAGCAACATGGGTTATGATGCCAGCAAGTGTTCGTCAGGAAGTTGTAAATCGAAAAGACTAACACCCGGATTGCAGTGTTTGACTGTAACTAGATTAGTGCAAAGCCCGATAGTGAGGGGGCCCAAACTGCGCAACCTTGGTGGTAAATAAGGGTGTATTTAGTCCCATTTTGATTAAATGAGCATCTCCAACAGCTTCCCTAAAACTTTCTCTAAAATGAGGAAGCAAAAGTCATATTCTCCAAATTATTTTTGCTCGAACTCTAACAGCTTCCTCATTTTGAAGAATCCTGCATTTATTACAATAATAAAAATATTTTACATCTTTGCCATGAAAACTTTAACAATAAAGATTTAGACATGAACTTTTTGTTTTTTGCCCCCTCATTTTATAGTGTTGAGTTGTTTTTTGAGTAGTTGGAGATTTGAAGAACGTGAAACATTTATGACAAAACTCTCCCCAAAAATTTAAAGAATGCTACAGATTTGGGGAAGACTCCTATTTTTTCTACTTCATCCCTATTTTGGGGAATGGGATGGGGAATCTGTTGGACCAAAAAAAGCCCAAAATTCTCCAAAAATGAGAATACCAATAAAATGGGGAAGCTGTTGGAGATGCTCTAAGAGATGTGCACCTCAAATAGCTAGCTTGTATTACGTGTTCCCCTAGGTTTAAATTGTTTGAGAACCAAGCATTTTCCTCCAACAACACTTTTGATAGATACCTAAAATTTCAAAAAAAATAAATCTCTACAAAGACGAGAGAATTGTTCACTAACCAATTCCAATCAGCAACGAGAAGAACCATTTCACGACCACATGATACCAAACAAAAAGCTTTCCTCTCCTCGCCTGCACAAGAGACAGAATAAAAACCATCACCAACAGATCCACGAACCCTGGACTCACAAAACCATCAAATTTCCTCCACCTGCGCTTCTCGATAGGCGTGATTCTCAATAATCTCATAATCAAGGCTCTCCGCTCCGCCGCCGGCGAGGATCCTCTGGTTGATCTCCTCCTCCTGCGCCTCCGCGTCCTCGGCGCTCGGCAAACGAGACCACGCCAGCTTCGCCGTTTCGATCATGGCGGCGATCTGTATTGGATTTAGGGCACGGAATTGGGGATTTGAGATCGGATCGATGAGAGGGAGTGAAATTTGGGGGAGAAAGATCGGAGTTTTTGACTGTTGGAAGAAAATTGCGTAGGTGGGTGAGTCCACAGGAAGGAGAGTGGTCCGAGTGGAGAGGGGAAAAAGTGGGGACCTGAGATATTGAGTTCAATTTGATCAAGGGGAGTTTGTTTCAAATCCTAGGATATACATTTGAGTATGGATTTGAAATCAATAGGTGTTTTTATTATGGGTTAAGATTTTTAAAATGTTGTTTGTTTTATTAATATTTTGAAATTTAAAATACTATAATTTGTAATATTTTATTTGTTTCAAGATCAAATTGTAATATTATCAAATGCCAAAAATTTGTAATATGATGAAAATATACTATCTTGGTGAGGTTACCTCCCACAAAAAAAACAAAATTGGGATTTGTCAAATCCTCTCAAATTGAGAGGTGAGCACACCTATTTATGGGATTTGTCAAAATCCTCTCCAATTAAGAGGATTTGGTAAATTCTAAAAATTGAGCACTTTTTGCACTTTTGGGATTCAATATTCTAAAAAATTTCTTAAAACAAACATCATATATGGAATCCCAAAATATAAAAAAAAAACTCACTTTTTGATCCCAAAACTTGTAATTCATACGAAATGCCAAATTTTTTGGTGAAACAAACACCCACTAATTTAAGGGTGTTTAAAGTAAGTCCTCACCTTTTTGGGGGGTCTTTTTCACATACCACCATTAATCATTTACTCTCATTTAATTAATTAATTACTATCATGTAACATCTTTATGATTCCATAATTTAACCGCTAGAACATTTATCATTTTTCTCTCCTCCAACCATCATTACAACGGTTATTTTTCCACATCTAGTTTTATTATACAGTAAGTCAATTTTTTTTTTGCATTTTCTCCTATAAAAATCTAGTCATATCAAAATCTAATATTGTTTTCATAATGAAATGAAAAGGATAACCCTTATACGTGTGTTGGTGGAAGAAAAAGTGCTATCAGATATATTAATGGATTACTTAGGGGACATTTGGTTTATTGCAAAATAATTGCAGCTAATATTGCAACAACAAATGTTGCATGCGGCATTTGTCGCAAGAAATCAACTTCAAATTCGTTGTTTGGATACATGCAATTATATTGTCGGAAATGTATTTTCAAATGCGACTTTAGTATTTGGTTGAAAATAGTCAGTCAAAACCTATAAAATTTTACCATATAAGGAAAGTGTGCTATGGATGGTTTATTTGTTTGGATTTAAAAAGATTTTTTGACGAGGTGGAATTATTTTTATTTTTTAATTCTCTTTTTTCAAATTGCAGCTTTTCTTCCTATCAAATAAGCAGTAATATTAGTTGCAAGTTTTTCCTACAAAATGTAAACTCATTTAACTTTCTTAGGGTGCGTTTGGTTACCAATGTGTTTTTATTGTTGTGTTTTTCTAGAAAAACACATTGGTGTTTGGTTTTTCTCCCAAAAGTGTTTGCAATCGTTTGAAAAACACATTGGATCAGATGGATCAGATGGTTTTTCTAAAATAATCATATATTCAGCAAAACAGGAAAATTAATCATATATTAATTAATATTAATATATTAATATTAATTAATATATTAATATATTAATATTAATTAATAGTAATTAATATATTAATATTAATTAATATATTAATTAATATTAATATTAATAT
>BQKN01001070.1:833467-854694 GCA_022839385.1 Asparagus kiusianus | reverse complement strand
ATTAATATATTAATATATTTAATATATATTAATATATTAATATTAATATATTATTAATATATATTAATATATTAAATATTATATATATATATATATTAATATATATTAATATTATATATTAATATTAAATAAAAACGAAAACAGCAGACCTTAAACACCTTTTTCTTGTTTTGAGAAAACCGTTTAAAGTTGGGGGTTGGTAGTGTTTTGGACGGAAAAACGGAATGGTAACCAAACGCGTTTTGTTTCTTTTTTTAAAAAAACACAATGAAAACAACACAAACGCAATGGTAAACAAACGCACCCTTAGTTACAAAGTTATAAATCAAACAATGTATTTACAAATTGGATTGCTCTATTTACATTTGCAACTTCATTTTCATCCAACCAAAGAGCCCCTTAGAGAAACTAACCATATGTAATTTAATAAGGGTTTATTTCACATAACCCACATAAACAATGGTGGTGTTGCATATAACCTTCATGTACTTGTTCATCTCACATAACCCCTCTGAACTTTAAGGTGTCCCACAAAACCCCTAAGAACTTTGAACTTTCCTCACAATACCCCTAAATACAATTTGCTAATAGCTAAATTTCATTAAGAGGAAAAAATACAAAATTTAAGATAGGGTGCATATTTGTATGTACAGGACAAATGATAATATTTATAAGAGCGCACTCTTTTCTTAAGGGTCACGATCCTACACTTGGTATATAAACAAGAGGACCATAAATCATGTATATACCATGTCTCAAATTGTGAATCGTTAAATACCAATTCTAATCCTATAAATGAAAAATAATACATAGCAGAAATACTACAACTCCAAACCTCAACCATGATGAACCAATGTTACAATCTCGGACTACCCTCGAGTAGTTGGCACTATCATAAGGAAAATATCACCCAACATAAACATCTCCATAGATCATGTCATGTATGCCAAGTATCCATAAATATACCCTACTCTCAGGTAATCTAACATGTGATCAACACCACAACTGTGTACGTGTGTGTGTGTGTGTGTGTGTGTGTGTGTGTGTGTGTGTGTGTGTGTATAACGATACTCTTGTAAGGTACTCACAATATCATGTGGAAACAATATCCTTACTCAATCGTTCTGCGGAGATAGGTAAATCACCCTATTCCGGAATGATGCATCCTGATAATCGTACAACTGAGTGTAGGCATATCAGCCTAATTAGAAAACCCTGATCATCTTCACGTATGGTACAACCGCGGTCTCATTGTACGAAAATGTCCAACTCTAAGTGTGGTACGTCCACGGTCTCACTGTGGGAAAATGTCCATCACTAAACATCCACCACTGACGGATTATGTATTATATGTGTTATTCTAACACTATTAACTCGATCATGTATTACGCATCTCGACTATGCATATAAACTCAACTTAGTACATGAATTTTAGTGTTCGTGCACGTATCTCGATATACGGATCTATATCTCATGTTCATAAACATCTCAGGTGTTAAACAGATGACAAACAACATAATACAATGTGGTTGATCGAGAAAATCCCTCTATTATACAACTATTTGCATAAAAACATGCACAAATATAAACATGTGGGTTGGTCGACCGGGCATGCGTCGCCGGTCGACCGGCCAGAAGTCCAGAGCCCGGTTCTACAGGCTGTGTTCATGTGTCTTGTTTGTGATTATAACTTGTTTAACTTGCTAAAAAAATTGTAAATACATTTTAAATACTTAATTATCATTACTGAAGATCATCTAGCACATGGAACAACAATTATTACATTAATTGACATGTACAAACCCCAAACATGTACAAAAGCATCAAAACATCGTGAAAACCATCAAAACTCATTTAACTCTCATTTTTAATTACTTTTATATCTTGATCTACATCAGGATATTCATTTGAAATCCTTTAAACACAAAAAAATTTGATCTTTATCTCACATATTACAAAAGAACTATTTTTATGCACAAAAATAGGTTTTAGACTCACCAAATCAAATCTCATTAAAACAATTTAAAACATGGATGTAGGGTTAGCAGAGATGAAACTCGCTTGAAAACCTTTGTTGAAAGCTAGAAAGTGCACATCCAAGTATGATCCCTTAGCCACAAGACAACAATCTCTCCTTCACGTCAAAAAATATTTCTCAAAGCTCTTGAATTCACAAAACTTGGATCTAGGGTTTATGAGGGAGATGGTGGCTGCTAGGGTTCAGGGGATATACTAAAAGATATGAAAAATTTGTAAAAAGTGGTATTTATACATATGTGTACAGCTAGGCATCAAATCACCTGAATCCAACCACAACTGGGTTTCTGAAAAATCCAACGTCGGTCGACCGGGCCTTGTGCGGCGGTCGACCGACCAGAGTATTTTTAGATGTGCATGTTTTTTGGCTTTGTGCATATTTTGAACTTGATTCTTTCACATATATGAACTTGTTTGATCTCAAATCACTTGCTATCAAACTCATACACCATTTTATGATATTTATGTTTGGTGAAAAATTTATAAAAAGAAAATGAAAGAATTCTATTTGATTTTTATTCTCTCAATCTTAATTAAAACTTAGATTTCCTGATTACAAAAGAGAAGAAAATTAATCTAGATTCTCCCCTTTGTTTAATTCTGGGTTCTTCACGGTGGCGATGGAGTGTCTCCCTTGAATGCTCGCGTCGAGTTTGCTCTCCGTTGACGATCCGAACGTCTTGTGTCACTGGAACGATATCTTCTCCTCATGATTTGACGCTATGGATAACTTGCGTGGCAAGTTTTAAAGAACTCTTGATGAGTTGATAACTCTGAACGAGTTTGAAACTCTATGAAAGAGTTGATTTAACCGAAAGTGGTTTGTAAGCCAAGTTTGAAGAAAGCTCATGTTGTTCATCTCCAAAGCTTCAGCAATTCCCCTTAAAAGCCAACCGAATCTCTTCTGCCAAGCTGAAGGCCAAAAGAAGGATCAATCCGAGCGCCTGAACTCAATTGTGTTTCCCGCTATTTATAGGGAATTAAAGGGTATGTTCGCCCCCTTAATTCGCTCCTAAGTGGAGCTGAATGGGGTGTAACCGCCCTCTTAAACAGCTCCCCAAATCGTGGGGAAAACGGTTTTGAAACCGTTCAGTTCATGCTTTAAACAAGTCAAACGCTGAAAATAGCGTTCAGGGCCCAAACTTTACGTTTTAGACTTGAAACGTAAAGTTGGGCCTATTTTTGTAGCTGAACGCATAGGTCGCGCTACGTTGTCAATCTGAAACGCATAGTTGGGACGCAGAGATGAACTCCACATTTTGAGTCTGCGAACTCTGCATTTTTAACTGGAGCGCTGGGGATGAGCTCTGCATTTTGACTCTGAAATGTGGGCATGGCCTCTGCGTTCTGATGTTATAACACATGGATGACCTCTGCATTTTGATGGTGAAATGCAGGGATGACCTCTGCGTTTTGATGGTGAAATGCAGGGATGACCTCTACATTTTGAGTATGAGTCTAGCTTTCTACCAATCTTTGCGTCTTCGGGGGCCTCAGTGTCATCTTCTGCTACCTCTCTAAGCCCTACTACCGTTCCCCATGTGCTCAAAGTTTTGATGGGGAAATTAGAGAGTGTGATGGAGATGACAATTGAGGTTGTCAGTACCAGACATGCCACTTTTGAGAACTTCAGACCCATCTTGATGAATTGCTTAAGCAGCATTAAGTGCGTGGATAATGCTCAATGGCTTCACTATTGCACAGAGCATGTCTCCCGCTTAGAAGAAGACTAAAAAGCTTTAGAGGACTTGGGCCGCATTGATCTCGAAGCCCAGATTGAATCGACCTCTGCTAGTATCCGGGCTGAATAGGTTCGTCAATATGAAGAATTTCAGTGGGGTTTGGTAGAGGAGGACCAGGCTACATTCCTGCAAGGACAATACACTCAAAGCCAAGAGGAGCTGGTGATTTCAACCGCCACTTTACAAACTGCTTGAGCAATGATTACTCAAACTGAAGAGCATATCGCTCAACTTCAAGCGGAGTTGGTTCATCAAAAAGCTCAATATACTCGGGATGAATCTATTGTGACTGGGCTCTCCCTTAGGAATGAAACAATTCTCATAAATTATCACCAAGCGGTTTGAGTTCTCGAAGAGGCTAGGAAAGAAGTCGCTGCTAAGGTACCTGATGAAAATGGCATTAAGAGGCAGGCTGAAGCTATGGTGCGTGCTGACCATGAGGAGAAGCTTTGTATTATCAAGTCCTGGCTCGCATCAAATAAATTGATGGGCTCAGCGACTTAATTTTGTATTGCTCTTTTTTTATAAGAACAAAAAAATTTGTATCAGTTCTTACTATTTTTTGAATAAAAAGTGGTATTGTTTTTTGCTTGCCACTGTCTCTTTTATGTGTCATATTCTGACTTGAAACAATGAAAAATAATTAAAAATGCCAGATGTATGATTTTAACTTAGCATAACTCCCACACCAAGCAAGATTTAACACTTTTCTTTATTATTATTTAAGATAATTCTAGAAAATTTCAATCTGCTAGGGATGTTTATGAATACTTGTCATTTTGTTAGAAGAGAATTAACAAGTTCACTTCTTCCTGTGTTCTGCTTTCACTTTAAACACTGAAAGAAAGTTAGAAGTACCAGAGGTGTAATATTAACGTAGCACGCGTTTTCACTTATAATGAAATTCAAAAATTTTCTTTATTACCACTAGGATAATTCTAGAAATATTTTAATCCGCTGAAATTTCTATGAACACTTGCTTATTCTTATGCTAAAGAATTAACATGTTCAAAAGGGGGTTTGACTGACAGAGGTATAGTGTTAACATAACAAAGATTTGTAGGCCTATCATCCTATTAAAGAGGAATCATAAGTTAATTGTTAGAGGTATGATGTTAACATGACAGGAATTTATTACAATCAAAGAAACTTTGTAGATTTATCATTCTATTAAAGAGAACCGATAAGTTGATTGTCAGATGTGTGATATTAACATGACATGAATGATTGTCAGAGGTATGATGTTAACGTGACAGGAATTTGTTGCAATCGAAGTAACTTTGTAGACTTATCATTCTATTAAAGAGAATCGATAAGTTGATTGTCAGAGGTGTGATATTAACATGATAGGAGTGATTGTCAGAGATATGATGTTTACATGATAAGAATTTGTTACAATCGGAGCAACTTTGTAGACTTATCGTTCTATTGAAGAGAGTCGATAAGTTGATTCTCAGAGGTGTGATATTAACGTGACAGGAATGATTGTCACAAGTATGATATTAACTTGACAGGAATTTGTGTACTTGTGATTTGAACAAAATTTTGAGGAATTAGCGTCTCGCTAGGGAGATTGCTAATTAAGTTTATCATTAGCGGTGACAACTTTTGATACTTGTGATTTGAACAAGGTTTTAAGACTTTATCACTTTGCTGAAGAGAGTTGATAAGTTAGTTTTGTTGAAAGAAAAGCTTGTCATATTTGAGAATGGGACAAGCTCAAATTGAACTCTGTGGGGATAATAATTGTCAGAAGTGTAATGTTAACTTGACAATATTGATAATTTTATCAGCTGATTTAGCTTAGGCCCTGTTGGAGATGTGTAGAGGTTTTGCCAACATTCTGTCGAAAGAGTTTGTGATACATGACTTTTATGAGAGTAATTATCATATTGGAAACGCGAGGGTGAACCCATCGTTTGAGGTTTGAAACGCAAAGGTGGGCTATGCGTTTAAGTACTTGAAACGCAAAGCTGATACACGTTTTATGGGCTTGAAACACGGGTCTAAACCATTCGTTTAAAGTTTGAAATTCAGAGTTAGATCTGATGTTTGAGAATTTAGAACACAGCCGTGAGCCTTGCGTTTAAAAAGGCTAACCGCCTTATCATATAACATCGAGATTACATTTTGGGTGGTTAGGATTCTATTCTAGAATCCCGCGCCGAATTAACAGCTTGGCTGCTATTATAAATAGACCATTTGGGTTGAATTTAAGAGTTCTTCATCTTCGTCTTAACTTTTGAATGAATGCTTCTCGTTATTTCAAAATTTTTGACGATCTTCATCTGTTCTTGAACATTGATGGTAATGGCTCCCAAGAGATCCAATTCTCGTCTGAGGAAGGTCATTGAAATGACCTCGAAAATGGCGCCGGTGGTGTTTAAGCTTCTGCGGTCACACCACCACTGCCGATACTACCAGGACCACCTGCTTGCTATAGTAAGCGAGGAAAATTGCAACTTGTTTCAACAAGTTTTTTCAAAACCCTAGATGGGTTCTGGGTTGAT
Source organism: Asparagus kiusianus (assembly GCA_022839385.1). Lineage (NCBI taxonomy): Eukaryota > Viridiplantae > Streptophyta > Magnoliopsida > Asparagales > Asparagaceae > Asparagus > Asparagus kiusianus. Next base: position 848,405 of record BQKN01001070.1, on the reverse strand, counting down.
GACGATGAGGAAGACTCGTCTTCTTCTACTCAAAACGTAGAAGTGGGACTCTGCGTTGATTGTGAAACGTGAAGATGACATTTACGTTTTGTAACTTAGAACAAAAGCCTTGACCTCTGCTTTCTTACATTGACACGCAGGTTTTTGACCTATGCGTTTTGAATTTAACACGCATGTTTTTGACCTCTGTGTTTTAAATTTGGAACATATGGCTAGCCCTTGCATTCAGCAATTAGGACGCATGTCTCGACCTCTGCGTTTTGGATTTAGTCCTTAAGACTTTATAAGTCGTTTTCTCTTCAGCTACTAACTTTTAGCTTTTTGTTTTCCAGTGCTTTTTCCCTATGTACCGATTTCTCCTGAGCGTCACTTCGGATATACAGGTAGTCAGGATGAGAGTGTAGCTTTTGGTTTTCATGGAGAGCCTTAATTATTCGCTCTTCAAGGTTTGGGATGAACATACAAGATCCATTATGGCAGGCCATCTACACTTAGGGCCTTGATCACTAACATGGACATTGAGACACCGACATGCCATAATCAGTTTGTAAGACCATCGTTCTTTTTTGGAGATCACCTAGAAATGGATGACAAATTTCTATATGTAGAGAACTCCAAATTACTGCGAAGAGTTAACAACTGCTTTCTCTTCCTGCCAAACATGAGACAAATGTATCTGCTCTCATATTTCTTGAGCGTCAGCCACTGTAGGGATTTGAGTTTTGATCTTGTCAAGGAGAAGGAGAACGTATCTCTTGGGTTGACCTTCGCTAATCACTATTTTCATATTATGAGGAGTGATGGACGAATTAAGGGACTAAGACCTTGTAGGGTTGAGAAAAAAGATCTTGCTAAGGAGATAACCATTCGGGCGAACCTTTTCATTTGCTGATTCATCACTGCTCAGGGTGAATTCCCTATGCAAGCATTCAGATCTCCTGTCTAGGTGTACTACAGAGAAGGGGGTTGGTGGACTCGCATGGTGGACTTCATTCTTGAAGACCTCAAAGAGCTGCTTGCCTAGTTTGGTCTAACAATTCCGGTGCTGGCCACTCGACATGGGATTGTTCAGAGCCATCCCAACTTTTTTGCTATGCTAGAGCGGTACAATCCAAATAGCTATACATTCTTCACACCCACCGGAGAGCTGGGCTTTGCTCTCCATAAGATGCATGCTATATCAGGACTGCCATTTAGAAAAACACCCTATGAGGAACTTCGGTGTAGTAGCTAGAGATGGTACCACTATATCCAAATGTGAAGGACTTGAGGGGAGAGCCATGAACACTCCTGCTTGGGCTGAACTTGGAGTACTCTCAGTCCTCGCAGGTTTGAGAGAAATCGTCAATGGAGGTGATTTCTCTGGTGAATGAGTTGTCATTGCATGGGTGAGAGCAAGCTGTTTTGGAGGAGTTGTCACTATCTGTGCGTGTGTTGGAGGAGGAATCGTTACTATTTGTAATTATTCCGGGGGAGAAGTTGTTTTTACCTGTTGCTTGGGAGGCAGAGTCATGCCGGTGGCCTCGTGAGTTGGGGATTCTACATATGAAAGCAGTTAGTATACAAAAAGAAAATACCAAAACGTTCAAAGTGGATAACACTTACTAACGTGAGAAAGAGGGATATAGGCTGACGCCTTGTCAAAAGAGGATGGTGGTTGGATATCACAATCACCGAGATCATCACTGTCATGGCTACTATCATCATCCCCATCATCATCACCATCACCGTGTTAAGGGGTATCATAATCTACCTCCTCCTCATCATCTGCTACCGAATGTCCAGGTGAACTCACAACCGCAGCTGGCTTAGCCAGGATTCATTTGTTAGGCTAGGACTTGTATCTCCTATAGGTAACATTAATGCTGAAGCGGAGAGAGATTGAGTTCCGCTAAGCTTTTCAGATTCGGCCACTAGAGGTTCATCTACATGAGGCCTAACCCCTTCAACTTGAGTTGTTGTAGGTTCGACTCCTTCTGGTATCGCCTCTGTGATAGGAGGAACAACACTCGAAGCTTGACCCGGAGTTGTTAATTCAATGGGATCCATTGGCGAGAAAGATTTAGCATCCCTAATAAGGGACTCACCCTCACCCTCCTCTTCATCTGATGGATGGTAAGAAGAGGTTCCACCTGATAAGGCTGGGCCCATTGAACGGAGCCAAGTTCGACGAGGAAGACCAGTGGTAGAAGATTCTTATCTCTCCTCCCCTCCTATCGCTTTAATAGCATCCTCAATCAGTTTTGATCCCTGTGGACCTTTGGGAGTAGGAGATTCAATCAACAACTTTCGACGAGCACGTTTCTCATGTTGACCAGCTTCCTTTGTAGTAAGAGCCCTTTTTCCCGGCTGCTCTTGTTCTTGGAGTTTCAGTTGTCTGAGGTTCTTCTACTTAAGCTCCCTCGGATACCTGGTCTCCTCCCTCCTTAATAGGCACCTCCTCCTAAGATAAATACTCGTTGATTCCCTTCAGACAAGACATCTTAGACCCCCTTCTTGAGGCATACATTTTTTTGATCTCTCTCAGACAAATAAGTTCAACTTGTACTCAGGTATCTGAGAAGCAGCATGTAACTAGTTGTAGAAACCCATGGAAACTAAGGAGTTAGGCATCTTGTGAGGTAATCTGAATTTGTCCCCGGTGCAACCCGAGATAGAATAATACCAAACCCTAGCTCCTTCATACAGATTACCGACAGCTATAAGTTGAGTCCTAGGATTCCCAACATATAATTGGTTATACTCGAATTGTTGGGTGAACCTATATGGTTGATAAGGCTCGATAAAACACTTCTCACCCTGCCGGAAGAGGAGATAAGCTGGCTGATATTAAGCAACCAGCGAAAATGCCTCTATTCAGTTGAGTGAACCCATTGGCACCCACCACATCTTGGAATACTTGCCCATTCCCTCCACCTTCGAAGTCAAGGAAGCAGCGAAAGACATGGTAGTTAAGATCTCTTGACAAAATGTGGCGAATCTTAACCATATAGGTCCCCTCCCACGTAGCTGCTTCAAGCTGTTGTACAAGTGGGATAAATGAATCACCCTAGGCAAGAGGCGCACTCATCAGGGAAGGGAACTGTGAGACGTATCACGCCATTAGATAAGTATATAGCACTGGTATGCAAGGGTTCGAGGTGGTGAGGCTCTTCTTTTTACCAGAACCTATCTCCTTGACTTGAATAAAATCAAGGGCCACCTCCCGCAAACCATGTTGCAAACAACTTATCATTGTCGAGAGCAGGTTAAAAGGCATCCCATGGGCTAGAAGAATAGTCGGGTACACCACCTTTGCTACAAGGGCATCTACTATCCTGGTAGGGACAACACAACATTTCAGCCATAATATTAGAAATCTAGAAAACATGGCCATATCTGATATAAGAGTGGTCGCTTGATGATGGAATCTCTCAAACTCGGTCCGAGCTGGGATAATGTCCTCTCTGGCTTCATTGATATAGTGAGTAGTTGCATCATTGATCTGGGCTTGGATGTCCTCCGGAGTGCTCACAGTCAAACGAAATACGGTAGCGCCCTTGTGGCTCAGATTTTGAAACAGGTATTCTGCCCATGATACTTGTTTCACGCCACTCCCTCTTGCCCCCATCAGCTGTGTGTAGATATGAAAATGACACATTACTTCCCAGAGAGTGTCATAGATCTTAGGGCTTGCCTTCCTCAAGATCTTGAGTTCCGCTGCTCCCGGGATAAATTCTTCATACGTTAATTCCCCGAAAGGAAGTCCAGAAATTTCATGCACATGGATGGTGAAACCCAACTCCCTGATGGGAGTGAAGAAAGTGCAGGTTTCAGGGTTGTACCGCTCTAATATGGCAAAGAAATTATAGTAGCTTTGAGCGATACCATATCGGGTGGCCATCATAGGACAACCAAGGCCAGATTTGGTAAGTGGTGTCTCAAGCTTATTCAAGACAAACTTCGTCATCCAGGTCCACCATCCTTTCTTCGTAGAATGCACCCATCCAGGGGACTTGAATACTTGTGCAAGGAATTCACCTTTCACCGCCATAAATCTTCTGATGAAAGTGTTAGCCAGACTAGCCACTTCACCGATTGGATATTCCATTGAAAATAAGCATGGTCCTAGAGCTGTCACCTATCACTTATAACCTAAGGTACAGACACCATTAAAAGTCAGAGAACCAACTACAAGCACGTCCTGCTCCTTGACAAGATCCCAATGCATGTGTCTCGGGATGGAAGCACAGAAAGTATGATAGAGAGAACATTCTCTCCATGTTGGGTAGAAAGAGACGGCGATCCCCCACCTTCATTAACCATTTATAACCCCCGTCGTACATGATATTCTTCTCAATTATGATGGAGTCTACAAATAGAAATGATAGTTTTTAAACTTCTTATGGTCTATATTCTCAAATTCTACATCTGTAACCAGGACCCTGAGCGTTGCTGGAGAGGCTTGGGTAATAGTATCCACATGCTCCTTATCAGCATCTTTGAAGATGGGGAGTTCCTAGCATAGATTGAACATCATGTTGCAATCCACGTCACCTTCATGGCCGAAGTGATGGTAGAAGGAAAGAGGCTCATTGGTATAGCGTACTACAAATGAAAGAGATAATTAGTTAGCGCAGAGTGTAAATAGACTTAGTTCGAAACACAAAAGTCGAACCCTACATTTCAAAAATCAAACCCAGAGGTCGAACCCTGCATTTCAAAATCAAAACGTAGAGGTCGAACCCTACATCATAAATCAAAACGTAGAGGTCAATCCAACGTTTCAAAAATCAAAATACAGAGGTCAACCCAACGTTTCAAAATCAAAACACAGAGGTCAAACCCTGCGTTTCAAAATCAAAATGTAGAGGCTAACCCAGCATTTCAAAATCAAAACGACAGGCTTAGACTTGCATTTCAAGTTCGAAACGTAGAGATCTACCTCTGTTTTCTAGTAACAAGACGAGCCTTGTTCGTTGTTCAAAATGTAGAACTTGTCAAAAATAGTCCATAGGGTCCCATACTTATCGTCGATGAATGGAATCTGTGGTGGTGGCGCAGTCACCTGAGCCACGACACCACCAACAGCCAAGGTCGTCGGTGCATCTGAACTCGCCGCTGTGGTTTTCCTAGCACAAGGCTTAGCAGCAACCTTCTTAGGAGCCATATGGATGATATGTTATCGAAGAAAAAATCATCGAAGATGTGAACGAAGATGTTCGTTGGGTTCGCCGGAGAAGATGAATAGGATTCCTATTGAGTTCGCTGAAGAACAGAAAAAGTCGAATGACTTTTGATTTGACCTTTGGTGGTCTATTTATAGATAGCTGGAGCTATCAAATCGGAGCGGGATTTTAGGCAAAAATCTCACCCATCTTGAGTCGGTTAGACTGCTAAACGCAAGGTTTAACCATACGCTTCAAGTTACAAATGCAAGGTTTAACCCTGCGTTTTAGTTTTCAAACATCAGGCCAATCTCTGTGTTTCAAGTTCTAAACGTGAGGTTTAACCCCACATTTTAGCTTTTGAACGTCAGGCCCAATCCTACATTTCAAGTTTCAAATGTAAAGTTTAACCATGCGTTTCAACTTCTAAACGCAAAGGACCAATTCTGTGTTTCAGCTTTCAAATGTCAGGTTTTTTCGCTTAACCCTCCCGTCGAGCTGCTACTACCATTAGGGTTATTATATAGAGAAGCTAGCAATGTCCATCAAGGTGGCGAAAGCTGAGAAGAAACTAGCCTACGACAAGAAGCTATGCAACCTCTTGGATGAGTACAGACAGATTCTAATCGCTATCGCTGATAATACTGAGTTGGATCCATCTCAGATCTCTTCTTTCCAAATGCTTAATATTCCCACTAAGATTAATAAGGATATTGTTAAAATCATTACCCCTATTGAACTGATCAAGAAAGGAGACAAAGTGGTTTCCTCTTAGGTTGCCCTCATGGCCAAACTTAGGATAAAACCCTTCTCATATGGGTTTGTGGCGCTCTCTATCTATGAAAATGGATCTGTCTTTAGCCTAGAGGTACTCAACCTCACTGAGTATGACCTCACTGAAAAGTTTGCAGCTGGTGTTTCTATGGTTGCTTCGCTGCCCCTGGCTCTCTCTTAGCCAACTTTTGTAATATGCCTCACGTGTTCATCAATGCCTACAAGAACATTCTTTCTAGTATTGTTGATACTGAATATACTTTCCCACAAGCTAAAAGGGTGAAGGAGTATCTCAAGGATCCAAGCAAGTTTGTTGTTGCTACTACCCATGTTACAGCTACTGAGAAAATTGCTACTCCTGATTCCAAGGAAGATTCCAAGAAAGATTTCAAGCAAAGTTGCAACATACATACCCTCATGTGGGTCTTGTTCAGCTAAACTTCTACAACCAAGTTCATGATGTTTCCGAAATAGACGTAGTGAACAATCATTCAACAGATCTCAGATCAATTTAGGGATCTAAAGTATTCCAAAATTTTATTCCAGTCAACCACGAACTTTTGAAAACTTTGGAGGGAGTTTTGTAGGTTATCTAAAAATTACTGCAGATAGTCGATCCCCATCAAACGCTAATGATGGAAGTTACAATCTCATGACGTTCACACCAAAAATTCAACGATGGAAGTTATAATTAGATGACTTTCATGTCAATAGATGAAGACTACAATCTGAAGACTTTCACATAGATCGATGAAGATTACAATTCAACGATCTTCACGACAACCGATGCAAGTTTTGATTCAACAGTGTTCATAACTAACAACGAGAGTTACAATCTGATGACTCTCACATTCCAAGGAGCCAAGATGAAGATTACAAGATGACGTTCTTCGTAATGCTCTAACAAAAGAGACTATAAGTCAATAGTCTCTTCAATTAAAGACGTGAAGCTCACTTTTGCATCCTAGAAGCCAGACGCAAAGCTCATGTTCACATTCCAAAGAGAAGATCACAGTGTTTATTACCGTGTTTTCAGTTGCCGACGCAGAGCTCAACTCTGCGTCCCATTGCCAGAACGCAAACTCTGTATTTGACCTCTCAAATATGAGTTAAATGGTTCAAAAACCGTTTTCCCAAGATTTGAGGGGATTACTCCCTACTTAGGAGTAGATTAAGGGGTCAGTTACACCCCTTAATCCCCTATAAATACCTCAAAACTCAACAGAGTTAACGATCAACTTTTTACATCAAAAATATCGCATAAAGAGAGATTGGCATTTTTGTTCTTGAAGATCTTGGAACGTCCTTCAGCAACAAAGGTCTTGGAGCTTAGATCTTGGCTATAAACTAATTTTTGGTTCAAATCAACTCTTTTATAGAGTTTAAACTCACACTGAGTTCCTAAACTCGTTAAGAGTTATGTTTGCGTTGTAAGTCATTTTCATTGCGGAATCCATTACAAATGTTTATCAATTACAGATTCAAAAAGAAGGAGTCTTTTTATAAGACTTTTCTTACATAAATGAAAATAAATGAAGACTTCCTAGAAACACACGCATGATCGTTTATCGATCGTTGCTTGCGTGGGATCTTTACATGTGCCGGGGACTCTTTGATTCGTGGATTGCCAAGTATTAGATCCGGTTGATATTGTTTCATAGAAGAAACAAGAATTAAAGTAAATATCTTAATGAGGTGAGATAGGTACTCTTCTCAAGATCATAACGACAGTATGATCTCAAGGAAATTGATGCAGGGGTTGTAGATCTATCGAACTCCTCCTCTTTATGCTGAAGAACTAGCAAAGATCTCACCTTTAGATCTAAAATTCGTGGCTCTCCTATCATAGGGTTAGCAACTCGCCTCCAAGCTCTGAAATTCCTCATTCCTGTGTATAAGGGCCCTAGGGGTATATTTATAGGCTTTGGATGCCCTATTTTTGGATCATAATTCACGATTTAGTATTATCTTCAGTTAATAATAGCTCTCCCACATTTGAGGATAGTCTCAAGGTAATTAGGGAGGTTCCGGAACCATCGAAAGAAATCAAAACCCATCGAAGTGTGTCCTGGGAGTCCTGACTGGTGCAAAACACCCTTGGGAGTTTTGCACTATGTGCGAAACACTTTGGGTGTTTCACACATGGGTGCGAAACACTCCTAAGTTTTTCGCACTATGGGTGCGAAACATAGCCTAGGTTATGTCATTTCTCTTTTGTTTTGTTGTTTCGCACGTTTTGTTGACTCGCACGCTTCCCCGACTCGCTTTATGCGCTTGTTTGCTACTTTACGACATCGAATGATCTTATTTGACTTGGATGATGACGTTCATCACCTTCTCTTTGTCTTGAGCTGTGTTCTGAGAACCTATAGGCTTGGTCCAATAGTTCAGGCGAGGTTCGATCAGTTCAGACGGATTTCAGAACATGCTGCGAAGAATGGGTTATAACTTTCAAACCGTAAGTCGAAATTGGACGAATTATATTTAAAAATCACCTATCGCGACAAGACGGGGCCAACCAAACCTATCGAAGTTTAGTTTGTCTCTATCCATTTTGCCAAATTCCCTCTGGTTTGAGAGATATCAGCGTTTTCGTCAGTTTTGAGCTTCTTTGCAATATATGTAATTTTTTATGCCTACAAGTTATTCTTAAACTTGCCACACAAGTTCTCCTCAACATCAAATCAAGAGGAAGATACCATGTTCCAATGAGGTGAAGTGTTCGGATCGTCAATGGGATACAAGAATTTGAACTCCCATCGACACCAAGAATAATCCAGATTAATGATAATCATATTTTTATTACAATTTTATACCCTCATTATCTATTTTAGATGAATAAATATACAATTAATAATTGTTGTTAGCTTAGTTTGCACATAAATATAAATAAATATTATTAAATATAAAAACCCCTCAAAATCTCTCTTCTCTATTTTGTAGCATTTTAGAAGCTCATGAAGCAAAAGCTTAAAAGAGGAAAATGATTGAAGCCCAAAGAGCATGAAGCCCATCAAGACCGGACCTGCAGCAAAGTGGATTTTCTCAAGTGAGCTTGAAGGCCAAAGCCCATAAAAATTAAAAAAATCAAATGGGAAACTCTCATAGACCGAACTGGTGCTTGAATGGGCTGGAGACTTGGAATTTCAAAATCAAATGAAATGAGGGACTTGGCTGCTGGAGATGCAGATGTTGAAAAAATCAAATGAAGACCGGACTTGAATGAATTGGGCCGGTTGATTTTCATTGGACTTAGCTCAAAGCTTCAATGGGCTGAAACCGGATGTGGGCTGCAGTGTTGATTTTTGAAAATCAAATGAAGGGCTGGACTTGTGCTGCAGAAAATCAAATGAAAACAATGGGCTGCAGCTTTGATTTATTTTGCTATGGACCGGACTTAGGATTTGAAAATCATATGGGCTAGAGAAGAACAAAAAGCAAACTCTTCACTAACAAATTCAAACGTGGAGATTGCTTTGCTTGGGGCTCAAGACAAATCCAATGGCTTATATTCATTGATGATTACTATAAATAGGGATAGAGAGTGAGGGGTTGGAGGTGTGAAAAATTTTATAACTCCTTTTGGAGAGGAGGGCTACTCTTAATTGAGAAGGCTTTCCAAAAATTATAACTTTAGTTGCAATTAATAAAAATAATTTTTCCCCTCTTTAGATTGTTCTTTCTCCTCTTTGTTGAATGATGAGGATGGAGATGAAGAGCAAATTGAAGGTTTGCATTTCTTTTCTCTTTTATTTTTTTTAGTAATTTTTTTATTATTGCTTATTAGTTAGATTTAAATTCATGCTTGTAGTGTAGATTTATTTTCTTGTCTTTTTATTTCTTTTTGCACTTTAATTTGTAGAATAGATTTATTTTCTTGCATTTAATTTTTGTAATATATTTTGTAGTTTAGATTTTTATTTTCTTTGTAGTTAGATTTATTTCTTGTTCATAGTTTAGGTTTTTCTTTTCTTTTTATTTTTGTAATTAGTTCTTTTTCTTGTTTTTATTTCTTAAAGATGTGAATTTAATTCTTGTAGGAAGTTTAGAATTATATGAAACTAGTCTAATTTCCTTTATATTATATAAATTATTCTCTTGCACTTAAGATGTTCATGTTTAGGATAATCAACTAGAGAACTAATCGGTAGAAGAAGAATTTGATAATCTATGCTTATCTTAAATGGTTTGATAGGTTATGCTTATGAATTCTAGGATTATTATCATGTTGTTGTTCTTATCATGAATAGTAATTTTATCTTAGATGATAATTTGATAGATTACACTTTCCTTAAATGGTTTGATAATCTATGCTTAATAAATCTAAGTTAAAATATGATAAAAAGAGAATAGTTTGTATTTTGTAATTAAAATTGGTTAGTGGATTATATTCTAGATTTCTTACCTCTTTTGAATCCCCCATCTTAACTTTCTTAAATTTTCTTTTTATTCTTGGTTTATTTCTTGATTTTATTCATTCTTCTTTCTTGCCTTGTGATTTTATTTATTCTTTGATTCTTTCTTCTCTAAAGTTCAATTTATTATCTTTTGCATATATTCACAACAATCACTCATCACAATCACACTTATTCTTTTTTCCTAATTGTCACGCACAAAACATAAGAACCATTTCTAATAATCTCTTAAAATCACCTTCCTCGTGGGATCAATATTTTTATACTATAACTTGATCAATTGTGCACTTGCAATTTTGGTACATAATTATACCGCATTAAGTTTTTGGCGCCGTTGCCGGGGTAGGTGCTAAAATAGGATTTTATTAATTTGGTTCTTTAACTTGTGTATTTTTCTTGTGAAGGAACCGCTTGGAGCTTGAAAATCTTGGATTGAAGATCAAGAATTTGAAGAATTGCTTCCGGGTAAGTCCTCTTTCTAGTTTTCAATTCCACCCTCTTTAGCTAGCTTCACGATTAGAGACAATTAGGATTTTAAAAATAAAATTATTTTTGTTGACCATAATAAAATCAACCTTTCACTTGGACATTAACTAACAAGATAATAAATTCAAACATAAGCCATCTTCTCACATTTGATTGTTGTTGACCATAATTAAAAAAAATATTTTCTTTTTATCATCCTTTTTAGTCGCTTTTAATTTCTAGGGTTGCATTTCATATAGTGTAGAAATTCACCAAAATGATTGTAGCACTTGATTTGGCACACACTTAAAACATTATTAAGGGCAAAACCCCAATCAAGATAAGGTAAGGGATTTCATCACCCTTTCCTTAGCCCACAAATCACTAATTCCTCACTTCACAAACTCAAGCATTCTAAAACTCATTAGACGTTAGCCCCTAAGGATTCGAGCTCAATAAGGAACAAGAAATCCTTAAGTGAACTGGTTTAAGTTTTCTCAGAATAGTTGGTGTCGAAGGCAAGGTTTAGGGGTTGCGTAAAGCGCTCCGCAAGGAAAGATGTACTTAATTGATCTTTGATCACCCTCTAGTACTATCCTTACCTGGCTAACTACCTGGGTAAAACTTTGATCTTTTCACTGTAGGAATTTTTGATTAGGAGCTGGTCTAGTGGAGTTAGGCTAAACCCTAGAATTAGAGTTGATTGAAAAGTGATTGCTTTGATTTGTTTTAGTTAGGATTTTTTCTTTTCCTTTATCTTCTCATAAAAAAATAATTTTCTTTCTTTCCTTTAAAAAAAAAAATTGTTTTGGTGTATGCAAATTTGGGTTCGGGATAATTTTCATCGCTTAATCCGTGTTGAACCAATCCAAGAAATGGCAAATCAACCAGTTCTTCAGGATATGTGTTACCCCACTAGAAATGCAATTCCATCTTGCATAAGACTCCCCGAAGTAAATGGAACAAATTTCGAGCTTAGACCTCATTTCATAAACATGCTTCCCAAATTCCTAGGTAATGAAACAGAAGATGCATATATTTTTATCTCGGAATTTGAGGAAGTGTGTATTATGATTAAAATGAGAGAATTAACCGAAGATGCAATTAAGCTCAGATTTATTCCATTTGCCCTTAAGGACAAAGCTAAAAAATGGCTGTACAGCTTACCAATAAATTCTATCTCAACTTGGGAGGAATTTGTCACCGTTTTTCTCAAGAAATTTTTCCCTATTCACAAAACGATAAAGCTTAGAAACAGCATTCGGAATTTTAAAATTGTCCCGGGAGAGCCATTCTGGAAATACTTTGACCGATTTAAAGATCTTTTAATCTAATGTCCTCATCACGGTCTAGAAAAATGGCGACTGTGCCAAGTCATATATGAAGGATTGGACTATTCTTCAAAAACATCTTTAGAATCGATGTGTCAGGGAGATTTTATGAGGAAAAACGCCGATGAAGCTTGGGAATTTCTAGAGAGTTTATCCGAGAAAACAATGCAGTGAGAAAACTGTGATGACAGGGTTTCATCTGTTCCCCAACCTAAGTCTAGTGGTTTTTTCCTGGAGTCAAACATTGCTTCTGAAGCAAAGATGGCGACGATTATGCGGAGGTTAGAAGCCTTAGAAGTTAAGGAACGAGCTCCGGCTCAAATCAATCATATTTCTGCCCCGGGATGTCATAACTGTCAGTCTCCTATCCATGTTTCAGAGGAATGTCCTCTTCTAGGAAACAACCATACATTAGAACAGATGAACGCTGCATTCCAGCGTCCCAGAAATGATCTATTTTCTCCAACCTACAATCCAGGTTGGAGAAATCATCCTAACTTTGCTTGGAACCAAGGAAACTCTCCCGAAAATCAAAATTTCATTCCCGCATCAAACCCACAATTCCCGAGGGGAAACGCTGTCCCGTTCAATACACCGAACAATTTTTCTAACCCACCTTTTCCAAACCAACATCCTAATCCTCACCAGCCCACAAATCAATCAAATTCCGATCATGACAAACGTTTGAGTGTCTTAGAAAAGGGTTTAGAAGCTATGATCAAAGCTTCTACACAAACTACCAACATGTTAACCCAATCATCCACCACTCTAAATTCATTCATGCAAACCACCGGCCAAGTGCTCAACTCGAACACACAAGCCATAGCCCGGTTAGAAACCCAACTTGGGCAATTATCCGCTGCCGTGAGTGAGAGAGAAAAAGGAAAATTCCCTAGTCAACCTGTTGCAAACCCTAAAGACACTGGATTCAGTTCCAACAATCCAGCTCAACTGAATGCAATTCACACTCTGAGATCAGGGAAACAAATAGACAATCAAGTTAGAATGCCACCGGATCAAACCCCTTCTCCCATCCAACACACTCCTTCCGATGAAGCAATTCCTTCCGATGACCAAAATGCTGAACTTAAGATTGAGCCTGATCTAGATAGGTATAGGCCCGTTGCCCCCTTTCCAGATAGACTCAAACCTAGGAAAAACTCTCCGCAGGTTGAGAAAATCCTAGAAACATTCAAACAGGTCAAGATCAACATCCCTCTCCTAGATGCAATCGAACAAATCCCTTCTTATGCAAAGTTCTTGAAGGACTTATGCACTAAGAAAAGAACCACCAATGTCCCCAAGAAAGTCTTCTTAGCTGCCAACCTCAGTGAAATTTTTTCAAAACCCATGCCGTTAAAATACAAGGACCCTGGTTGTCCCACAATTCCATGCGTCATAGGTAACACTCACATTGATAAGGCACTTCTAGACTTAGGAGCCAGCGTCAACCTCCTTCCTTATTTAGTCTATCAACAGCTAGGTGTAGGAGAACTTAAACCGACAAGATGTACTCCACAGTTAGCTGATAGATCTGTAAAAATTCCCAAAGGAGAGGTAGAGGATGTTCTGATCAAAGTTGGAGAGTTCATTTTCCCAGTTGATTTTATTTCTTGGAAACACAGCCCGTTTCCAATCTCAAAAGTCAAATTCCCGTCATTCTAGGAAGATCGTTCTTAGCCACCTCAAATGCTTTGATCAATTGTAGAACTGGTCAGATAAAACTATCTTTTGGGAATATGACTGTTGACCTTAATATTTTCAACTTAGGAAGACAGCCTAGTGATCCATCTGATGAACCCATGGAAGTGAATTTCATTCAAGGAATATCCAGTGAACAACAAGAGGGAGAGTGTGAGTCTGATTCAAATGCATCTGATTTAATGGTTGAGGAGCTTTCTGATGACGAACTAGAGATAGAACCGTTGATCAATCATGTTTTTGCTGTTGGCTGGCAACGAGAACCTTTAGAGATAGAACATCGAGTCCAGCTTCGCCCATCTATGGAGAAACCCCCTAAGTTAGAGCTCAAACCTCTACCCGAAAATTTAGAGTATGCCTACTTAGGGGAGAACGAGTCCTTACCAGTTATCATTTCTTCTGAGTTGACTACCGGTCAAAAGGAAGCTCTCTTAGCTGTTTTAAGAGAGAATAGGGAAGCCATTGGATGAACCATGGCTGATATCAAAGGGATTAGTCTAACCAATAACCATTGTTCAACACCGAATCCATTTGATAGATGATGCCAAACCTACTAGAGATGCTCAACGTAGGTTAAACCCAGTGATGAAAGAAGCTGTTAGGAAAGACATTTTGAAATGTCTCGATCATGGGATCATTTATCCCATTTCTGATAGTTTATGGATGAGTCCGGTCCAAGTTGTTCCAAAGAAATCTGGGATCACCGTGATCCAAAATGAGGCTAATGAGCTGATTCCTACTCGAATCCAAACTGGATGGCGAGTCTGTATTGACTACAGAAAACTCAACTTGGCCACTCGGAAAGATCACTTCCCTCTTCCTTTCATTGACCAAATGTTAGAGCGTTTAGCAGGACACGAGTTCTATTGTTTCCTGGATGGATATTCAGGTTACAATCAAATCCCTATCGCTCCCGAAGATCAGGAGAAAACCACCTTCACTTGCCCGTATGGAACATTCGCATACCGACGCATGCCTTTTGGCCTGTGCAATGCACCGGCCACATTCCAACGTTGCATGATCAGTATTTTTTCCGACATGGTAGAGAGATTTCTCGAAATTTTCATGGATGACTTTTCCATTTTTGGTGACACATTTTCCCAAT
>BQKN01001070.1:778974-805969 GCA_022839385.1 Asparagus kiusianus | reverse complement strand
TGTGTGTGTGTGTGTGTGTGTGTGTGTGTGTGTGTGTGTGTGTGTGTAAATGAATACCCGTAACCAAAACCAAAAACCCCAGCCGCCTCTCTTTATTTCTCTCTCTCTCTTCTTCTTTCTCACGAAATCACCAAACCCGCACTACCTCCGCCACCTGACCGCCGCCCGACCTCCCGTCCACGCCGAGTTGCCGCCCCGCTCATCTCCGGATCCGACGACCCGAACCCCAGCCCCCGCCTCTGGCTTCCCCCGTTGGCCTGACCACCCTCTCCAGCACCCTCCTCTCAACTCCGACCACCCCCTACTCACCGCCTTCCGCCCGTGCGCAGCCTCCTTCTCGCGCCGCTTAGCCCGACGCTGAGACCCCCTAACCCGCGCTTCCTCACCCACCTCGAGCTCCGCCCTGCGCCTCTCGCCAACCCCGCTCACCCCTCCGTCAACCTGAGCTCCACGCCGCCGCTCGAACCCCCTACTCGCCGCCTCCGACCACACCTTGGCCGCAGCCTCCTCCTCGCGTGCTCAGCTACTCCTCCGCCTCCGACCATAGCAGCATCGCCCTGAGACCTGACCACCATCCTCCGACCTCATTCCCAACGTTGCCCCACGCCCAAGCTCCTCCGACTAACAGCGACGTCCAGCTCTGACACCTCGCTGTCGACCCTCTCGTGCCGCCCTTCCCCGCTGCTCCACCCGCCTCCGGCCACCCCAACAGCTCAGCCCGACGCCTGCAGCCGTCGACCCGCTGCACACCGACGAACTCCGAATCCGAGTCTGCAAGATCTGTTGCTGCCCAAGCCTCCTCGTAGCTGCTGTCCTCCACCGCTCGTCGTCACCGTCGCCGCCTATTGCTGCCTCCTCGTTCGCGGACCCGTAGCCTCGCACGGTGACATCGATTTGTTCGATAAATCCCCGAGGCAAGATCCCTCTTGCTTATCGTCTTGCCTATTTAATTTTTTTGATACGTTAAGAATTTATTAATTATATACGTTGATTTAACTATGCTAGATTATGCTATAACGTGATTATTTGCATGAGTTGTTAATACTGTGTGATTATATTCTGCGAAACAATGCTATAAGTGATGAATAGATATGTCAAAAATAGTTTATGTTTAATTTCGTGATGTTTGGAAGGAAAGAATGTAATTACAAAATTTTTTTTAGAATGATTTATAATGAGGAAAATATTTTAAAAGGAATTATTTTGAAAAAATAATTTATTTTGGATATGGAGTATTTTTGAATAATTGTTATGATTAAAAGAATTTTATTTTGAGAAAAAGAGTATTTTAGATTATTTTATAAAGTATCATAGAAATCATTTATAAAATTAAAAAGTATTACTGTTCATAAATAATAATAAAATATATTTTAAGAAGGTTATTCTAGAATTTTTATAATGAGAGATAATTTTTAAAGGAAATTATTCTTGGAATTAATAACCGAGATTTCGATTTTCGTGTGCAAAACATCTGTTAATGGTAGTTTCACGTTGCATTGTTAATAGTAGCTTTACTCTCGTATGTTTCTTGCATGTGATCACGATCCCTGTTCACACTTCATGATAATTAACACTTAGCGTAACTGCATTTATTATTCCATGTTGAGAATCATGAGAAGTACATGACTATAGTGACCTGTATGACATAGTTAGGATCTAGAACCTCGTGTGTAGTTGACCTGGAATTACGAGAATTGGGGTGAGAAGTCTTGGTCCATGTGAGCGGTTGTGACTGTTGATGTATATTCCAGGCTCGCGCCGGTGAAGTTTGTGTAGTCACCGGGGTGGGTCTGAGGAGATGAGATATTATGATTGTTGATATATATTCTAGGCTCGCGCCGGTGAAGTTTGTGTAGTCACCGGGGTGGGTCTAACGAGTTGAGATATTTGTGTATTCCGGGCTCGCGCCGGTGAAGTTTGTGTAGTCACCGGGGTGGGTCGGAGGAGTTGGGATATTTGTGATTGCGATCTATCAGTTATCCGATAATATGAGCCAGTGACCTGTTGTAGGATGATTAGTTACATGACTTAGATTCTTGGCTAAGTATGATTCTTGTGAGACGTAGATCAGCTGTTTTTCTTTTCATACATAGATCGGGGTTAATATTTAATTATTTACAATTCGAGACATATGGTATATACATGAGGGTTTCCTTGTTTGGATTATTTCGCTCGACGTACTACGTCTCGAGTTGTAGATTTTTAAGTATTAATTCCATCTATTGTATGACCTTGTTGGTTGGATGGTTTCTGATCGCTACATGTATGATCTTGTTACTTGGTTGATTTTTGGATTCTTCTGATTATTAGTATTCCAGTTGTATGCCTCTATCGTTATTACTATCATCACATGTTCTATTTCTATTTCTGTTATCGCATTAACCACGCATATATTATCAATACTGTTATTGTATTTGTTTCTGCCTTTGGGGATCTTGCCGTGTGTATACACGCTGACGTACTCCTATTTTCTGGGTGTACGTCAGATTTAGGAGATGGACAGCCTCAGTTCGGAATCGTACAGGAGCCAGAAGATTCTTAGCAGGGGTGTCTTGCAGAAGGAGTAGAAGAACCAACTGAAGCGTAGTGATTTTTTTCTGTAGTAGTAGTTGGATATATTAAAACTCTTTTACCGCACTTTTCTTTAGTTTGATGATAGATTTAGTTATTTTATTTTCTTTTATTATGGACTATGTATTTCTTATTTTCTAGTTGAACTGTTGTTGTAATAAGGGTACGTTTGACCCGTATTTTATGTCTGGGATGATTTACCATTGGTGATATGTCTATTTTTATTCTGGGTTGTTTTTATATTCTTGCTATGTGTGAACGGGGACCTGTGACTTCGCATTGTACTTTTCCAGACACTTAGCGTATTGGATTGAGAAGAAAAGAAAAAAGAAAAAAGTAGAGTATATTTCTTCTCAATCTAATACGTCGCGGGCTTGTTCACGTTACGGTTTCCGTGTATTTTGGGAAGCGGGGCGTGACAGATAGACTTCTTGCAACCTACTATTTCGGATTATCATAGAGTAGTAACTTTCATGAAGAAGCCTTCTGGTGGAAAGAAGCCTTTTAGAGACTTCAATATGTGTACTGGGCATGAGAGATTTCTACATCTAGTTCAATCTTATTATGAGGAGGAGATAGCAGATTTTGTTATCTTTAAATTAGCTCTTTTTTTTTCTTTTCTTTTTTTCTTTTTTGGAAGGGGGGGGGGCTTGGGTGTGGTGGAATTATTCACTAGGACAATTTTGGGACTAATTGAGACAATTGTCTTATTGAAATATTTTAACCCAATAGTGACAATTAGAGTGGAATAAAGTGAGATAAAGTGAGAGAAAATGAGAATTAGATTTAGTACTGTAACAATTTGAGTATGATAATTGATGTCATTGCATCTATTAAAAATATTTATTTATTAATTAATTTATGGAATTTATTTAATATAATATTAAATATGTTGTAATAATAATAATAATAATAATAATAATAATAATAATAATAGATTGGGTTTAAGGTTCGAAGCATTTAGACCTTAGAATTTTGAAGATCAAGATCTCTTATGTTTTATATGAGGTATCAAATGTAGATTGGTAACTTAACTGAACCGATGGAAATGGTACTCCGTTTGAGTTTTACCTTTATTAATGATTGATTTGGTGACCTTATGATAATTTTCCCTACCATATTTAATGTGATAGTGAGAGAATGACAGGGTGTGAGTGCTATACGACAAGTTATTATCATATATGACCTGCATTTAATGTGATGACTACT
The DNA here is from genome assembly GCA_022839385.1 of Asparagus kiusianus. Lineage (NCBI taxonomy): Eukaryota > Viridiplantae > Streptophyta > Magnoliopsida > Asparagales > Asparagaceae > Asparagus > Asparagus kiusianus. The sequence goes on along the minus strand of BQKN01001070.1, from coordinate 802,189 downwards.
GGGCAGCAGAGTATGGGCAACATACGAGAAGTTATCACCATGTCTGGTAGTGCATTAAATGTGGGCGCCTTCGACGAGGGGATCAGACACCCACTTGACTTGTGACACTCACTCTATAGTGAGGTTCAACCCGAGGACGCCTCCCGATCCAGACAGATTATCAGAATGATCAGAAAATTTAGTCGGATTACAGCTATACCGGGATAGGTCTCTAATTATATGACTGGCCCTCTTGATACATGGCTAATTCTTAGGGGGTTCATTAAATTCATGATTTCTAGGTTATAACATCGGCCCTTTCACCTTGACCCAGAAGGCTAGGTTCGAGAGAAAGTTGAACCGCTTCACCTCCACTGTCCATTGGGATTTAGATGATCGTGGGTAGTTCGCTGTCATCAGCTAAGATTTTGCATCTTGGTTTTTTGGAGGAGACATTTAAGTTATCAAGAGTTAACAGCAGAGTTTTAGGGATTTGAGTTCGTCAATTCAGATCCATCCATATGTCAGCTACCGGACGCTAGTCAGCATTTATAAAACGCCTTTCTCCCTGCCCCTTTCGAGTTGAAGGGGCTTGACTATGAGTATCCTAGAAGGGTGTCAGTTTTCTTGGACCTAATCAAGGATATTGAGTTGGAGGACGAGTTGGACAGTGATGAGGAGTTAGGGGAAAGCTCCGCCAAAATAGTCATTAGTGATGAGGCTAGTCAATCAAACTGAACTAAGACTTCAACTCCTCCTCCTGCCCCTTATGTTTTTATTTTATGTTTCTTTTGTTGAGTCTTTGGAAGGGAGTACCGTAAACTTTTCATGTTAATAATAAAAGGAATCGTTTTACCTTTGGCTTTGCTTGTATTCAACTTTGGCATTTGTTCTCTGTTATTCTTTGAGTTTGCTCGAGGGGACCGATACCGTTAGGGCTTCTCATTGTGCCTTAGTTTTACTCATGAGAACGATGGCAAGTTCTTTGGATGCCTTAGATTAGTCAATAAAGACCGAGTCATAAAAAGCTTTGTGTTGTGCCTTGGTTTTACTTATGAGAATGGTACCAAGGTCTTTAGATGCCTTAGATGAATTGGTGAATATCAAGTCACAATGGCTCTACGCTCTGTTTTGATTTTACTCATGACCGATATCAAGATCTTTGGATGCCTTAGACGAGTCGGTGAAGACTGAGTCACAAGAGCTTTGCATTATACCTTGGTTTTACTCATGAGAACCATACTAAGGTCTTTGGATACTTGGATGGGGCACTCAACAAAGGCTTGGTGCTCAAGTACCTCTTAAGCTCGGTGAAGGCGCTACTACATTCTTCTATCCATTGTATGTTGTCTCTGACATTTTGGCTCTTCTCAGGACTTTGAAGAAATAGAAGGTTCTTCTCGGCTTACTTGGAGAGGAAATGGTTCAAAGTTGCTACTCTTTCGTTTAACTTTTGGATATCCTTGACCACATGAGATTCGGCCAACCCTTCGATTGTAGCTATCTTTTGTGGGTTGATTTTGATCCAGCATTGGGTGATCATGAACCTGAGAAATTTACTCGACCATAACCAAAGGCGCGCTTTGCTAGGTTGAGTTTCATATAGAATCAGCAAAGGATAGAGAAAACTTCTTGATGTCTACAATATGGGAAATGGCATGCTTGGATTGCACTAGGATGTCATCTACATATGCTTCCACATTGCTGCCCGAACTGTTCTTTGGAGATTGTGTTGATCAGCAACTAGTAGGTTGCTCGACCATCTTCTGCTATCGGCCACTATCTCTCCAGTTTTGAGATGTCTTTTATTTTATCAGATAGGTTTGTAGTGTAAGTTGATGCATAACACGTGAGCCATTACTTTAGGATCTATGCTTAACATGTCTTCAGGTCACCTGGACAAAACATCTGTGATTGCGTGTAGGAACTCGATGAAGGCTTGCCTTTGTGGTTCGTGTAGCTCTGACCCAATCATCACCTTTTTGGTTTTTGTTGATGCCGAGCATGATTTCATGCAGTTCTGTGATAGGTGTGGTTCGCTCCCTATCTTTGTCCTTCTATGGTTTAGCTTGGGATTTTTCAATTGGTAGGGTCTCCGAGATTCCCTTGCCTTTCATGGAGAGCATGTAGCATGATCTGACTTTGCACTGATTGCTCCATGCAATACCAACTCCTTTAAGGGTATTGAACTTTACTATCTAATGGTAGGTGGAGGGGTTGCCTGAAGGTCATTCAAGGAGATCCTCCTCGTGATTAAGTTTGAGGCCAACTTGACATCCATCACAATGAATTAGACTCAGACTATGGACTAGCATGGGTAGTCACTAACAACCATTGTTAGAGTGATCACAACTTCTAGCCAAACCGAACACCCGAGAAACCTACAACGTGGCTCGAATATGGTTGGAGCTGAGATTTATCAATCTTCATTTGGTTGAAGTCGTCAATGAATAGGACATCGGTGAAACTGCCCATGTCTACCATGATTCGCTTGATTCAAAACGCATTTATTTGGGCGGAAATGAAGATAGGGTCATCATGGAGTGTTATTACACCTTTTAATTTGGCATTTTTAAAGGTTATGGACAAATCCACCTTAAGTTTATTTTTTTCATAGGTTCACTTTGAGGGATCATCGAGCATACCTTGTTGGGGCTTTGTTCGATATCCCTCTGGTGGGTAGACAGCCACTGATGATGTTGATGGTGCCTCTATTGCCACTCTTCTTTGGATGGCCTCTCTACTGATTCAGTCGGGGTGACCATGATCTTCTTCTTTCTTATTTATCTAGGTTCGACCCTTCCTTGTTGTAGTTGTCGGTGAACTTCTTGAGCAATCCTTTTTTGATAAGATCTTTGATGCCCCTTTGTAGGACTCGGTAGTCATCTATGTCATGACTATGGTCTTTGTTGTAGTGAAAATACTATTTTAGAATTGATGTGAGGATCCGAGGTCATGTGGGGTGGGTGGGTTTGGTAAGATATCTGCCCCGCTAGATTTGGTGTGGACTTACGAAATGGGGCATTGGGGAGAGTGAAGGTAGGTCCCCTCATCATATCCTTTCGCGCGTCCCTTCTCTTATTCCTTCCATCATCCCTCTTATTAAGTCTCCTAGGTTTGGAGTTGGGTTCAGATCAATCGACTTCGGTCTTCTTGCTCCCAAAACTGCTGCTCATGCCGGTTTTTTGTAGATGTGATTATCTCTATATCCAGCTGTGATTAGACTCTAGCCATCAGCTGATCAAAGTAGGCTAGCAGATTCATTATGAGTGAGCTTGACAGATTCTCATCTTCTAGACTCACGATTATTGTGGCCATCACCACCATGTTACCAAGGTCATCCACTTCCGATTGTTTATCTTAGAATCTTTAAAGTATTCTCTGAGGGTCTCGTCTGATTTTTACCTGATTTATAGTAGAAGGACGGAGGGTGCCTTCTTCTTGGTGTCCGCTAAGAAATAGTGATGAACTTTTGAGAGAGTTGTACGCAATTATGGATGGACCTCCTTTCTAGGGAGTTCCACCACACATTAGCACTGTCGCTGAGTGACAAAGAAGGCCCTATATATGAGTGGGTTTGTCACATGTTGCATGCATATTAAATCAAAAAAGTTGTGTGTGTTAGCCCTTATGTTTTGATGATGTTTTACAACCACCATTATCGGTACTAATTACTTATTGAGTGATAATGCAGTTAATATACATATCAAGCATGTTAGTACCAAAAATGGAGAATTGGATGGAATATGCGCTACAACGATGATATCCAAAGAAGGAGAAGGCATAGTGATGAAGCAATGTTTATTCAAGAACACCAAATTCAATTAGAAGCTTCATCCAACTCAAGCTATATCAAGACTCAAGAATTATATTCTCGTGAGGATATTAGCTAGTTTTATTTTCTCTCTAGTGCTAGAATGTAGGCAAAGAGTTATCGATTTCACTTGAAGCTATTGGGATATCACACACACGTTTTCATATTTATATTTTTGAGCGTATTTCACAAAATACTATTTTTCACAAGTATGAGGACCTATTTGCAAAATTCTTTTTCCAAACAATTTGTTTTTAGTATTAAAAACATTTTACAAAATTTTATAATTTTCAGAAGTCAAATGAATATTTTACAAATATTTTAAGTGAGTCAAAAACCTATTTTTTTAGTGTATCAGTTTGCGATCGACCGCCACGGTCGACCGTGCCTGAGTTCATTCATCAGTGGGCAGTAGAGACTTTCATGGTCGACCGCCGTGGTCGACCATGAGCTCGAGAATTCCTACGGTCGACCGCCACGGTCGACCGCAGAAGTCTCTGGAAGTTTACTCAGTTTCTGAGCCGCCTCAAGGTCGACCGTGAAAAAGTCACGGTCGACCGCTGCTTAGGTTAAACGGTCATCTGGTACAGATTTTCAATGCTGATTTCACACGATCTCTGCACAGTTTTGTTTCTAGGTTTTTGGGGATTGGGTATGGGTTCAAATAGCTGTGGTTTTCTATTTAAACCTATACTTTTCTTCTTCCTCATTGTCCCAGCACTTTCAAAATATTTCAGAGAATGTTTTTACAGAGCTTAATTTCCAAACATGTTTCTTTCTGAGTTTTTGTGTGTTCACATCCCAGCTTCACTGTGATCTTTTTCTTTGCCATAGGGACTTGTAAATAGAGAGCTTTTACACCATTGCTACTGTTTGAGAGCTTGATCTTGTGTAGATCAATTGTATGGGAGTGTGATCCAGTGGGAATCAACTGTGTAGTTGTGAGATCGTGAGGGGATCGCTGTGTAGAAGAAATTCCGGTTTCCAAACCGGGTTGTATAGTGGATTTCTCCTCGAGAGTGGGGAGCGGGGACGTAGGTCAACGGACCGAACCTCGTTAACACATCGCGCGTCACAGGATAACGATTCCTAACTCTATCTCCTCTATATTGATTGCTTTTGGATATTGTGTTTTGCTTGTTGTAATTTTTATTACACAATTATAGCCTTGTGACCCTAATCACTCTCCCTCTAGGGTCAAACAATTAGTATCAGAGCTTGGTCTCTATATTAGTTTTTGATTTAATCACCTTAGAGAAAAGATCTTATGGAGGCTTCAATGAATATGTATATGTTGGAAGGACAATCGACCACTAGACCACCCCTGTTTACCGGTAGTAATTTTGCCTATTGGAAGGCAAGAATGAGAATTTATCTTCGTTGCATTGATCTTGACATCTTAGAACTCATAGAGAAGAAGTATGTAGAGAAGTCCAAAGTCGGGAACATGACCGACAGAGAAAGGCATCAAGCCAATCTCAATGCTAAGACTATGAACGCCTTAATTTGTGATCTTTCCCCAAATGAATATAATAGAGTTTCAACGTGTGCAACCGCATACGAAATATGGGTGAAATTGTGTATTACACACGAAGGAACCCCCCAAGTTAAGGAATCCAAGATTAGTGGACTTATGCATGAATATGAGTTATTTCAAATGCTTCCAAATGAATCAATGGATGCTATGTTTTCTCGCTTCACTAACATTATTAATGAATTTCATAGTCTTGACAAGAAATTGACTATTCAAGAGCCGAACTACAAGATTCTCCGTTCATTGACTCTGATGTGGGAACCCAAGGCGACGGCGATAGAAGAAGCTCATGATCTACCTCTTGATGGCCTCATCGACAAGCTCAAGGTTCATGAGAAGAAGCTCAAGGGAAAGGAGAAGGAGGAAGTGGCCTCACGGGAAGTTGAGGACCCATCACCAAAATCGAAGACCGTAGCTCTCAAATGAGCTAGTGATAACTCCTCTTCGTTATCGGATAGTAAAATTAATTTTTCTAGAGAAGTGACTCATCTCTCTAGAAGAATTTCTAGACTCATAAAAATGAATAAGAAGTTTAATCATCGTTCTAACAACAAATTTTCTTCACATGTAGGAAAATATTTTGAATGCAATGAACCGGGCCATATCGCTAAGGATTGCCCAAGGCTCAAGAAGAAGTACATGAAGTACAAGAAGAAGAAGGCTATGTATGCTAGATGGGAGGAATCCGAACCAAGTGATTCAGATAGTAATGAAGAAGGAGCTAAACTTGCTCTTCATGATCCTAACATTTGTTTCATGGCCCTTGAACAAGAGGTAATATCCGATACCGAAAGTGAATCCTTCTACATGCAATGTGATCTAGCTACCGCTTTAGAAGAATTGAATGTTGAATTCAAAAAGATGTCAAAAGAATTTTCTTCCTTTAAAAAGTTGCATACTTCTTGTGATGCCCAACTAGAACAATTATAAACTTCTCTTGCATTAAAAGATGAATTACTAGGGAATCTTTATTTTGAAAACAAACAATTGAGATTCAAGATTGAAATACTAGAAATTGAGAGTGGTAGGATTAGACCCACTCATGCTTATGTTAATCATCATCACCATGGTAGAAATAGATTTTATAGATATCATGCTCAAACATACAAAAAAAAATTTGTGTGCACATATTGTATGAAACATGGTCATATTTCTACTCATTGTAGGATCAAAGATAATCATGATTTCTATGGCATGACATGGGTACCCAAAGGTACCAAGTTTACTAACCACCAAGAACCCAAGATTTAGGTACCTAAACTTACTACATCTTCATCTTTTATAGGGAACATCACGGCCACGACGTAGAGAGATGTGGTACCTTGATAGTGGTTACTCACATCATATGACGGGCAACAAAGAGCTATTTGCAACCCTATCAAGGATTGAAGGAGGTAGCGTCTCCTTCGGTGGTTGTGAGAAAGGTAAAATCATTGGTATAGGTTCTATTGGTAAGAAACCTTCATCCGTTATAGAAGATGTTTATTTGGTAAATAGATTAAATCATAATCTTCTTAGCATTAGCCAATTGAGTGATAAAGGTTTTGATATTTCCTTTAAACCGGACAAATGCATTATTAGTATGAATAGAAAATTTATTTTTGTTGCTAATCGCAAATCTAATGTGTATATTTTTGAGATGAATGAATTAGTGAATCAAGATGTGAAGTGTCTTGCGGCAATTGATGAAAACCCTTGGATTTGGCATAAGAGGCTTGAACATGCAAACATGGAATTGATATCAAAATTGTCTAAGAGAAATCTTGTAAAAGGGTTACCTAACTTGCACTTCATCAAAGATACCATATGTGAAGATTGTGCCAAAGGTAAACAAACAAAATCTTCTTTTAAATCCATCAATGAGGTATCGACTTCTAAACCTTTGCAATTACTTCATCTTGATTTATTTGGTCATATGCGTGTTACCTCTCTTGGAGGCAAACACTATGTATTTGTGATTGTTGATGATTTTTCTCATTTTATATGGATAATATTTCTTGCAAATAAAAATGATTGTTTTGAAGAATTTTCTAATCATGTCAAAAGAATTAAAAATAAAAAAGATTTGAAAGTTGTTAAAATAAGAAGTGATCATGGTGGTGAATTTCAAAATAATTTTTTCTATGAATTTTCCGCTCCTAGAACACCATAACAAAATGGTATTGTTGAACGAAAAAATCGCATCATACAAGAGATGGCACGTACTATGCTAAATTCCTTTGTTTTGCCAAAATATTTTTGGGCGGAAGCTGTCAATACGGCTTGCCATGTTTTAAATTGTGTTTTAATTAGACCAAAGCTTAAGAAAAATTCTTATGAACTATTTTATGGAAAACTCCTTTTATTGGTTATTTTCGTATCTTTGGTTGTAAATGTTTTATTTTAAATACAAAAGATCATCATGACAAATTTGATTCCAAAATTGATGTTGATATTTTTTAGGATATGCACCTCGAAGTAAGGCTTATAGGGTCTTCAACAAACGAACTCTCGTTGTTGAAGAATCTATAAACGTTACTTTTGATGAGACTAATGTTAGTTCTCAAGTTGTTTTACCTAGGAAAGATGATGATGATGATGTTGAGGGAGGATTGGACTTTTTACAAATCAATGATACACCCTCTATAGAATTACAAAAGGATGTGGATAGCTCTAATGCTCATGAACAAGTTGAACTTCCTAAAGCTTGGAAATTCGCATCAAACCATCCAAAGGAACAAATAATTGGGAGCCCTTCACAAGGAGTTGTTACTCGCTCAAAAGCTTTGAGTGAGTGTAGTAATGTTGCTTTCTTATCTCAACTAGAGCCTAAAAAGATTAATGATGCTTTAAATGATGAATTTTAGGTTTTAGCTATGCATGAAGAACTAAATAATTTTTAAAGAAATAATGTTTCGAAACTAGTTCCTAGACCTAACAATGCTAGTGTTATTGGTACTAAATGGGTTTTTAGAAACAAACTTGATGAACATGACATTATAACTAAAAATAAAGCTCGTTTGGTTGCCCAAGGATACAATTAAGAGGAGAGCATAGACTATGATGAAACCTTTACATTGGTTGCAAGGCTGGAATCTATTAGGATGTTTTTGGCATTTGCTAGCTTTAAAATTTTCAAATGGATATTAAAAGTGCCTTTTTAAATGGTTTTATAGAAGAGTAAGTATATGTTGAGCAACCCCCCGGTTTTATAGATCATGCTTTTCCTAATCATGTTTACCGGGTTCAAAAAGCTTTATATGAGTTGAAACAAGCTCCTAGAGCTTGGTATGGCCTCTCTAATTTTCTTGTTAAAAATGATTTTTCAAAAGGAACAATTGATAACACTCTTTTTATGAGAAAAAGAAAAAATAATTTCATTTTATTTCAAATATATGTTGATGATATCATTTTTGGTGCTACTAATGAATCTTTGTGCAAGGAATTTTCTAAAGTTATGCAAGATCATTTTGAGATGAGTATGATGGGAGAGCTTACATTCTTTCTCGGGCTCCAAGTCAAGCAAACTAAGAATGAGATATTCATTTCTCAAAGCAAGTATGCTAAGGAATTGGTGAAGAAATTCAATTTGGAGAATTCTAAGCATGCGCCTACTCCCATGAGTACAAGTGTCAAGCTTGATGCGGATAAGAGTGGTGAAGATATGGACCAAAAACTATACCGAGGTATGATAGGTAGTTTTCTTTATCTCACCGCTAGTAGACCCGATATCATGTTTAGTGTGTGTGCATGTGCACATTTTCAAGCTTCTCCTAAAGCATCTCATTTAATTGTGGTTAAAAGGATCATCAAGTATGTTAATGAAACTTTTAATCTTGGTTTATTTTATCCAAAGAGCACCTCTTTTGATTTATATGGTTTTTGTGATGCCGACTTTGCCGGATGTAAGGTGGATCGCAAGAGTACGAGTGGAACATGCCAATTCTTAGGAAATTCACTTGTTTATTGGGCTTCCAAGAAACAAAATTGCGTTGCATTGTCCATTACGAAAGCGGAATACATTGCCGCTGGCTTATGCTGTGCCCAAGTTTTGTGGATGAAACAAAGCTTAGTTGACTATGATTTGAATTTTCAAAATATAAAAATCTTTTAAGATAACACTAGTGTTATTAATATTTCCAAACATTTGGTTTTGCATTCTAGAACCAAGCATATTGATGTGCGTCATCATTTCTTACGCGATCATGTAGAGAGACAAGATGTATCCCTAGTGTTTGTTGACACAAAATCTCAATTAGCGGATATATTTACTAAGCCTCTTGGTGAAGATGATTTTTGTCGCATAAGAAATGGCTTGGGCTTATGCAATATGTGAAAGTTCTATTTGCTTGCTTGTTTAGTTGCATTTTGCATGCATTTCTCTTTACCCCATTTTTGATGGTGACAAAGGGGGAGAGAAATCTCCTCATTTGTTACATATATTTAAGGGAGCTCATAGATAGGGGGAGCACCTATCTATAAGCTATATTTATTTTTGCTCTTATATAATGGTTGGTTGTCATCATCAAAAAGGGGGAGATTGTTAGCCCTTATGTTTTGATGAAGTTTTACAACCACCATTATCGGTACTAATTGCTTATTGAGTGATAATGCAGTTAATATACATATCAAGCATGTTAGTACCACAAATGGAGGATTGGATGGAATATGCGCTACAACGATGATATCCAAAGAAGGAGGAGGCATAGTGATGAAGCAATGTTTATTCAAGAACACCAAATTTAATTAGAAGCTTCATCCAACTCAAGCTATATCAAGACTCAAGAATTGTATTCTCGTAAGGATATTAGCTAGTTTTATTTTCTCTCTAGTGCTAGAATGTAGGCAAAGAGTTATCGATTTTACTTGAAGCTATTGGGATATCACACACACGTTTTCATATTTATATTTTTGAGCGTATTTTACAAAATACTATTTTTCACAAGTATGAGGACCTATTTGCAAAATTCATTTTCCAAACAATTTGTTTTTAGTATTAAAAACATTTTACAAAGTTTTACAATTTTCAGAAGTCAAATGAATATTTTACAAATATTTTTAGTGAGTCAAAAACCTGTTTTTTGAGTGTATCAGTTTGCGGTCGACCGCCACGGTCGACCGCGCCTGAATTCATTCGGCAGTGGGCAGCAAAGACTTTCACGGTCGACCGCCGTGGTCGACCGTGAGCTCGAGAATTCCCACGGTCGACCACAGAAGTCTCTGGAAGTTTACTCAGTTTCTGAGCGGCCTCGAGGTCGACCGCGAAAAAGTCACGATCGACCGCTGCTTAGGTTAAACGGTCATCTGGTACAGATTTTCAGTGCCGATTTCACACGATCTCTACGCAGTTTTGTTTCCAGGTTTTGGGGGATTGGGTATGGGTTCAAATAACTGTGGTTTTCTATTTAAACCTATATTTTTCTTCTTCCTCATTGTCCCAGCTCTTTTAAAATATTTCAGAGAACGGTTTTATAGAGCTTAATTTTCAAACCTGCTTCTTTCTGAGTTTTTGTGTGTTCACATCCCAGCTTCACTGTGATCTTTCTCTTTGTCATAGGGACTTGTAAAGAGAGAGCTTTTACACTATTGCTACTGTTTGAGAGCTTGATCTTGTGTAGATCAATTGTGTGGGAGTGTGCTTCAGTGGGGATCAACTGTGTAGTTGTGAGATCGTGAGGGGATCGCTGTGTAGAAGAAGTTCCGGCTTCCAAACCGGGTTGTGTAGTGGATTTCTCCTCGAGAGTAGGGAGCGGGGACGTAGGTCAGCGGACCGAACCTCGTTAACACATCGCGCATCACAGGATAATGATTCCTAACTCTATCTCCTCTATATTGATTGCTTTTGGATAATGTGTTTTGTTTGTCTTAATTTTTATTGCACAATTATAGCCTTGTGACCCTAATCACCCCCCTCTAGGGTCCAACAGTGTGCATGCTCGACTAGGTCACCTTTGCCTTCGTACTTCTTGATACATGGTATCTTGAGGCAGGTGTGGTCCATAATACCATCAGAGAGGGAAGTGTTCCCTCCAATGATGTCGGCAACCATGTTAAAAGTGTGATTATAACTGGAAGTCTAGCTGGCTGTAGTTGCTAGGGTCTTGGTTGCATAGGTGTATCTCATTCCTAGTGATGTAGCCTAGGGTCATGATTAGGGTCATGACTTGTACTTTGGCAATGCCATGTCCCTCTGTCGAGGGATCTGTCAAGTATTCGTGGTGAAGCGGGCTTGGTGGCGCGGCGGTTGAGGAGTGGTCCTCATAACTCGCTCTTCATCTCCCTACGATTGTGACTGCTCTCCTGGCATCGAAATGGCAGATCGCAGAGAGTTTTGAAGAATTGGAAGGCAGCCAAGGAGTTCTTTCATGAAGGAGTGAATTGATGTTTAGAACGACTGTGCTAACTTCTAGGAGGACTCATCCAGCTAGGTTTGAGTGATAGCCATCGGCGGAGGACTCTCTAGGTGTACTTAGGTTAGAGAGCTAAAAGCGGTTAGGATTAGCCCATTTTTCTAGAGAAGAAAAAATTACCTCGTTGTAAGCAACAAACTATTTATGTTGAAATGTTGATCTCGGGATTGAAAAGAGATTAATAAGGAATTAGGAGGCCCTTAGTTTTCTCTAATGTTTGATCAACTTGAAAAAGGCAAATCCTTATGCAAACAGCAACCATAAGAGGCCCTAAAGGAGCTTTCCTCCAGCATGTCAGCAACTAATCAAATCAATGTGAAGAATATTAGATTGGTTTTAATGTTTAGAGCATTCAGATCTCAAAATGGTGAAGATCTCTTATGTTTTATATAGGGTATCGAGGGTAGATCGGTAATTTAACTCAGCCCATGGAAAGGGTACTTCATTTGCGCTTTACCTTTGTCAATGATTGATTGGGCCAAAATGGTGAAGATCTCTTATGTTTTATATGGCCCATGGAAAGGGTACTTCATTTGCGCTTTACCTTTGTCAATGATTGATTGGGCCAAAATGGTGAAGATCTCTTATGTTTTATATGGGGTATCGAGGGTAGATAGGTAATTTGACTCGGCCCATGGAAATAGTACTTCATTTGCACTTTACCTTTGTCAATGATTGATTGGGCGATCTTGTGAGAATCGCACGTACCACATTTAATATGATAGTGACAGAATGACGAAGTTTGGGCACTGTGCGAGGAGTCATTATCACATCTGATGTGCATTTAATGCGATGGTGGTAGGGCAGCGGATATGGGTGATGCCCAAGAAGTTACCTCACACCTGATCATGTGCAAACTACGAGCTCCTTCAACGAGGAAGTCAGACACCCACTTGACTTATGACATGTGCTCTTTGGTGGGGTTCCGCACGAGGACGCCTCGCAATCCTAACTAGGATTATCAAAAGGGTCAGACAATTTAGTCATATTGTGGCTATACCGGGGTGGTTCTCTGATCATATGACCCGACCCTCTTGACACATGGCCGGTTCTTAGGGGTTCGTTAAGAACATTATGATAGGAAGGGCATTTCACCCCGTGAGAGGATCAAGCTTAATTTCCTTATAAAGTTTATTGGTTGGGTGATAGTGTGTAACTACTAGTAAACTCAATTTTGTTAAATGAATCTATGCGCAGTGATTCTAAAGGGAGGAGAGGGTTGAGGCAAGGTTATGCGCTCTTTCCTTATAAATCATTTGCATGGAGCATCTCACTAGAAGTTATGAAGATCTATAGAAGCGCATGGGGTTCAAAATTCATCCAAAGAAAACACCGCAAAAAATTGATAAGATACGTAGCAAACTCATCTGCAGGGGAGAGAGAGCATCAGACGTGCTTCTTCTCTTGGCATAAAATGTGTTCACCTACGGATCAAGGAGCTATGGCAAAGGCAGAGAAACGGAACATAGTGACAATGATACTAAACTAATCTTGTCAGTGCATGAGAAAGATCACTTGTAAATTAAATGGATCCATGGACATTACCTCAAAAATACTACACTGGGGTTTGCAAGCAAGGAGCGGAGATTCATGGTTCTGGCAAAAACTACTGCATGTTAGAGACTGGTTGTTGAGCAACTGAAGCTTAATGGATCAGATGTTGCAGCAGGTTAAAAAACTGGAAAAGGCTAGAGAAGAAGTTATCCTTGGTAAATAGAAAGCTATTCAGTTACCCAAGAAGGGGGCAAAAAAGTAGGGTGCGTATTTGCCGAGAAAATAAGACTATAAATGATGGATCACATGTTAAGATGGGCTTTGAATTGGTTTCAGCTCCTTCAAGCATTCAAAACAGCCTGCATTAAAATAGAGATGGATGGGATTTGAATCCTGAACTCATACAGGAAACTCCTGGTCCAGTCAAATCTTTCCTCTTCTAGTTTCACAGGTTTTCCTCTTCTAATTTCACAGGTATAAAAGAGAATTGAAATTGAATATTCAACATCCTACTTTAGCTAAATAATATTCAGGTAGGATGAACAAACTCATCCATATACAGTTGCAGTTGTCAGCAATATGGCTCATGGTACGTTGGAGATGGAGAAATATGCAAGCATATTTAGCTGCATCTCATGTAAAGTTTTTGCAGTTGGGCCAAAGGAAGAATAAGATACTGTCATTATATCACCAGCCCATCTGGAATTGTTGAGTTCTTCAATATGACGGTAACTCCTGATCGAATATAGAAGCCTTCCGAAGATCTGTCAGCCTCCTGTACTGCCTGCATCCACACATAGTCGAAAGAGCACAAAAAAGTCATTCAGAAAACAAACAAGGAAAAATTTTGTCTGCATGAAACAACAATTAACTTCTCATATGATTTTCAGATATGTTTCTGAAGGGTTAAAAGCTCTGATACTATGGTTTTTCACTCGATATGCTATTATGCTGGAATGTACATTTAGAGTCAAAACCTGAAATCTTTTATAGGATCAAAATCATTCAGAAACAAACAAGAAAAAGAATCCAATTGCATGAAGCAACCATAACATCTTATACGAAAGTAGTCAATATCTTATTGAAGGAATGAAATCTCTGATATTATGATTTGGACTGTACATTGTAGGGTCAATCTGAAAATCTTTTACAGATATATTTTTATAGCCACACATTATATATGGTTAAATGTAACAAAGGTTTGAGATCATACATCCGAGTTTGTGATTGTCACATTCTTTCCTATCCTTGCATTCTTGTCAATGATGCATTCCCTGCAAGCGAGAAATGAGATCAAATCTCTTAAGGTCGACATGGAGATCAAGTTAAGAATTAGTAACAAGAAGATAAAAATACTTACTTGATCTTCGTATTCTCTCCGATTCCAATAGGAACCCTACCTTCAGCTAACAGTGATGCTACTTCAACATCTGTTTCGTAGTAGTCAGCACCGAGCATCACTGTGTCCTGTATTACGTGGTTTCCCCAAAATGCTACCACATAAATTGATTAATGGAATTAAAAACATTTTTTTCTGTATGAAGAAGCAATTAGAATAGAAGATTTAACCTTTAAGTGCACGTCAGAATTTATTCGTGCTCGAATACCAACAACACTATGATCTATGAAGCAGTTGTTCAAGAACGTTCCGTGAGAGACAATCGAATCAACAATCTGAAAAATAGATATGCAAATCATACAGTTACATATTCCATGTGAAATTACACAAACTCATTAAATAAGACTAGACAGGAATTTAGTCTGATACAATGTAACATGGAATGGGGGGAAAGGAAAAATAGTTTTAAGCAACATATGTCATGGAAGAAAGGTAGTCACAAGGCAGTTAGTACATGAGCATAATTTCTCTGATATAAAAACAATGTGTTTTGTACAATAATAAACTAACTAATTTCTGAATTTTAACAAAGATAAACCCTCATGGAAGTATATGATTGAAACAGCAATGATAAAACTTTATACTTTCTTCCTTTCAAAATCCATATTAACTTCCCCAAATGTAGATTAAATTAAACAACAAAGGATAGGAACTCTGAAACTTGTGCAGGGAATATACATTTTTTTCACACTATAGTCAGCATATTCTGAATGGAGTTGATAGGGTGCTTTTCAATACAGTGGCTCTGCTAAGGGTGGTCACAAGTTCAACGCAATCATAAAAATTAAAAGAAATTTTCTATTGTTTGGGGAGAAAGTATGACCTATTCCAACTTATTGCTTATAGAAAAGAATATGCTACATGCATCATTAACATCCAAGGAGTCTTTCTTTAGGGCATGAAAAAAGAATGTTTAGAGATTTATTATTTAACATATGAGCAACGTTCATCGTTAGTAAGTCTCCTTTTTGCAGCATGACAGGGAAATACCTTGTGATTGGTCCAAGAAAACACCAAAGATTTAGATTAATGATACGTTAAAATCATCTGAAAAGCAAAGGATAAAGATGGCCAACCTTGCTGTTATCAATTTTAGATGGCGGTAAGTTTCTCCGAGATGTATACATTGGCTTTGTAGCGTCATAGAAGCTGAAGCTTGGTGGCTATGAAGATAATAAAAAAAAACCATACAGGTTATATGTGAACCAGAAGAGAAAAGAACCATATAAACATATATTTTCAAATATCATAGAAAGGAATTTGCATATTCATGTGTATATACCTGCCTTTCCACCACAAATTGAGCAAAAGAAGATTAAAGCATTTCTTGGCAAAGCCAGAATACAAATGATTTTGCTAATACTATCTTCTACAATTTAATAAATGGTAGCATGGGCAACAAACTGGCCACTGATTCAAAGTGGAAAGTTCATATAAATAAGGAACAATTAATTGATTAAAATTAGTAGAAGTAACTTGATAAAACTTCTGGTGATTGGAAGTCTTGAAAACAAAATGCGCCACACAGATTGGTAGTACGTGAGTAGTTGGAAAATACACAGATTTGTAGCATGTGAGGACATGGAAAATACAGAGGATTTTGTTCAAGAGTTTTTATGCTCTGAAAGTCTGGTCAAACTTTCATCACTGTTAACGTATAATATTAGAGGTCCATATGGAAGGCACAAGACACCGCACATGCACGCGAGGCACTACCGTCCAATCCAGTTCACCAACTGCCTTTTGACAAGATAGGTGACACCCTTGGTATCATTGGTAACCATCTCCTGTGTCACCTTCATTGCAGTAAAGGAAAATCTCAGTAAGAGTTGCCCAGAGCTGCCTTCCCCTCTGTCGTATAACAACCAACCCTATCACATGGCATCAAAGAGCAGGTTCCTTTCCTAAATCCCAAATCCTCTCTTAAAATGGAGAACAATGACAATGAGTAGGAGTTTGTTCCTGAGAGGATTAAAACCTGATCCAGCGCCAGATTCAACAGTAGCGAAGAGCTGGAGGAAGACGAGTCACAGTTAGACTGGAAACTGAATGAATTTTACCTGTTCAAATGCCAGCTATGTGAATCCTCTATCACCTCACAGAGAACTCTTCAATAACATTAGGTGTTCATAATTGTATTTGTTTAAAATTATCCAATTCGAACCGTCGAATATCCATATCTGAAGTTTTTCGGATTCAAACTCGAATTGTTGGTATCTGATAAATATTCATGAATATTCACAAATATTTATCGAATATCAAAGTAAATTCATTCCATTAAAGAATTTGATTTTCAAATAGTATTTAAATTCATAAATGTAAATTATTCCTTTATAATATATGATGTACATATACTTAATTCAAAATTTTCATTAGAAAACTGATATAAGATTATTTAAGTCTCAAATTTAATATATGAAACTTAAGTAGATATGATAAGTGGGTTGAAAATATAACATCATGTGTAATAGTACAAATTATAAGCCAATCAAATTTTAAATGAATATTATATATGCAAACAAATCGAATATATATCTTGTTAAATTCTATTCGTTAATGAATTTGAATACTAAAAATTATTTTTTATTGTTTAATGAACTACCGCATCGATATAACCAAATAATTACTCAAACAATTAACAAACTATTTGTTAATTATTTGGTTCGTTTCCACCCCTAAATTGACCATGTCTTGCCCCACTGACAGTATGGTGAGAAGACCTCTTGATAAGAGTTGACAGAGGGCTACCTCCCCTTCTGTCACATTGAGCCAATCCTAGCACATCGTACTCAATGAGTGGCGCCCTTTCCACCGAAGTCAGTAGATTTCCATCAGAGAATATTACCTCTATTACAAGAAATCAGACTCAATAAAGAGTTAAAGACATGCAATAGGAGACAACCAGAGTGAAAGATTGACCAAATTTCCTGAAAACTTATCCTACCATTGTGACAAAAAAGAGTAGGCGAGAACACAAAATAAGTGTAACCAATTTTGCACTTTTTACGGGATGTAATAGCTTAGAGCTATGGTGAATGGTGAATTTAGCATACAAAAATCGAGAAATGCATTTCTGACTCTCGTTCCAATATTGGGCAACAGGGAAATCATGCGAGTTAACAATAAATCATGTTGTTCCAGAATTAAGTTTTAAATGAGGATATAATCTATGTGAAGAAATTGTGTAGTGTCATATGCAACATGCACTCAGATGTAGTTATTAGAACATGAAAATCAAATTAAGATGACACATGGAATAATGAAATAATACTGACCTTAAAATAACTAAATCCAGAAAGAATGAAAAAAAAACTGTCAAATTTTAATGCATGTTCATGGAGAAACCAGAACTCAAAAAGATTTTCATCACTAATAGATTCAGTTTATCATCATTAATAGATTCATACTATTATTTTCAAAGAATTAAGTTTTATAGTAATCAGAAAGACAGTTTTGTCCATATTTCATTATGATATTAAAAAACATGAAAGAATTTTATAAAAGAAAACTAGGCTAGATATCTGCAAGAGTATGGGGAAAAAATAACATCATGATTTGACTAAATGACCATGAAGGAAAAATCTTTGACCAACTTGACCTAACGAACTTCTAGCATCGGATGTTTTTTCCTGGACATAACCAAAAAATATCAAGCTCTTCTTTCTTATAACAATTAATACCTGCCCATAATACACAGGAAGTGCTTTTCATGACCAACATAAAGTCAAGATCATTTTACAAAAACAAAAACTTACATGAGCAGTGAGGGCAAGGTTTGCTTCGAAGAAAGATCTAATAGTCCCAATGTCCTCCCAATAATCATTAAATAGATATGCCTGAAGACAGAAAAGTTCCATTATGACCTTAACAATAAGAAAGTTCAAGATGATGTCTTCATTTAACCCATTGGATAACCATGGCGAGTTAAGAAAGATCATCCTATCAAAGTTATTGATAGTAGCTATTGTGATTTAAGACATACTAGAACAGAAAAAATCTAGTTCATCTAGAATATCAGGTTGTGACTTCTTCTCTAATAAGAAATAGAGGGGCTAATTAGGTAGGTCCATCAGTGTATCACTTAGCAGAATTCGTCATCGAAATACTATGTATAACATATACAATCATGGAGACTATCCCTTCCATATATTATATTGGGAGTATCATTCAGCTTTGGTGCATAAGTATTTACATGGAATGTGCAAAAAAAATTTACGACCTAATAAAAACACATGAACATAGATCCCAAACAGCAAGATATATCTTCCATATGAAAAGAGGTATGATTTTCCACAACATAGATGTCACAAGAAACAAATAGAATGACTCATTTTGTGGCAAATAGAATGTCTCACGGTTACAATATATCACAAAACCTATGGAGTTCCTCTGTTCACGTCATGTACTCAATGACAGATTTATGGTTCTAGGGGATACTTTGGGATATGCTTCAGAGGGTGGTTAGAGGTATTTCAGGTGCTTGATCTTTTGGTCCATGTGAGTTCATAATTTGGGGTGCCTATATGATATTGATCAGGTTCCAATGTATGATATTGATCACCACTGCAGAAAGCCTAGTATGTGTTTTATTGGTTTGAATGGACCATAAAAAAACACTGTCTTTTAACCTAAACTTTATGTACATGTGTGTGGGTATAACTGATGCAAGTATTGAGGCTCTGGCTGATTAAAATGAGTTAAAGAACTTTAATAGGGATTATAGCATACTCGTATATTGTTAATATAAGACTTCTCCATTATGACATGGAGGTCATGGATTCAAGTTGAAGAAACATCTCATTCCCAATTTGTGGAGGCATATATCTAATCTGTGTATATGGATGTCACAAATGTAGAAGCCTCAGCCAGTAGGCTGCCCTGATAAGTAATTATATTAATATTTTGTTCTAGTAGTAAGCCTTTTAATCTCATTTTTCTACTGTTGACATCTGTTCGTTTGTTCAGACCTTTCCTCTTACTGACATCTCCAATGAACTTTTTCTATCAACTGGGTTCTTTGAATTATGACAGAAAATCAGGAAGGCTCAAAACTAATATCATTACTGTTAGATTAGCCGGGTAGTAATTTATGGTATTTCTCGCTTACCAAAAGATTTTTTTACCTTCCAATTTTCATTGTAGCCCAAGTTTCCTTTCCTCTATTTAAAGATGTGAGGCATCTGTAGTAAAATCATATTGGTTTCTTTCCTTTGACATGGTATCAGAGCCTTCTTGCACCTAGAGAGACATCTTTCTTTCTTCTTCAACCTTGGGATCGCCGAGGGGTTTTATCACCTCCATGCTTCTCATTGGCAGCTTCGACAAAAGCTTCCGCTTCAAAGCCTTTGACTTCGATCCAAAAATCCTAACCTCAAAAAAAGCCAAATAATTACAACACTGTTCATCATAGTACTGTTCGCTACACTAACCCCACTTTCATCTTTTGGTGGTTAGATGCAAAAAGTAATTGATTCCAGTGTTGTTTCTTCTAGCAACCCGCCTAGGGTTTCTACTGGCTGCTCTGGTTGACCCGCCTAGGATTTTGACTGGCTAACCTGCCTAGGATTTTGACTAGCCTCGATATGGGTTTATAAGACTTGATTCCTAAGTCGATAGTCTCCTCTACTGCTTCGGCTGTCTATTATTGATTACAAAAGCGAGAATTTTCTTGTGATCTTTATATAACTTTATTCGTGCTCCTCTTGTGCTCGAGTTATCTTTGGTTGCTTCATTAGAGTTCATTCATCTAGATATTTTGTTCTTCTGTGTAACAAGCTGGACATATATATTATATATGCTCCCCCTTGAAGTGGTGTGTTAGATTAGATGGCTAGTTATTTATGATATTTCTTGTTTACCAATTTTCTTTACCTTGTAACCCAAGTTTCCTTGTAGCCCAAGTTTATTTCCTTTCCTCTATTTAAATATGTGAGGCATCCATAATAAAATCATCTTAGTTTCTTTCTTTGACAATTACTATACAAGTTAACAATTTCCCAGACCAAGTAACTAAAGATAAGACTGCCTTATAACATTGAAGGCTAGTCAGCCGGAAGGTAAACCAACCTTTCATGGTCCTGCAGCTTGAGTTCATGCAATAAGGAGTAGAGTCCTAACTCTGATAATAAGCAAAAAGGTGGGACTAAGAGGTAATTGACAAGGTCTGTCATATAGAATCATCATATTTGGAATGTGAGAGGAGTTAAAAGGTACATGATTATTTGTCCAAGCAAATGATGTTCAGATATCCAAAATAAAATAATGTAAGAAAATGTATCTGCGAAAAATGACATTTACTAAGGCAAGAAAATACTGGAAAAGATGGCTATCATGTGAGGATCACATCCATATTTCAAGGCGCAAAATATCAGTTGAAGATTTTCAATGATTCAATCCAGAAATGTCAGAGTTAGAAGAAACTTTCTACATAAAGTTTAGGAGTGCAACCATAATTAGAAATGAAGCTATCATTAAACATCACAGGAGTACAAACAAAAGATCAAGTTCTCTATTTGATTAACAGTTAAGGAGATAATTAATCTACAACAGACCTTGGTAAAGTATTCTCTTGCAGAAGCCGGAATTATTTCAGATCCAAAGTCATTTGCCGTAGGAAAACGCCATCTGGCCCAACAATGATGCATAACACTTAAAGTTCCTGCTTAAGTTTGCTTTCTATATTTTACTGAAGTTGAGTGCCTTAACACACAAAAAAAAGGAACCTACATTTAGAATCTAAAACTAAAAAATTCTGCTAGTAGCATGTCATTTAAAGTAGCACTTGGTTATGTTGTTAATTTGAAAGCGTGAGGAAAAAAACATAGAGAAATCATCAACGATTCACATGGTAAAATTTGTTTGACAAAATTAAGACAGGACATGAGAAAAATAAAATCTTATTTTAGCACAATTGTATGTAAATTAAAAAAAACATATCAGAAGCCTATCAGTGATTAAAAATCAATAGATTATAATATGATGGTCTTATGTTAATAAAATTACTCATAAGCCATTCATAACTGATGTTTCTACCATATTTAAAGTTTAAAAAAACTCAAAGGCCTTGAATTTTGCTTAATATCACCTTCCATCACAGTCCAGAGGTGTATTTTTCTTTTCTCCTTGGTATACTTCAAGCCTATTTCAATAGTGTTATACTTGCATAAATTTATTCTAATACTATAATTGTGATACAGAAAGCACATAACTAATGCAACTGAATCTACTTTCAAGATACTGAAGTATCACAATGAGGTATTATAATTTGTACATGAATATAAGAGCTGTACCTCAGAATATTTAGAAGTATCTCTTTCTTGAACAGATACACTCCCATAGAAGCTATATATGGTTTCTTTTCTGCTTCCTCTCTTGACAACCCCAGGACAGTAGTGTCAACAGCCTATAATAAAATAATTCACACAACATCACGAAATAATTGCTGATCTGAGACTCATTAGGCTGTCAACTACATAATATTATAATGATATGTACCATAGCCTTCAAGTCATTTCCTTTCGGCTTTTCACTGAATGAAGTGACCCTTCCTTTGTTGTCTATCTTCATTAAACCAAAATCGGATGCACGACTTACATGAAAAAGAAAATAATTAGATTTGCAATTGACATAATAAGGATCATAGTGTCTATAACTTGACAAGTATAATGAATCAATGTGACAGCTTTATACACATAATATCTCTACTAATAAGAACCTTGAGCAGATATCAATAAATTAAGATACATAATGGGATATAATCTAAATCTATACATACAAGTGAGGGAAAATTTCATCCAAGGGAACATGAGTGTAGGGGTGATGGTCGTTTGAGCAGGTAAATGATTATTTAGACTCTTCAGACACAAAAGCGAGAGAAGGTATAAATCAACAAGGAAAAATGGGTTCCTAGCTATGATGAATGAAAGTATGCATGCAAAAACCATGTAGCAACTACCAGTTCTCATATTTTTATATTTTCTTTTCCTTTATTTTTATCTTGGTCTCTGTAAGTCCTTATATTATACTTAATTTGAACAGGGACCACAAATTTACTTTTTCCCTCAGAATTCCTCAGACCACTTAAGTCGCTTGAAATCACCCCTACAATTAATATATCCTCAGATTTGTGTGCATGTTTTTGTCCTGAAGTAGGTAAAAATACCTGTCATCCATAGGTAGACACGAAATGGTAATGTCCGCACCATTTTGACGATGATTCTGGAGATGAAGCAAGTTTTAGTGCTAGACTGCTAGTATCTACGATCAACATGATCAATGATTTTTATTCAATACTTTCCTGAACAAAATCCATGTAGTCCATACGATAGAGATGATCTCCTGAGAGAATTAGTACATCCTCAATTCCCTTATTTCTGGCATCCTGCAAAGGTACAATTTACACACTAAAATTAACACACAGTTGGATGTGTGCGCACACGCGCATGTGCCACACAACAGATGTTGATTAATTATTTTTTAAGAATCAGGTTTTCCAAAGGATTTCCAATAAAAGATTAAACAGGAATTGAATCAAGAACTTTTTGTGCTTGGTTCACACAACTTTTTGTGCTTGGTTCCAATAAAAGATTTTGATTATATATATATAT
>BQKN01001070.1:764369-778574 GCA_022839385.1 Asparagus kiusianus | reverse complement strand
ATATATATATATATATATATATATATATATATATATATATATAAGCTGACTAATTCATTTGCATAGATGCTACATAACACTTAGCAAATCAACCTTATTTATTTATTATTGGTGATTCTACTACGATCTAAGTAGAAGATTATCGTGCAAGAGCTGGTTACCCCAGTATATTACAAGTGTTCCTTAGTTTCCTTATTTCATACTTAACAGACTATGAGATGACCTGGTCCAAATGTTATCGATAGCGGATAGTGTCGCGTAGCGGTGAGGCATCGCTAAGATTATTTAGGGCTATTGCGGCAAAATAACGATAAAAAAGCATAAAGTCAAATAGCAGTCTAATTTAGATATGTATAAATACTAAAAAAAGATTAAAAAATCTTAAAATATATATTTGATGATTTAAAGAGATCCTAAATATGAAATAGACATGTAACCATCATGTAATACCGAAGATGACTGGAGGAGTCAAAGAGTCGTCGTCTTTGAGAAGAACTGAACGGTAAGAGGACTGTCCTAAGAGGAGCTCACGGTGAAAGAGGTGGGAGGAAGTACTGAGGTAGATGCCAGAGACTATGAGATGTGGTAGGAGTATACCGAAAATCACAGGAGACGGTGGAATGCAATGGTCAAGGGTCGGGTTTAATTTTAAAAAAATAAACCTCAAACCGCTTTTAAATAGTAGTCAAAAAACAGATTTCGCATGCGATCGTCCACTATTTACCGTTATGGCACACTATTGACCACTTTTGCAAACAGAAAACGTATATTCCGTAATATGTCACCGCTATTGAGTGATAGCGTAGCAGGAATGGACCGTTAACGCTATTAGCGTCGTTATTGCGGGGCTATTTACCGTTATTTATAACAGTGGTCCAAATGCTTATAGTATTGTAAATTACCACAGGCCCAAAGTTATGTGCAATCCATGCTATAACTCAATATTTTATGGTCAAGAATTGCCAAGACAGCCATGATTCAAGTACCCCACTGTTGGGTCCAAATCAGATTTACCAGAGACTAGAATAGAAAAGAATATAATGGAGAGACATCAAGGTTTACGTGGTTCGGCCTAAGCCTATGTCCACCGACAACATGACAAGTAAATTTTCACTATCAAATGATAGAAATACAGGAGAGTGTCACACCCTCTACAATCTATGGAATCAAACCCTTCTTCTACCCATCTACAATGTGTTTGACAAGCCACACGCCAGTAACAATTCATAGAATTCCACTAGAGAAGAACAATTGTAGAGGAATTAGATCCAAGATCAATATCCTGGATGACTCCCTTACTTGCAAATGACAACACCCTCCTCCTTTTATGATGTGAAGCTAGACACTTAGAGTTCATCACCTCATTAATTCTTCAATTTCCAAGGCAACACTCAAATTTCATTTAAGTCCCCAATTCTAACGTGATATTCTAGCTCCCCCATTAATTCATTTGATAAAATCATTATTTGATATTAACCCTAACACTCCAATTAGGAAACCATAGATATCTCCATGTTTAGAGAGTTCTCATCTATTTGCTTTGATATGTTGGAAAACTAAACCAAAACTAGGTTCTCACGTAACCTGACTTGACACAAACTTCCATCCATATCTGGCAGTACCTAAAAATGAGGCCATACCTAAACAAAGTATAATATGAAGTAAGTTATGCGTACTTTTGACAAAAGCTGTTTTGTTTTTGCAGATTAGTTTACTAAAAGTGCAACTTTCATGCAACTTAGCACATAAAATTATGCGTCAATTCTACGTGGATTTAGATGAAATAATCATTTTTTAACATTTCCTCCTGTCTGCAGTGTGGACAATTACCAGGCTTGGCACCGGTATCCATTTTAGAGTAAAACTTGTGGGTCCACATCTACAAAGTTAGCTATTTTTGCAGGCATCATACCAAATATGCAAATCTACAAAGACATGCAGAGTATATTACTTGTCGGTACATAAGATAGACCTTTCATCATCATGGAAATGCTTTTTTTCCCAGTTATATTGATTAGCTCCAAATGTATCCATTCTCAAAAAGTCTATTAATTGTTGGTACATAAAATAGACCTTTCATCATCATGGAAATGATTTTTTTTCCAGTTATATTGATTAGCTCCAAATGTATCCATTCTCAAAGTCAAAACCTTTAGCAAATTATATTGATTATTATCACATCAAATCGTTATTTCCAGCATAATTTCTCCAGATCATAGTTACACGGAACCTAATTCATTCCGGTTCACGGGACGGGTATGGAAGAGTAGTACGCCAGTCATTAGAAATCGGATACAGGGTAGACATGGTAATCTAGGAAACATGATATGTATTAGCCTCGGTTCTTAAATGTAGGAATCAGAGGTACTGCAATAGTCAAATTTAAGAAATATGCTAGTTGGTATCAGTAATGGAAAAAGAAACTTGAGTATGTTGCAATTAAAGTATGCATGCAATATTTGCTTAATTTTTCACGTTTTTTGTTGTTTATTCTATTGAAAAAGAGTTACTGTTTGTCAAAATTTTGACTAGTTTGAATTCTAAATCGGGTCTCTAGAGTTGGGGTCGTATTCACCATGAATCTGGAATGATTGAACTCAGGTCGCGGTTCGCTATAGTGTCTCACGTTCCCGACTTCTGTGCTCCAGATATCACTCAAACAATGAAAAGTTAGGGAATCATATTATAGTTTCACATCACATTGCCTTTTTCTACATGTCAAACAAAACATGCAAATATTGGGAAGTAAAATTAGTTTCAAATCAAATATAGAAATGTATGAGTATAAAACTTGAAATACACGTTTCCAAATCTGACAACAAAATTGATATGCCTACACACTAAAATGTTGTAGGTAGTTTAACAAAAGAATCTATATGAAAACTAAAATATGAGGAATCACATACCTCAAAAAGCCAGTGAAACTGCCGAACAGCATCTGCGGTACCTTGAAACCAACTCTTTCCAGCCTCACCGGGAGTCTGAGTAGCTGCTAGCACCTGGAATCAAACAAAATAAAGAGCTGCATTTTCAATCTCTACAGAAATTGAGATCTCAGTTCAGGTATATTAGGAGTCACTCCCACAAAAATGAATCTCAACTTTGCAAAAATAGTGATGGGCTACTTAAGAAATTTATGTTGATTCTCAAAAGCTAAGGAGTGTTCAGGTGTAATAATATGTTGATTCTCAGCACGAATATCTGCAGACTTATATCCGTATTCAGTATAAAGCAGTAGTCAATGTGAATGCTTAAGTGCCTCAAAACAATAAGAGATTGAATAAAAAGGCTATCATTATAAAGTAGAGTAAGGTGAGGAATGCATCATATTGCCAGAGTAGAAGATCGCAAGCAAGAGTGTGAATTTGGTTAAGAAGGCTGCAAGTTGAGCAAAGAAATGAATTAAGGAAGGTGATAATGCAACTAAATCTAGGGTGAACAAGTGAAGTCAGCACCATATCGTTCATGGAACCGTAAATTCCATAAACCAGTAAGGCGTTGAAGGCATCAAAGAAAGGAGCGGACATGTAAATATAGATGTGTCGATCCTTAAATAAATGTTGAATCCTGATTTACATAACTCTCCTTCATATTCTCGTTTTATACTGTGGTACAGATGAAACCATGATGCCATCATGCTACTTCACGTGTTGAACAAACAGCTACAAATGAAACATTACCAATAAAATTAGCATTAGCAGCATATATCGTTAGTACACATATCAACTATTGAAGCGCATTGCTATCTTGGTGACTTGTAAGATAAGTGCAATAAGGAATATTTGTGAGTGTAATTTACCTCTTTTTATGTCAAATGAATTTCTAGGCATGTCTAATGTGGATATAGGGAAACTGTTTTATTTTCTTAAGATATGATTCTGTAATGATTTAAACCTTGTGTTATAATGATCCAAATATTCAAATGCTGTGAAAGTAAATTAACCTAAGCATAGCTTCCCGAGCAAACAATGATTTTATATTTTCCAAAGGAAAAAACTTAAACAGCTAGATGGGCAATTTAGTGATTATATGGAATTATTCATTTTTAGGACGTAGCGCGATTAAATGGATATCACATGCAACTGAACTTGAATTGCAATTGCAATCCATAAAAAGGTTAGTATTGTAACAGTATGTATGACTAATTTAAAGGGTAAATTACACTAAACCCGCAAGAAGTTTCATTGTTTTTCAGCAGACCCCCATTAGGTTCTAAAATAGCAGTAAATCCCCAATAACTATTGAAATTGCAGAAAACCCTAAATAAGTTCTGTGTTCCGCACGTAAATGCAAAATGTGGACTAATGCCATCATGAGGGTTATCTGCAAAATGCGGAAACTAATTGGGGATTTTCTGCAATTGCATTAGTTTTTGGGAGTTTAGTTCGATTTTAGAAGTCATTAGAAGTTTACTGAAAAATACTGAAAATTATTGGGTGTTTAGTGTAAGTTACCCTAATTTAAAATATTTTTCTGATCTCTTCAAAACTATACACGTAATAGAGACCGTTTGATGTGAATAAGAATCAATTTGAAGACAGCAACTATAGTTTTGTGGTATTGTTGTTTGTATGTTTGGAGATTGTGGCCTGGAAAAGGTAGATGGGCACCTTTCTTTCTTTATTTATTACGTTTCAAGTGACATATACACCGACTCCAAGTTAGGACCCTTTCACGTACAGAAGATTAATCTATATAACCCAAGTGATTTTCTCTATAAGTTATTAGGCTTCCATATTAATAATAGAAAAGCCTCCGCAATAAATTTAAAGTGGAAAGCATTGCATTATTATCCACATGGAGGATGGAAAATGTGATAAAAATCATACTATCACAAAAAGAGTAAAAAGAACAAAAAAGAATTTAACATTAACTGTTATGATAGTAAAATCAGCGAGTGAAAATGCTACACTACACCTTGTATAATTATTAAACTCAATTCCATCTACAAAAATTAGTTAAATAGAAAACCCCAAATTAAAGTAGAATGTACCTCAACAAAGCCATCTCCAAAGCTCATTCCATTACTGAAATTGTAAGCCCGTGCAATATGTCTATTTAACGATGCAGAATTAAACTGTGTAAGAATATATACTTTATTGATTCCGCTGTTTATACAGTTGCTCATTGGTACATCGATCAATCGATAAGCACCTCCTATAGGAACCTGTCGAAAATGAGCAGAGTATATGCTCATATATGTCAGTAGACTTTGTCAATTATATTTCAAATAAGTTACATGCAATTATGGAAATTCTCATCTAGTGAGATAACAGAGCCATTATAAGATTAGCTTTGTTTTGTGAGTTTTGGTCCAAAATATACATGATAGGCAAGACAGCTGAGGAAAATGCAACTTAGAACTTAGCACCATTGGCATACCTTATCCCATTCTTTGATTAATAATAATGATATAATAGAATCTTACATCAATTCTTACAGGCACAAGAACTAAAGAAGGTGTACAGAAATGGCAGTAAATTTTGATAACTTGAGAGGAAAAAATTTCAAGAAAAACCCATCAAAGATCTTATAAATATGGGTTACAAGATTTCAATATTATCAATTAACTGCCAGAGTATACATCTTGAGTTGGATCAAGGAAATGCTTATGAAACAAGTAATACTTCAGAGAACTCCTAGAGAATTACCAAGCACAAGCTAGTAGTCCAAATAAGCATCAGAATATTAGGTGATCTATTGATGATCAGACAACATTTGCATACTTGCACATGTTAACGAAATATAAGTTAAACCTTTGTCGCATTATTTGAGTCAATCCAAGAAGCATAATTGCACATGCAAGTCCCAGTCGCTCAAAGAAAATAAAAATTTAGAAAAAATATCTTGTGGAGAACAAATATAACCTAAGTCGAGCAGCATAGAATAGTTTTCTCCTTGTCCTTCCTTTTAGTAAATAAGATAAGTTGAGGTAACACATCTGATGAGTTTACAGGATGCGCTTTAAGACCTTAAAGCTATGTAATGTTACCTCATAAATTAATCCCTTGTAAGAACTGAAAGATGCATTTAAAGGGTTGTACTTACAGCTGGTTTGGCTCTCCGCTTAGTAAGAGGGAAGAGACGGGTTCCTGCTCCACCACCCAAAATAATAGCAGCAACCGTCCGAGGGTCCTTCTTCTCCATTTCCAAATCTCTAAGCTGCACTAACAAACATAAGTAGGGAATTAGCTCATAAAATGCAATATTACATATCAAATAGTGCAATACAAGTAAACAAAGGGAAAATTAGGGGGGAAAGGGCACCTTGACCTCTGCTCCAATATCAGCAGTGGTAAGAGACGTCTTAACAGCCAATTGCTGGTACTTCTTCTTCTTTGTTGTCGCAGCGAAACAATGTAGCTTCTTGCCCATAGCCTCGCCGTCGCTGAACTTGGCGGGGCCTGGCCTGGACCTCATTGGGTGAGCAGAGGGAGAGAAGCTTGTTATCCTGCTGCTGCTGTTCATGCACAGCTCCATTCTCTGCTACCTGGAGAGGGAAGGAGAAAGGAGAATAATGTGAGGATGAGAGTGTTGAATTTTTGAATGGGCATGATATTGGAGGGTTTTGGTCTCTACATTATCCTAGAGGAAATCCATGATGACCACTCAGTTAAATTTGGGATCTCTGGTGTGGGTCCCTTTTCTGAAGCATATGCTCTCAATGCTCCAAATTTCAGATACAAACAAAGAATTTCTGGCCACAAAACAACAGTCCATGGAACAGCAATAGAAAAACACACCTCTCTCCTTGTTGTTGTAGGAAAAATGCAGAGGATATTTAGCTAAGTAACAGTCAATTTTAAGAGGGGACCAAATGTATGAAAGTGGTTCTTTTGAAGTAAAGAGTACATCCAATTCAGCAACACAGTGTACAAAACATTTATTAGCATGAAAGATAAAGAGTGAGATTCAGGAATAAAAATGATATAACACATTATTTTACTCTTACCACAAAAAAAAACATTAAAAACTCCTTCATAAATATTTTCTTTCGCTGTTTTCGATTCAGCCCCCAGTTCAATCCTTTCGATTGTAATTTTTTTACATGGAAAAAGTCACTAGCATGCTTTCAGATGTTATTTCATCGAAGATACATCTAAATTCATGAACATGCTTCACTTTCACAGTCACATATTCACTTCCTCCAGCCAGATTAGAATACTGCGCTCTTTTTCCTCTTCTTTCCTTTTTTCCCCCTTGTCAAGCATGGTGAATCTGAATAGTGTTCAAAGACGATATCTAACTCATAATAACAGACACTCTGCTCATGAATGATTTAACAGAAACATTAGGACATATTAATACAATATATTGCCTTGTTTAAGCATGCTCTTGAAAGGATCCTTAACAGCTGTGCTATTCCTACTGTAAGGAATAAAGGCATGGACATAAAAAGGAAGGAAAATTAACAAAAAGAGTTGGAAAGCTAAAAACACTATGGCATCTTTACACCCTCCTCTCACCAACCAAACATTCAGAAAAAAGAGAACTGAACCACATTGATCAGTTTCCTCCAGCATTGCCAGCTTGCAAAAATTCCTTGCTTCCATCATTTTATTCCTTCAAAAGGAAAACACATCCCTCATTAATGCCAAAAAAAATTCTTGTAAGAAATTAATTACAACTATGTCACATAAGAGAAGCTTCTTCTGTACTTGTAGTTTCATGTGTAGGGTCAATTATGGTCTAGTGGTCAGCAGCAACAGATACATCAGAGAACTATCAACTTGCCTAGTCCTGAATAATAAAGACCAGCCAGGTAAGTTATCAGCAATAAATTATGAGCTTTGATATAAAACATGTCCATATAAACATTATTGTACTGCATATATAGAATATCTCTCTTTAGTCAAAAACAAGGGAAATTTGCTTGTTTCCAAAGCTGCTGTTTTATGGCTTCATCAAGTCATCAACAGCATTCACATCACGTTTATGTTTGATGTGTGCTCTAAATACCCAATTAGCGTATTCATGGAACACCCTCTGTAATAAAATAGGAGAGGAGAAGGATGAAATGAAGTCACTATGTTCGTGCTCAAAACACCATCAATTATGAAAATGCACTATCAGAAGGGTTATGGTAATAACTTCCTAGTCCCAAATTACATGCAAGTGACGACATAAACAACTCATGACTTTTTTACGCCTCAGTATCAAGTACTTGCTTTATTTAGAAACAGAAAGAGACAAAGTATATATGTGAATCTGTGATTTAAACTTCATGGAATAGCAGAAGACAATGTTTTGTTCTGTTATTTTCATCGCAATGTATCCAATATCTAAGTTAAAAATTCTTAACATGTCTATAATTATTCTATGGTTCATTTAGCATATCATCAAAGGGGTTCTACTTTCTTGCAAGCTCCACAAATTTCTTATAAGCACTGTGTAAGGGTCCTTTTGGATGTCAAAACAAGATAGGAATACAATGTAGTTTGATAGCATCTATATGATGAGAACGCCTTATAAAGTGTTACTAGCTTATTGGATCTAGATATGAATCTTAGTAATGGATCCTCTTCCTTATGAATCTAGATATGGATATTTAGAGATCATAGCTCAATAACTTGATAAATTTTTATGTAGAAAACTTTGCTTAGTTTTTGTTAAATCACTAGTTTCGGCTTCCTATGATTTGGAGAAACTTAACTGGTCATATATAAACATGCTTGACATTGATTAAAGTAGAGAATGTGGTAAACAAGAAAGAGGAGTAAATTTTAGATCCTTAAATGCGTGATGATCCTCAAAGAATCTTACAAGTGTAAGTGGATTGGAATGTTGATCTTGTAGGATCCATCCTGAGTCTGACGTAAAGAGTAGTTGTGATAACCTAGAATTTATTGAACTTGCCAAAAATACAAGTGGCCTAATCCTTCCTATTTATCCCTTCATTAGTAAGTAAAACAATATTGGAGGATTTTCTAACTGTCAGTAGGTTATCAAGTGCATGAAAACTAAGTTGAACATCCAAATTGCTTAATTATCTTAAAAGCAGTTCATAAATTTGTACAGCTTCAAGCACTTGAACATGGTACCACTCACTATTGATAAACGTTTACTATATCCAGAAGATAAATATCTTCCAGAAACAAACGTCTTTAGATCTTCAAATGGCCACAAGAAGCCAGGATAGAATTGACAAATAACTTGTGTCGAATACACATGCAAGTATGCCATCTCAAACATGGAAATTCTTTAAGTCTAAGACTTGCTTGCTGTAAGGGCGAGTTGTGTTTTTGTCTTCCATATCAGAAGAAAAGAAGTTCAAAGAATCACCTTTCTGTGAGGATACACTTGCTTCATTATAGCCATACAAGGCATTTCAAGGAAAAGGGAAGAAAGGACTCAACTATAAAGATACCTACTGCCCTATAGATGTCGTGCACGTATGCCATCCATGAGGAGAGGGTGACAAGCCATGGAGCACTATTATGCGTTCTGCCTCTTTTCTGTTGGAGGTAGGATCTAATACCCTCCTAATGTATCTTTTCCGTTGGAGGTAGGATATTTTACCATCACCCTAATATTTCTCAAATATATAATATGAGTGCCACTCTGGAGAAAGTGCATGACATATAAGCAGATATATTACCCTCACCCTAATATTTCTCAAACATATAATATGAGTGTCACTCTGGAGAAAGTGCATGACATATAAGCCATTCTAAAAACTTGACTAAGGAGCACATACATATCTTGCATGTGTAAACATAAATTTATACAGATACGTGTTTCAGAAGTTTTCAATGACATGTGGATCCCATTACCACTGATAGATGAATAAAACTCCTGGCTAGTTTATGTCTCCATGTTGCTTGCCATTCAAAGTCTTCTTAGGGTATGAAAACCTTGGTGAACTGCCCTTTATAACATGACCCAGAGGTTGACTCTTCTACAAGCTGCAGCCGTATCTAGGTTTAATCTAATCCTTATTCCTTAACTCTGTGTCATAGTTTTCTCGGCTAGGAATTCAGCACTAATTCAAAAGACTGATGTTAAGATTGTAAAATTTTTTTGTTCCTCCCATGGATTATTTCTCATTTTCATCATACTGCTTAACCAACATTGATCTGTAAATATTTAGACAATGGTAATATTTCCGAAATAAGTATGTGATAATTACTTTACAGTTCACTTTAATCAACAGACCTTTGATTGACAAAATTGCTAGAACTAAGACCTGTATGCAATATCAAATATTACAATTTGATGGTGGTACATAATTTTGGTGATTTGATGACCAGTAGATGATCTACCAGGTGACCCCAAGTTTCTTCCACCCACTTCACATAGGGGAATCTTGACTTCGTCGCCAAATTACCAGTCAACTACAGGGAAGCAATCCCAGTGTAAGCTTTATAACTTTCGAATCAATTGTAGTAAGAAAGCTCGGGGTCTTACTCAGAGAGCTAGAATTGCCTAACCGTGGGCCACAAATTAGATACTGAGTATCTCTCCTCCCAGTGAGATGGAAAAAAAATAAATTGACTTTCCTCATTCAACCAGTAATTCAATTAATCAATCAGGTTCATACACAATTTAATTAATGACTGCATTTTTTGAGTTCTTAAATAGCTGGAATCATTCAATACTTGGTATCTTAAAATCGACAGACATGTGAAAGGTAACCTGAAAGGGAGCGGGAAACGTTTATCGCGTGTCATGAATCAAAAAACAAAGACAAAAATTAGTAGAGCCACATAATGACCAAATGACATGGAGATTATAGAATAATAACCCAATTGAGAAGGAGATCATCATTTCCTAAAAGTAGGCAAGATGATGATAATTACCAAATTGGGACATGATTACAATGCAGCTATAGCTATTTTTAGGAGTACATGTATATATTTGGTTTGAACAAACTGCACTACAAGTAAAACTACAGTAAATGAAGAATAGGCTTCTGGTGTAGCGTATTTGGATAAGCAATTTTGCATCGGAATCCTCACTACATATTGAGGTAACAGCACAATATAGAATTATCAAATAATACCAACAACTTCATTTGCAAAGGTAGCCAGATTGTACACCTCCAGGCTCCAGTAATTACCCCAAAAATGGACCTTACCTTATGCAGCTTCAGCTAGCGCAAACAAAACCAAACAGGCCTGGAGTTGTAAATCCCATTCATGTTATACTGTCAATTGACATTGTAATGTTTGATAGCGTTGATTCATTGAATTTTATTTTGTTATCAATTAACACGAAGCACGTTAACTCATATAAACTCATGAGATTGAAACCTTACTAGTTACAACGTACGCCAACTCAATAGAAAACTTTGAATCGCAATATACCTGAAATACAAATGGACATATGCAACAAAAGAACTAATCATATTTGCCTCAAATTTTGTGGTTAAAAATCATGGAGTTCTAATCACAGGTAACCAAAAGGACCCAAAGTTGAGCAAAAAATACAGAACAAGGTTATACAAGTTGATGACACATACGCTAATTAAAATAAAGATCAAAGGTCCAATTGCTAAAGTTAACTTTCCTTTAGCAATAAACAACTCAATGATATAGTAATTAACGGCAGTAAATGGATGTTTGCCTGCAGAACAAAAGGAAAGATTAAAGCCAAATGAAACGCAAGAGAAATAAAGTCAAACAGACTAAAAACATAAAGAAAGACAAAAGACTCGACGAAGAAGCCTAAAACAAAGACTTTATGATGAAAAGAAATATCAGGAAGAAACGAAAAGCAGTAAGACAAGATGAAAGACGTTATACTTTTAGTTATACAGAAGAGAAGGGGAGAAAAGAGGAAACTAAAGAGGGATGTTCTAGAATTTCAATAAGAAGAATGTTGCAAATCTGAAAGAACCTGGATAGTCTGAATGAAGGAAGTTATACTCCAAATTTCCAATAAGGTTTCCCAAATGACTAGATTCATATCGGTGAAATATCATCAATCTCCATGCTCACCAGCTTTTACTTGGCTTTCTCACCTACTTTTTCCTCTTTAAAGAACATTGGCTGCACTCATTATTTCCTTTAACTAATGTACAATTTAGGAAGTGCAAACAGGGTATTTGGCTATAGCAGAAAAGCCAGGCTCAATGTAAAGAGGTGGTGGGCTATGAGAAAAGATCTCAGGCTCCAGACCATGCTACAACCACTTGCCAAAAAGAAAAAGTAACCAAAAAGGATGACATATTGAATTTGCAATAGAAAGCAAATTCAAAGGTTTTATTCTCTCCCATCAGATCAAATTTTCCCTGTCTCTTCACATCTCCATGCATAATTTCTGAAAATCAGTGGTTCGGTGTGGACCGGGATTGTGAACAGACATCGAACCGACAACGCGCTGCCGATAATCTTAATATTTTGATACGAATTTCTTGACATATTTTTTGGCACAACTTAAAAGAAAGGAAAAAATAATAGACAGGCCTCCCGATAACTTTATTCTGTCTACTAATATATATATAGAATGAAAAGACAGGCTCTGTTGCAATTATTTAAAAGTGTTGCCGAGAAGAAACAACTCTATAAGAACTATCTTATATAATTATTAAAAAGCAACATGCGGAAGATTCTAAAACTGATACTCTACCGATTATTTTAGCCGGCTAAAAAAACACAAGAAAAGTCGAACAAGGTATCTCAAGGGTCACTAGGTCAGCATTGGTGCAGAAGTCATCACTCATAAATCACCGTCAAATATCATAATCAAGTTTTTACCCAAAATAAATATGAATTCGTAGGCATGAAGCATACCCAAGCTGAACCCGCGGTAGTGCTTCCAAAAATATCTTCCACTTCAACGGTCAACAACCAACCAAGAATCAGTAAAGCGTGTACCCAATTAGCTTAATTATTGTAATAAATGAATCAACCGTAAGCAACATTATACGAGCTGGTCATTAATGATACCCAACTCATTATCCAATAGGAGGGAGACGCCTGGTCCCATATTTTGGATCCTTTAGGAATTTTTCATATTATACACAAAGAAAAAACCCATCAGTCCTATGAATAGCACGAATTCTAGAAGGAGATTCAAACGCACCTCCCGTCCGAGTACGGCCTGTTAGTCCCAGTGTGTAATAAAGCATCAGGTTATTAGAACAAGCTCTTGTCAAACTTCCATCTTTTTGATCGCGAGCGGAGCGGCTTAAACGGTGGTTATTGGCATTGAGGATCATCCTACCGCTAGCAACAAGTTCGTAAGGGTGAGCTCTTCAAAGTATCTAACAAATGGGACCGATCGAATGAATCCGGCGCAAGGAATCGATGAGGATGGAGGGAACCCAAACCTCACTGCAAACACGCAACTGACGCTCCGTTCGGTCAATGTTGGATTGCGACGTTTTGACCGAGCAATGTTCTCAGAGACCCGATCCACTGCGGCGGTCCGATGCAGAAACCGCGCGCCGGCGCCAAATGCACGGGCTTTCTCAGCGACATTCCGTCAAGCACCCTCCGTACGACCCAACCCGACATCGCGGGGCCTCCTTCCTCTGACGATCTCCAGTGAGCGCGCCGGATCTGGCCCTACAAAGGATCCCGTTTTTACCGAATTTATCGATTAATTATCCAATAAACCTCCAAAAATCGTCGCCTCCGCGGCCTCAGAATCCAGCCTCAGCCGAGGGGAGAAGAGAAGACCGAGTGGGCGGAGAGGGACGCTGAAAGAAAAAAGTGAAATAGGCCCAAAAGTTGCGAACTTTTCGCTGACAGAGTTTGTCGTCCTTGCTGCGCTT
Source organism: Asparagus kiusianus (assembly GCA_022839385.1). NCBI lineage: Eukaryota > Viridiplantae > Streptophyta > Magnoliopsida > Asparagales > Asparagaceae > Asparagus > Asparagus kiusianus. Next base: position 764,854 of record BQKN01001070.1, on the reverse strand, counting down.
TTTTTCTTTTAATTAATTAATTAATTTTTCCCTGTTATTTCTTGCTTTGGGGTTCGATTTTATAGCGGTTCGCGAGAAAATCGGGAAGAAGGTGGGGCCCATGGGCAACTATTGTCGTGGTGGGCTCCGTGTTTGTGGGGCCAACGCGGATATGAGTGCTGCGTGGGCCCACGCGGGAATGGGTATTGCGTGGGGCCACCTTTGTGGGGACCGAAAGGAGGGGGCAGATTGTCGGATATCCGTGTGGTCCGGTGGATGAGGCTGTCGAGCTGGGGTTAATGTGAATGGAGTCCTTGTGGTGCTGCCGCTTCAGCCTTGGAGTAGGAGGAATGGGGTGGGCCTCCAAGTATCTAGTGTCTCTTTATTTTCTTGGCCTTTTTGGGTTATTTCGATGTTAGCCCCCCACCCCCCCGCATATTTCATATTTCGATATGAGGCCCCCAAATTTTTGAATTTGCTCTCAACCCCGCACCCCTACCCCCCCC
>BQKN01001070.1:740128-761272 GCA_022839385.1 Asparagus kiusianus | reverse complement strand
GAGAGAGAGAGAGAGAGAGAGAGAGAGAGAGAGAGAGAGAGAGAGAGATGGGAAGAGGCTGCGGAGGTGAAGGTTACGTGAGAGAAAAAAACAAAAAGATATATATATTAGGGTTAGGATTAAGACATAATTAAGAAATTAAATTAAGAAAAATAGAATAATTAGGGAAAATATTTACAATTAATACGTAACAATAACACAACAAATATTAATTCAAAAGTTTTCACTACATGAAGTTAATTTATAATTATCAAAATCGTTTAAATGAATATTAAATTAGATTTTTAAATCGTAGAAAATTCTAGAAAATTGAGAAAATACAAATACCCTTTTAAAAATAATAATTTAATATTTTAAATATTAAAAAAATTTATTTTAACTAGTATAAAAAATTCATGATCATTACATTCTACTCCTCTTAAAACAAATTCCATCCTCGAAATTAAAAGAACCCAAGGACAGATATAGAACGATATCCATAAACAGAGGAGAACGTAAAATAACAACGATACAAAATATAAGATGTAGATTCAACATACAAATAACAAAGGTAGCCAAATACAATAGTACAAAGTATACACTACACACAATTTAACCACGACAAAACAAAACCAATACTAATCATTAAACTAGTTCATCAAAAGGTTAATATATATACAGAAGTATTAATCATAGCGTATAAATAAAATATAATCTTAACACAAACAATTCACACAATACGCAATTCACACGCAGCATAATAAAACATCACATGATTAATCAAAAGTATAATACGCAATCAAAATTAAAGGAAGTACAGATAATTGAAAGGGCATGTATGAATACAAATGCACAGAATCAGAAAATATACTTGATTAATCATTTTCAAAAGATATCATTGAGGCAGATAAATGAGTGTAAATAATAATAATGAGGTAAGTAAAACATAAAGAGGGTGAATATATATATGAGAGATATTGCACAGGCATGAAGAAGTACGTATATTGTAAATAAAATAGTTGATACGTATCAAATTATAAAATACCACAACATCTAGACATAGGCAAAAATATAAGTATCACTCAACATAGTTTAATAGCAAAAAAGTCACAAATATACAATTATAGAAAAATATAATATCAACATGATATTGTTGATGTAGTATCATAAGACAACACATCACAGTGTTAAAATATAATCAATAACATAGAATTTGTAAAATATAACAAATATATAGCATACAAAATATGATATGAGATATAAATACATGATTAAACAAATTTGTCAATCACTAAAATATATGATAAAACATATCAACTCAACAATATAATAATAAAAGAAAAACATAAAGGAGATAGAAGACAAAATATAAGTTACTCATACATAAGCAGATGATAAATATGATAAAATATAAAAACATAAAAACACAATACAATTAACAGATAAATTATATACAAGTAAAAGCAAAAGAAATATTTGAAGAGCATGTAAGCAAAACCAAATAGCAAAGAAACAAACATACATATAGTTTAGACAAACATAATGGACAACATAAAGAGACATAAAATAATAAAAATTATATCACAATAGAATATCATACAATCAGTTAGTAGAATAGACATTCCAGATATACAAATCTATAATTACAAACAAAATACATGAATGCAATCAACAAATCGCATTCAACCAAATAAGACATAAAAGGCACAAATTTTGAAAAATTTAAAATTTACAATTATGTTAAAAAGTTCGACGATAGTATTATAACAACATATGTTTAAGCAGTCAAAAATATAACGTACGTAAAGAAGCATGGATACAATAATCAAATATAGCAAATAGTAAAGATAGAACATGATGATAAATTCAATAAAAATAGTTGTAGTTATAATCAACAATTTTTGAGAGCATATGGCACTAAATATTTATCATACAAGACACAATACTAAATCAATATTAAACATGTTTATATAGTATAGCAAATAAAATCACCATATATAATAGTCATTAAAAATAAAAACACATACATAATAATAAGTGTTGATGCTCGATATCAAATAGACTATTAATCCCGAAGAGGATTGTTGTAGGGTGATGAAGGATGATGGAGGGCATGTTCCCTTCTCCAGCTTTATGCCTAGTTCTTGAATGAGGCTTGATGTATGTGCTGCACAGACAGAAATAACTCGTGAGACGGCAGAGACCGGTTCCCTCGTGGTTCCTCCGACGATCAAGTCAGTTGATAAACATGAGCTTGAGTGGAGTTTAGAACTATCGGTTCTTATGATATATGCATTAGAGATAATCATTGGGTCAGGATGAAGATTTAGATTGTTATTTGCTTATGGCTTTGTTTTTTGCTCACCTCCTCCTCTGCCTTGGTGAATAGCATACATCTATATAGTGGACGTCCATGGTAGATTGGTCATTTCGGCCATGCAGAATGGTGGTGACAAAACGAGAGCTGGAAGATAAGTCGTCCTCTCTTTATAAGTGTCGGTCGGCGACTGGGAGAGAAGTCATCTCAGCATGGGAGATCGCGTCTCCGTGATATCCGGGAAGTAACTTATGAGTGTGGCAGAAGTCACATGGGCATAATGAGTCGTCCCTCGCTTTACAGGTGTTGATTGGCGACTGGAGGGGAAGTCGCTTTATTATGGGAGAATGTATCTCCGTATTTTCCGAGAAGTGATTGAGTTGATAAGTCATGGAGACTTATTAGGCCAAAATCTGGATAAGACTTGCTCAAGGTGGACTAAGATGTCGACATTTGCTCAAGGGGAGAGGCTTGAGGCTGGAGTCGAGTCCTAAACTTAGTCGATAGCATGGAACGTCCCTTAAGTTACTTCTTGAGAAATGTCCAGTGAGTGGTCGAGTGGTCCTAAATAGGGTCATTCTTGATAAGAAGGTCGACTGACACCGCCTTTCGTGTCGAGTAAGGAGTGTCAGTCTGTCCAACTGGGTGAAACATCGTCTTATCTCATCTTAATAACTGTCTTTCAAGTCGATATAAAGATGCTGACTCATCTGGAATGTCAGGATCTCTCGTATTAGCTAATATCACCTCTTGTGTCAACACCAGGGTGTCGGCTTGATGAGTCGATGGGGTCGAGGTCTCCGTAGTTGTGCCTTAGGTTTATACCTTAATAAGGTACCAAGGTCTTGTAATCTAGCCATGATGGTCAAGTTGTACTAGAGGAATCGACCATATGTGGTACCTTAGGCTTACCTTGATAAAGAGCCAAGGGCTTACTAGTCGACTTAGAAGTTGACTGACTAGAACTCTTGGGAGTTGACTAGGATTCTTATTGCATTACATAGCAAATATTGTATCTTGGCTGAGTGAACACCATAACAGTTAGCCCTTTTCATTTGGAGTTGGCTTTTAGTTGACTCCAAAAGAAATAAGATATGCTTTGATCAATTCAGGCCTGTTGAGGATGAGAAACTAAGAGGTTTCGATCTTGGACATGTGGCTTGTCCTGATTAGACACCCATTAATAACTCCGTTATTCGTAGTTAACGTTATCAAAAGATCTGAACCGTCTTTGTAGGAGATGAAGCGTCATGGATAAAAGGGAGGATCTTTCACATTTCAAATATTAGGACTTGGGGCTTTAAATGAGGGTGGCACTTCGTGTTTCAAGTGAACCACTTCAGATTCTAATGTGGATCTAGTTTGGCTGCTTCGAAAATCAATGCGTCTTTTTAAAATCCCTCTAAACTCTTCCTTAAAAGCTTATAAATAGATTTTCAATGATAAGATAATTCTTTTATGAACCTTTGCTCTGAAAAATTCCTAATATTCCTCTAAGCTTTTTCTAAGGAGAAATCTTCCATGGCTTCCCAAACTTCGAACTCTGGCTGTAGCGAGGAGAGCCTTGCTGCTTTTTTTCTTATCCGCTCGAAGGTCCATATGGACAACCTAGTAGGATTATATGATGAATACAATATCCCTCGAACTCTTACTTTGGCGGTGCCAGAGATGAGCGAGCCAGTGTACTACCATGGCGAGGGTCGAGTGCCGCTATACTTAGCCCATTTGGAGTATATCTTACGGCTATCCTTACACCCTTTTTTATCAAGGAGGTGCACCCTGCTCTAGGGGTATCCCCTTCCTAGTTCTATCCAAATGCAATGGGAACTCTGGTGGCTTTTATCATCATCTGCCACTATGTTGAAGTCCAACCAAGCTTGAGATTGCTTGGGCATTTGATCAGCGTGGGCGGCTGAGAAGGACCCACATTACTTTTCCATTATCATGGGGAGTTCCAGCTTATTTCTGACTCTTTGGAGTTGGATGAGGACTAGAGGAGGCAATTCGTGTGGGTTTATGGCGGCGACGATGTCTTCGCCTGCTCGGACTGGCCGGTGGCGAATGAAGATGCTTTGCGGCCAGTCACCCTTAATGGCTCCGAGATGGCGGATCTAGAAAAGATCTGCTCTTATGCCGGGTCCTGAGAGAGAAATGCTCTATTTGACGATGTGCCTCTCCGGATGGCGGGCATGTCCATGATTTTGTCTTTCACTGGCTTCAAGGTAAGGACGAGCCTCGTTACTCTATTAGCGGAAAATCGCGAGTGGAATACAGGGACTGAGGGGGTGAGCTCCACTACTAGACCCTATAAGAAGCCGAGGGGGTCTTTTAGCGCAGAGGATGTGGCTGTCTTGATGCCTCAAGCAGCTAACATTGCCTCTGAATTGAGGGGAAGGACAAGGGTTAAGAGGCGATGCCTAGTTAGACCAGTTGGGATAGGTCCACTGATAACTCAGCTTAACCACTTGGAAAATGTAGTGTGGATAGACGAGTCTTCTCCTGGCAGGGAGACTACGGCTCTAGTGGTCGAGGATGATGCTATCAGACCCACCGTTAATCCTGAGGTGTCTTGTTGTCCTTGCAAGGAGCCGATTGGGGTGGACGACGACATCGAGGGGAGAGCTGGAACTCTATCAAACTAAATGGAGAATGGTGCTGACGGGAGGATTTTGGAGGATATGCTAAGTGTTGGCATACACTAAGCTCGGGGGACTTCGCTGGGACACATCATGTTCAATCGACTTGAGTGTTCCTTGGAAGGCCACGCAGAGTTGGCTAAGGAGAGGTCGGCCAAGAAAGAGGTAGAGAAGATGATCACTATCTTGGAGGCTGAGTTGGCTCATAAAGAAGGTGCTTGGCACCGGAGTCTGGATGAGAAGAAAGAGCTCCTCAAGAGCTTTCGGATCCAGTTCTCCAAGTAGATGGTGACCATCAAGGACCTTCAAAGGAAGATGGTTCAGCTACAGGCGGAGGCCGAGTCCAAGAAGTGTCATAGGACGATAGCTGAGGCAGAGGCTTGAACAAGTCGCCTGTCTCTCAAAAAGACAAGGAGGGACATTGAAGAGCTACAATCAAAGCTTCAAATGTCTGTGGTCCTTGTCGAGAAATTAGAGGACCGATTCTCTCATCTGGATTCGGAGCAACATAGAAAGAAAGTGGTCGACAACTGGCGTCACGGCCCTATAGGGAAGGCTGAAGTAGCATTAGCTAGTAAAGTTGGGGTTGATTACTTCGCCTCCTTGGTGCCTCGCGACTTTCATCCGACTCCAGATCACTTCTATCCTTCATGCGTCTCCTGTTGTCCTGATTTGTTGAAGGATGTCGAAAAAATCAGAGGCGGGTTGGATTCATCAATGAATGTCGATGAGGTCAAGCTTGTTACTAGGGCCCCTGGGGAATCTTCTACCCTTGCTACCACCAGGAGTTCGCCAAGTCCGACTCTCGAGCCTGGTCGAGAGGTTTGACAACCTGTATGTTTCTTTCTTTTTTTTATTCTTCTCTTTTTTTTATTGTTCTCTTTTTTTTATAGAGAAGTTTGTAACAAAGTTTACTCTTGTTAAATAAAAATTAATTTTTATCTCCATTCTTGAGCTTACCTTCATTGTTTGTATTCTTTTAGCTTTGTAGCTTTGTTCTCATCCGAGATGTTGGCTGAAGTGAGTTAGTTATAATGTGTCGACCCGTACTGGGAACTTATGACAACTAGTTCTCTTGATGCCTTATTTTGGCTAAGCATTTAATTGACTAGAACTTGACAGACAACTACTTAAGTTATTAGTCGTACGCTTAATATTCGTACCTTAGGTTTATGAATACTGTAGGTGTAAATTTTGATCTCCCGAAATAGGGGATCTCGTTTGTATTTATAAGAATAGCTTATTACAAACTAAATGAATCAAAATTATAATAGAAGCGGAGGGAATGCCCTCCTTGTTTAACGTGGAGACTTTGGTAGCGATAGGATGCCTCGCTCGGTTCTCGCACCGAGTCTGCTTCCCTTGGAAGATCCAACCGAGGTTGCTGGTCAGCTTCAGTACGCAGTAGAAGCTCGTGCTAGTCGAGTTCGAGTTTACCCGAGGTCAAACCAGTGCTCGTGCTTATGGGCTAACTGCTTGGAGAGAGCTACCATGCAAGAGCTTGCAAAGAGCCTAAGAGCCTCAAGTCTGGGAGTTCAGACGAGTCTCTTCAAATGAGGGAGCCTTTAGCAAATGAGCCAAGGTTCAACCTTTGGAAGATTAGCTAGCTTAAACAAGCAACAGCCAATCCACCTCTTTCACGTTGGCTGAAAGTGGCTTTAAATAGATAAGGGATGACATTGGTCACCCCTTGATTTGTCGGATTTGACCACTAGTAGGGGTGAGGGAGCCAGCCGCCCTAGCTATGGGATGTGACCACTTAGGGGGTCCTGCCAATCGCCTTATTCTTGCTGGGTGAGGAGCGCCATGCTTTCTCCCTTGATTCGTGGGATTTGACCACTGACATGACTGTTACCATACTCCAAGTAGGAAGTTGACAATGCTGGTGGGTTTCTAGTTGTTAGGCGAGCTTAGTCCGCACAGGCGAGGTGCAGGCTGTCAGGCGAGCTTGGCCTTCAGGCGAGCTCGAACCTTCGTGCTGGCGAGTCGGCCAAACATGCGAACTTCGAGCTATCAGATGAGCTAGGCCTTCAGGCGAGCTTGGTTCAATGTGCAGGTAAGCCTGTACGGGAGAGCTTGGTTCAATGTGCAGGCGAGCTGTGCAGGTGAGGCTATATAGGCGAAGCTGTGCAGGCGAGTTGTGCAGACGAATCTCATTCAGGCGAGCCGTGCAGGCGAGCTATGCAGGCGAATCTCATCCAGGCGAGTTCAACGCTGTTAGGCGAGCTTTATCCTTGCAGGCGGACTTCCTTGCAGGCGAGCTTCAGCCTTTACAGGCGAGCTACTGAACATGCTCCGAAGAATAGGCCATAACTTTCAAACCGTAAGTCAGAATTGGACGGATTATATATGAAAATCGGCTATCTCGACGAGACGAAGCCGGTCAAACCAACCCCATAGGGTTCGGTTTTCTTCTGTCTATTTTACCAAATTCCTTCCGGTTTGAGTGATATCAGCATTTTCCCCTTCTTGCTATTTGGATGAGGTTTTAGCAGTCTTGCTCTGAATTTCTCTGATAGGGATTAAAGGCAATTTTTATTGCCTACAAATACCTTTTTGGTAGAATGGCAACTCTGATGTTGGATGCTTAGGTCTTCATAATCCCCGTAAGGTCGAGTAGTGACTGCGGGAGTCGACCATAGGGTTGTGCCTTGGGCTTACCTTGGCAAAGGGCTAAGGGCTTGTTTACTCGACTGAGGAGTCGTTATGCCTTGGGTTTACACTGAAGAGGTACTAATGTTTTGATATTCGATTGAGGAGTCATTGTGCCTTGGGCTTATCTTGATAAAGAGCTAAGGGCTTGATATTCGACTGAGGAGTCGTTGTGCCTTAGGCTTATCTAGAGCTAAGGACTTGATATTCGACTAAGGGGTCATTGTGCCTTGGGCTTATCTTGATAAAGAGCCAAGAGCTTGATATTCGACTGAGGAGTCATTGTGCCTTGGATTTATCTTGATAAAGAGCCACGACTGAGAAGTCATTGTGCCTTGGGCTTATCTTGATAAAGAGCCCAGGGCTTGATATTCGACTGAGGAGTCAAGCGCCTAGGCTCGAGAGAGTCGACTAGGTCTTTCCTTCCCCTAAAGCCGAGAGATGACTATGAGAGTCGGTCAAAGGGTTATAGCCTTAGGTTTATTCTTGATAAGGTATCAAGGACTTGTCCATGATGATCGATGAGAGCCGGAGGAATTGATCATATGTTGTGCCTTGGGCTTACATTAATAAAGAGCCAAGGGCTTAGTATTCGACTGAGGAGTTGAGCGCCTAAGGTCAAGAGATGACTGTGGGAGTCGGCCAAAGGGTTATGTCTTGGGTTTATTCCTGATAAGATACCAAGGACTTGTCCATAATGATCGATGAGAGCCAGAGGAATCGATCATATGTTGTGCTTTGGGATTACCTTAATAAAAAGCCAAGGGCTTAATATTCGACTGAGGAGTCATTGTGCCTTGGGTTTACCCTGAAGATGTACTAAGGTCTTGATATTCGGTATGATGGTCGAGTCGCACTATGAAGATCTGACCATCTGTGGTGTATTGGGCTTACCTAGATAAAGAGCCAATGGCTTGATTGAGGTGTCTAGGTTTTATATGACGCCTAGGTCTTTGGCCATAATGAAGCCTTGATCCTTACGAGATCGAGTTAATTCATATTTGAATAACATTTTATCAGTTCTATATTTTACAATACCATAAAAAATATCCTTTGTAGGCACCTGATGTTCAAAAAAAAAAAGGTTGAACCACTTATGATCTTGCTTTGGAAACTGTTTCAAAGGCAATTTTGTAGGGGCTGAGGCTGCCAGTACAGAACCTCTTTTAGGTGGATTTTGCTTGTTCTCTTAGTAGACAACTTGTTGGTATGGCAAAGATGAGTCGAAACTCTATTTGCCATCTCATCAACCGAGGTTCCTTTTGAGTCTGAATCTCCAGTAAGGCTTTGAAGGCGGATGATTGGCACGTCGGCTTTTGGCAAAAGGAACTGCCCTTACGCCATGAATTATGTCGAATGGTGTTTTCCATGTGAGGGTTGAGGGCACGACCAGAAACTACCTGGTATCTTTTGTGGTGGAATCTCTCTTAGGGAGGGAATCCACTAGCCGGTATTTGTTGTATTATTTCTACTGTTATATATTATCTATCGTATTAGCACAACTAGTACGTTTTGATTTGTATATAATTGTCCCATAATTATTTGATTTTAAATGTAAGTAAATATATTTTATTTATTAATTATTTTCGTTTAATTGTATAATATGGGTATATTTCGACTATTTCGTATCAATTGTTGTAATAGCACAACACGTACGTTTTTAATTATAGATAATTATTCTGTAATTAGATTAATTTTTAAATACCTATAATTATTTTATTTTAATTATTTAACCCTAACCCTTACCCTAATATAATATATATATATATATATATATATATATATATATATATATATATTATGGTTAACTGTCTCTCTCCTTCCTCTATTCTTTTTCACGCCGCCAGAGAGCATCCTTCGCTCTCTCTCTCTCTCTCTCTCTCCTACCCAGCTGTCTCTCTCGTCCACCATCAACGCCGCAAAGCCAAGCTCCTAAACCCGACCGACCGACGTTCCTCCACCCCGACCGAGCACTCTACCGCCGAGCAGCCCGCTCTCTCCTCGCCGTACCTCTAGGCCCCCGCTCGAACCTAGCTCCTCCTTGAGATCCGACCGCCTCCTCCCCCATGACCGCCTCAGGCCACCCCGTCGAGCCCCTCCTCAGCCATGAATCCGGCCTTCGACGCCTCCACGAACCAGCCTCCACCTGCGTCGCCAACCTCCGACGGCCGCTCCAGCCAAGCTCACCTCCTCTTCACCTCCTCCTCTCTTGTTCGTCGGCCCCCTGCGGCCAACCCTCAGCTCCAGCAGCCCCTCCCCTTTGCCGTCCGCCCCCTCGTCGTCGACGAGTGTCGTCGAGATCCCGTAGCCCCTCATCAGAGTTCCCCGATATCGCGCACCATCGCGTCAGATCCGATCGGCGCCATCGACGTCGAATCATTCGACGAACCCGAGGCAAGATCCCGCTCTCCCTATTTCGTGGTTTGAATATTTACATTTATTATGAATTATTTGTATAGTTTAATTGTGACATAATTATCTGCGTGGGTTGTTTGGTGAATAATATTGGTTTAAATAATAGATATGTGATAAATAGTATTTTCGGAATAATTATAATAAGTTAAAAGAATTTAATTTAGTAATGGATTTATTTTAGAGAATTTATAATATTTAAAAAGAATTTGTTTTGAGAAAAAGAATTATTTTAGATTAATAAAGAGAAATGTTTTTAAAGAAAATTATTCTTGGAATTAATAACTGAGATTTTGATTTTTCGTGTGCAAAATATCTGTTAATGGTAGTTTCATCTCGCATTGTTAATAGTAGCTTTACTCTCGTATGTTTCTTGCATGTGATTACGACCCATGTTCACACTTTATGACATTGACACTTAGCGTAACTGTATTTATTATTCCATGTTGAGAATCGTGAGAAGTACATGTCTATAGTGACCTGTATGACACAGTTAGGATCTAGAACCTCGTGTGTAGTTGACCTGTAATTACGAGAACCGGGGTGGGTCCGAGGAGATGAGATTTGGGATTGTTGATGTATATTCTAGGCTCGCGCCGGTGAAGTTTGTGTAGTCACCGGGGTGGGTCTGAGGAGATGAGATTGTGATTGTTGATGTATTCCAGGCTCGCGCCGGTGAAGTTTGTGTAGTCACCGGGGTGGGTCTGAGGAGATGAGATTTGTGATTGTTGATGTATTCCAGGCTCGCGCAGGTGAAGTTTGTGTAGTCACCGGGGTGGGTCTGAGGAGTTGAGATATTTGTGATTGTGGTTGTATTCTAGGCTCACGCCGGTGAAGTTTGTGTAGTCAACGGGGTGGGTCTGAGGAGCAGTGATATTGAGATTGTTGATTATTTGAGATGAGTGATGAGATAGTTAGTTACATGACCTCGATTCTTGGTTAAGTATGATTCTTGTGAGATGTAGGCCGGTTGTACTTCTTTTCATACATAGATCGGGATTAATATTTAATTATCTATAATTTGAGACATATGGTATATACATGAGGGTTTCCTTGTTTGGATTATTTCGCTCGACGTACTATGCCTCTTGTTGTAGATTTTTAAGTATTAATTCCATCTAGTGTATGCCTTTGTGTTTTGGATGATTAGTCTGATCTCTAGCTGCATGATCTCATTACTTGGTCGATTCTGGATGTTTTATGTTATCATGATTTAGTAGTGTTTTCATGTTGATTTGTGAGTTTCAGTTGTACGTTCTTTGTTATTTCTGTTATTGTATCGTTTTTCGCATTGGGTTTTCGTTCGTTCTTTCCTTTTGTGGGGTCTTGCCGTGCGCCATGCATCTGACGTATACCTGTTTTCTCTGGTGTACGTCAGACTTAGGAGAAGAACAGGTTCAGCAGGAGCCAGAGGATTCTCAGCAAGAGTGTCTTGTAGACGGAGCAGAAGAAGAAGCCGAAGTCTAGTCATCTCTTTTGTTATATGCTGGTCATTGTTTACTTTTGTAGTTCTTTCTATTTCCGTTGATCGATGTATCTTTGTACCTCGTCAGTATTCATTTGTTCAGTTTTGTATAAGGGCATGTTGACCCGAATATTTTATGTCTCGGATGTTATTCCATTTGTGATATGATATTTTTATTCTGAGTTTGTCTATTATATTCTTACTGATTGTGATCGGGAACTTGTGACTTCACATTGTACTTATTTCCAGACGCTTAGCGTATTAGGTTGAGGAGAAACATTTATTTTTATTTATTCTCCTTGATCTAATACGTCGCGGGCTTGTTCACATTCTGATTCCCCGGTATTTTGGGAAACGGGGCGTGACATGGTGTGTCTTCTCCAGGAGGGCTTTTGGGGTTCTGGTAGCGGTCCCATCGTTTGGTGGATGACCCACTTTGCAAATACTCCCCGGAAAGCTATAGGGACCTTTGAGGGCTACGCCTATATTAGCTCCTCATAGTCATAGGCTAATCCTTCTTAGTTTGAATGATGCAGCTCCGGGCTTCATTTAGCTTGAATGGTGAAATTCTAGTGTTGTTCTTAAGGGTGATTAAATTCATACCCTTATTCAGAACTTAGCATGTCTTTTCGGAAAAGAAGAAAAGCCCTATGGTGGGCGTCAAACTGTTGATGCTCGATATCAAACAGACTATTAATCCAAAAGAGGATTGTTACGGGGTGATGAATGATGATGGAGGGCATGTTCCCTTCTCCAGCTTTATATCTAGTTCTTGAATAAGGGTCTGATGTCCGTGCTGTTGTTTGTGGGAAAATTTGTAACAAAAAAATAATGAAAGAATTGTATTTAATTTTTATTCTCTCTAACTGTTTAGAAAAAAAAATGTTTACAACTCTCTCAACTCTCAATTACAATTTGGATTCCTGATTACAAAAGAGAGAAGAATGAATTTGATTCTCCCATTTGTTTAAAACTAGGTTCTTCACGGTAGCGATGAGATGCTTCCCTCGAATGCTCGCGTCGAGTTTGCTTCTCGTTGACGATCCGAACGTCTAAACTTGCTGGAACAAATGACTTGTATAGTTAAAGAAATCTCCACGAATTTGGTACCTCAGAGTGAGTGACAAACTCTAGTAAAAAGAGTTGTTTGAACCAAAATACTTTGGTTAATAAGCCAAGTATCAAAGATCCGAAAATCTTCAGTTTGTTGAAGATTGTTGCCTTCAGATTCTCGAAAATCCGCTCCAATTTCAGAGAAAATCTCCTCACTCCAATCCAATCCTCTCCGTCCTCTCCCCAGTCCGATCCTTAACTCTGTTGAGTTTGTTGATATTTATAGGGGGATTAGGGGTGTAACTACCCCATAATCCGTGCCTAAATGGGAGTTTAGTTGCCCCATTAATCGGGTGTAACAACCCACTCAAACCACCTCCCCAGATCGTGGGTGAAGAGCGATTTCGGGATTGCCAGATCAGGTTTGAACAGGTCAAACGTAAGTCGTGCGTTGCTGGGCTTGGACCTGCGTACACTTTTGGATGATGCGTTCATGCTGCGTTCAGCGGCTGTGAACACAATTCGTTTAGAGCTGCAGTTATGCTGCGTCCGTGTTGTGTTTGAGCTGCGTTAGGTAGCGATAGAAGCTGCGTTGGGCAGTGATAAGAGCTGCGTTGGGAGCTACGTTGGGCAGCGATAGGAGCCGCGTTGGAGCTGCGTTGGGAGCTGCATTGGGCAGCGATTGGAGCTGCGTTGGGAGCTGCGTTGGGCAGCGATTGGAGCTGCGTTGGGAGCTGCGTTGGGCAGCGATTGGAGCTACGTTAGGAGCTGCGTTGGGCAGCGATTGGAGCTACGTTAGGAGCTGCGTTGGGCAGCAATTGGAGCTGCGTTGGAGCTGCGTTAGGAGCTGCGTTAGGCAGCGATTGGAGCTACGTTGGAGCTGCGTTAGGAGCTGCGTTGGGTAGTGATTGGAGCTGCGTTAGAGCTGCGTTGGGAGCTGCGTTGGGCAGCGATTGGAGCTGCATTGGGTAGCAGATGCCTTCTCTGTCTTTATATATGGATGACACCAATGACCAGTCGAGAAGGTCCTATTCAGGCCATTTGTGACAATTGAGGCATCCCAATAACGCTCTATCAACTACAGGTCACAATCTCCACTAAGATAGCTTGATAGTGTGCTTCTCAGCATGCTGAATATTCGCTCACAGCTCTCTAGATCTTCCCGCTTTTCTAAAATCATTACACTGCTCATCAGCTTCTCTAATAATTGCTAATGTAATATCAGCCATGTTGCTGTCGCAGCCATCAAGATCAATCATCTCACATAGGAGGCTTGTTTGCAGCGGATGAAGTTATGTTTACGTTCACATTGGTGTTATGTCTTAATGATAGTACGTAGGGAGGACTTCCTTGCCTTAGTTTGAAGAGACCGTCGATTTACAGTCTCTTTCTGTCAGAGCGTTGTAAAGATCGTCGTTTTGTAATCTTTGCTTTAGCTCTTTGATATGTGAGAGTCGTCAGATTGTAACTCCCGATGTTGATTGTGGAAATTATTGATTGGAGCTGTCGTGAAGGTCGTCAGATTGTAGTCTTCATCGATCTATGTGGAATTCTTCAAATTATGGTTTTCTGAAAGTCGTCAGATTGTAACTTCTAACATCAGTGTTTAATGGGGGAGTTAGCTATCTTTCATAATTTTTAGACAGCCTACAGCTGCACAGACAGAAATAACTCGTGAGAGGGTGGGGGCTGGTTCCCCCGTGGTTCCTCCGACGATCAAGTCAGTTGATAAACATGAGCTTGAGTAGAGTTTAGAACTATCGGTACTTATGCTATATGCATTAGAGATAATCATTGGGTCAGGAGGAAGATTTAGATTGTTATTTGCTTATGGTTTTGTTTTTTGCTCACCTCCTTCTCCACCTTGGTGAATGTTCGCGTGGAAAATCGTGTTCTTCTTCATTGAGGATTCCATTACAAACTTTGAAAACAACTTTATGCGTTTTACAAATATCCGGTCTTTTTATAAGAGCCGGTTACAATGGAGATCGAAATAAAGAAAGAAACAAAAAATTACAACTTTCCTTTGAACAGATCGCGAGCTCCTGTTTTGCGGTCGCTCGCTTTGTGGGGTTCTTTGCCTACGCCGGGGTTATGTGCCGTGGACCACCACGTGATCTCGATCCAAACAGATCTACGACGTATTATGGGTACTATCTCGCCAAGGAGATAATAGCCGGGAGGGATCGTTTCGCCAAGGAAACGACCGCTCGAATCTCGGGATCAAAGGCCAAGCTTTGATCCGGAGTGTAGGGACGTAGATCTGAGGATTAAGCTCTTTCGGATTCCTGCCTTTTTTGGTGCGGGTGCTCGCCAAGAACTGAATCCAAGTGTCCAAGCTTCAAGCCTTCACAATTCCGAGTTGAGGTGACAATCCGGCAGAGTTTCGGCTCTTTAGAAGTTCCACCAAAAGTCCCCCAAAATGAACAACCACGCCCCCTATTTATAGCCTCTCTGAACTGTGCGTTTGTGCACAAGAGAGAGGGGGGGGAGTCGGGCCACCTCAGGGTGGCTCGGCCACCGAGCCACCCTGGGGTGGCTCGGCTTGGGCCGAGCCACCCTGGGTTGGCTCGGCTCGAGCCGAGTCCCCGGGTGTGTTTCGTTTTCCGTCGTTTTCCCGTTGTTCGGTTGTGTCCGTGATTCGGTTGTTCGTTTGATTTGTTTGGGTTCTTGATTTGATAGCCCGAGTCCTCATTTGGCAGTAAATCCGCCTCGGTGTTTGAGTTCAAGTCCGTTTTGTTGTTGGACGACTCGTTAACTTTCTGAACCGTTGGATTGGTTCTACACGCGAACGCATCCCATTGCTTGCGTGCCTCATCGCCTCGTTGGCTTGTTTCGTCGCTCGAACGTCCGTTGATTTGTCGGTTCCTTGTGTCGAGCTATGCTAAGGGACCTATAGGCAGTTTTATACGCCTACAGTGAATAGCATCCATCTATATAGTGGACGTCTATGGCAGATTGGTCATTTCGGCCATGCAGAATGGCGGTGACAAAATGAGAACTGGAAGATGAGTCATCCCTCTCTTTACAAGTATCGGTCGGTGACTGGGAGAGAAGTCATCTTAGTATGGGAGATCGCATCTCCATGATATCCGGGAAGTGACTTATGAGTGTGGTAGAAGTCACGTGAACATACTGAGTCATCCCTCGCTTTACAGGTATCAACTGGCGACTGGAGGGGAAGTCACTTCATTATGGGAGAATGTACCTCTGTATTTCCGAGAAGTGATTGACCTGACAAGTCATGGAGACTTATCAGGCTAAAATCTGGATAAGACTTGCTCGAGGTAGACAGAGATGTCGACGTTTGCTCAAGAGGATAGGCTTAAGGCTGGGGTCGAGTCCTTAACTTAGTCGACAATAGGGAACATCCCTTAAGTCATTTCTTGCGAAATATCCAGTAAGTGGTCGAGTGGTCCAAAATAGGGTCGTCCTTGATAAGAGGGTCGATCGGCAATGTCTTTCGTGTCGACTTAGGAGTGTCGGTCTGTCCGACTGGGCAGAACGCCGTCTTATCTCAGCCTAATAACCGTCTTTCGAGTCAATATAAAGATGTCGACTTGTCTGGAATGTCAGGATCTCTCGTATCGACTAATATCACCTCTTATGTCGACACCAGGTGCCGGTTGTTTCTAAGGAGCTTGTAATTTAATTTTTGTTGTAAAGAGTAGTTTTACAAAGTACGAAGCTCACTCTTTTGTATTCATTGTAATCAATAAATAGTTATAATGAATTCTACGATAAAACTTGTTCCTGACGAAAACAAATTGGCGACCACAGTGGGAGCCAACGATCTCACTACCGAGACCGTCGTGTCGCAGCCGATCAAGATTCCGGTTGAATCCACGGTCGAGTACGAGTTTGACCAAACCAAGTTTGTGGAATATCTCTTATCATCCTCTTCAAGATCTTCATTGTCTCACAAGTACAAGAGGATCTCACCATTGAAGAAGGCTTACATGCTAAAGAAGGCCCAAGGAGAAGACTCTCACCCAACTGTTGCCGAGGCCTCCCCTCGCAACATTATCCCGGCGACCCCAAAAGCCGGAAGCTCTGCTCGTAATGATTCCGTCCTAAATAAAGAACCGTTCGATCGAAGTTCGCCAACACTGACGAAAAAGACTCGTCAGAGGCAACGCCAACGTCTTGCTCGTCAAATGGCTAAGGCCTTGGAACAAACCGACGGGGTTCGCTGCTACGCGGACCTAGAGTCGAGGAAGCATCGAGTGGTCCAATTACCTCAACAACAAACCACTCATGTTTCTGCACAACTCACGATGGAAGAATGGACTCTCGTCAAAAGGGCTTGTTCGACCCTCAAAGAACGCATACAAAAGCGTCGTGCAAACGCCGCTCATGCCCTTGCTCTTTTACAACAAAGGCAAGAAGAGAAGGAGGAAATGGTGTCGAAAAAATCACCAAGAACCAGCCAAGTGTGGATCCCTAAATCCAAACTTACACAAAAATTGGATCAACAGGATCAATCCTTCAACCGCGACAGTCTTCACTGCCGCGGCACATTCTTCAACCACGGCAGTCTCCACTGCCGCGGCATATCTTTCAACCACGGCGGTCCCTACTGCCATGGCACATCTTTCAACCACGGCAGTCCAGACTGCCGCGGCACCTTCTTCGACCGCGGTAGTATCCATTATCACGGCCAAAAGAAAACTTCCAATGCCTCTCTTTTGACTCCGTCGACATCCATTCCTGGTTCGTCTACTGTAATTACTTCTGATATGATACCAGTGAAAAAATGGTTTAGTCCCGACTTGTCAAAATTTAAGAGCACAATGGCGGAACGCCTCGGTCTTTTACCTGATGATCGAGGTAGAATTCCAGTCAAAGAACGTTTGGGTCCGGTGAATGAACCCTAAATAGATTCTTACACGGGGGGTCATAACTATCCTCCTATCAAGTCAAAGCAATTCCAAGTTGGGAAAATTTAAATTTCCACCCGCTTGGGGACTTGTAATGAAACTCAGGAGCCCGTTAAGATTCCGCACCCGCAAGGGGGTGGTTCTAAACGTGTGACTCCTGACATAACCTTGGATCACTCGAAGGCAATAATAAATTATCCTGAGAATACCAACAAGGCTTTACACCCCAAGAAGAAAACGTGTTCATCAAAAGACATCGTTATACCTGGAGGGTCATACCAACAGACGATAGGATTTCCCGACAATCAGACTGATGAATCATACTATCAAGCTGGAGGCGTGAATTAATTTCAAAAGAGAATTGTCCTAGAAATGAGCTCTTATTGTTCCTGTGCACGACTCATTAAAGCAGTACTATCAGAATGTGGCTGCTTCAAATGAGGAGTCATCCCGCAAAGAGCCTCAGTGCTTCCGAAACTTTTCATCGAAATGTCGAAGTCCAAGCCGAGACATTTCCGCAAGAGAAGATCAGGTGTCCAAGATGACGAATTCCCTGAAGTCATCATCAACATGGCTGATAAAGGAAAATCTAAGCGGCATTCAAGTGAATCAAATCTCAACTTTTCACCAGAAGGAAAAGTCAATTCAAGAATTGCTCAACGGATGTCTCGACTCCAGTTAAGAGCCATCAGACGTAGGGATTATAAGAAAATGTATGAAGGAATGTCCTCAGAGGATGAACTTTCGGACACTTGTTATGCGATTGCTTCAGATGATATAATATCTAGCACGGGGCAAGCCAGAGAAGTGTTCACAATCACGTCTGATCAGTTTGCTCAAATGCTTCAAGAAGCTCTAGCCAAGCAACGTGAAGAAATTAGAGCTAAAATGAGGATGGAGATGGAGTTGGCTATTCAACAAATGAGAGAATTGCTAGCTCAACGGGCTTAACTTCCTGAGTCCAGTCAGCGAGCTGAATCCAGTCGCCACACTCAAAATGTTACAGATGACAGTGATCCAGAAGTGGATGAAGTCATTTTTGCTGATGCACCTCCTAATAACGATAACGTTAGGGGTGGTTTAACGGATCCTCCCAATAACAATATGAGTGGTGGTTCAATTGCACCTCTTAATAAAACTGGGGGTGGCCCAATTATTTCTTCTCAACATCACTCAAAGAGAGATGAAGATGAGGATAAGAAAATGTAAGACCTTAAAAACAAAGTCAATGCTTTGGTGTCCGCTTAGAAAGTAAAGAAGATGGGTATTCCGTGTCCCTATCCAAGAGAATGGGATTCAATTCCATACCCGGCAAAATTCCATCTGATTAACTTCACACCGTTCAACGAAAAGAGCTCGCCTACTCAGCACTTGATTTATTTCAAGTATTTTTGGGCATGATATCTGAAAACGAGGCTTTAATGGTCCGATCATTCGTTGGCACCCTTCGTGGAGCGGCCTTCGATTGGTATCGACGTCTCAAGCCAGGGAGCATCAATTGCTGGGATGACATGGAAAGTTTGT
Source organism: Asparagus kiusianus (assembly GCA_022839385.1). Taxonomy (NCBI): domain Eukaryota; kingdom Viridiplantae; phylum Streptophyta; class Magnoliopsida; order Asparagales; family Asparagaceae; genus Asparagus; species Asparagus kiusianus. Next base: position 742,354 of record BQKN01001070.1, on the reverse strand, counting down.
TTCTCAGCAATTTCTTCGATGATGACACTGAAGTGTTAATCGGAATCCTTCTGGATGAGAAGCAAAAAGACGGAGAGTCAGTCGACAATTTTGTCAAGCGCTTCCATAACAAGGCAATGAATTGTTGAGATCCTGTTACAGAGGAGTTCATCCTACAAACATACCATAATAATTTCTCCATCGATATCCTGGAAGCCCTGGGGGTCGTACCATCCAAAACTTGGAAGGATTTGAAAATGCGTGGCGAACAAGCTGAACACTTTCTTAAAAGAAAAAAAGCTGAGAGAAGCTCACCGACGATATCTGCAATCGCTGTGAACGCGACTCTCGATCCGAAGTTCCAAAAAGAGTATTCTTTCAAAGATGATGAAGCTCCAGCCATCTTGAAATACCTCCTTGCCAATGACAAAATCGAGCTACCACCTATTAAAGATCAGGAGGGAGCTACGAGGATTACGGATCCAAACTATTGTGCGTACCACAAAAGAGTTCTTCATCCCACTAAGGTTTGCTTTGGCCTTAAAAACAAATTTCAAACCTTAATTGACTCCGACGTCATAACAGTAGAACAAGCCAAATGAGGACGTGTGAAACTCTGAAGAGTATACGAGTATAAACTACTTCTCCATGCACTCCAAAGGGTATACGAGTATAAACTATTTCCCGAACCTCCGACTAGTATAAGAGGTTAAAAACTACTTTCTTAAATTATGTGCCCCAATAATGTAACCAAATGTGATTAGACTCTGGTTTACCTAAAAGTTGGGGGTGCATACGAGGTTATCATGGCTGAATACGAAGACAGGAACCAAGACCTGATTCTGTATCAAGAATAACAACATTTCTCACAAACGAGAAGTTCCTAAAAAAGAATTATCCCTAGTACATTCAGGGTAACCTATTTAACGGGAAGTTTCTGGAGAATACTATATATGGTATTCTTAAGGATAACCCGAAACTAATTGATTATTCAAGGTGAAAACCAATCATCTGAATAATCCACCCTTAATCATGATAAAAATAATTAAGAACCTTCCATTGTGGCTATTTAATCATGTCCAAAATGATTAAACCCTCCCACTGTGATTTTCAGAGCACTCTTTCATCGAGATGAGATTCAATGACTTCATCAAGTCAATCTTCCTTCACAAAACTCTGAAATCCTTCAAGAATGAAGCATGTCCTATTTACTTTTCTTTCATCTGATTCTTGGTTGGTTTCAATCGTCGGGACCAATTTTTCCAATTCCCACTATGGCTTTCCAAGCACTTTGTCGTTGAGATGAGATTCAATGACCTCATCGGGTCAGTCTTTCCTCACGAAACTCCTACGGTCTAATTGCGGAGTGCTTGATGATTCACAGTCCTCCACCATAAAATTCCTCATCGATCAAATTAACTGATGGTGAGTCCACTAAAATGCTTCATGGTTAAATCCACCTAAATTCTCGCTGTGTCCGAGCCTTTAACACTCCCACTGTTGAGCTCTAACACAACACCCAAAATTTCAATCCATGATAATTAGCAAATCTCCTTTCGTCACTGGTTACCATAAACATCTTCTGAGTGATTTCAAATTTACATTCCTACTGTTATTTGTACCTCAACTCCCTCCATTTGCTTGGTCAAACCTTTAAACAGTTAGGACCAAAGCCAAAATCCCATCTCGATTCCTTCCGTGAACGAGAGGTACACAAATTGAACGATCAAACCTTTAAACAGTTAGGATTGTATCAAACTCCTATTTGGTCAAACCTTTAAGCAGTTAGGACCAAAGCCAAAATCCCCTCTCGATTCCTTCTATGTACGAGAGGTACACAAATTGAACGATCAAACCTTTAAACAGTTAGGATCATATCAAACTCCTATTTGGTCAAACCTTTAAGTAGTTAGGACCAAAGCCAAAATCCCCTCTCGATTCCTTCCATAAACGAGAGGTCCACAAATTGAACGATCAAACCTTTAAACAGTTAGGGTCATTTCAAAACTCCCATTTGGTCAAACCTTTAAACAGTTAGGACCAAAGCCAAAATCTCCTCTCGATTCCTTCCATGAGCGAGAGGTCCACACAAATTGAATGATCAAACCTTTAAACAGTTAGGATCGTATCAAACTCCTATTTGGTCAAACCTTTAAACAGTTAGGACGAAAGCCAAAATCCCCTCTCGATTCCTTCCATGAACGAGAGGTCCACAAATTGAACGATCAAACCTTTAAACAGTTAGGG
>BQKN01001070.1:692373-740118 GCA_022839385.1 Asparagus kiusianus | reverse complement strand
AAATTGAACGATCAAACCTTTAAACAGTTAGGGTCATTTCAAAACTCTCATTTGGTCAACCCTTTAAACAGTTAGGACCAAAACCAAAATCCCCTCTCGATTCCTTCCATGAGCGAGAGGTCCACACAAATTGAATGATCAAACCTTTAAATAGTTAGGATCGCTTCAAATCTTCATTTGGTCAAACATTTAAACAGTTAGGACCAAAGCCAAAATCTCCTCTCGATTCCTTCTATGAATGAGAGGTCCACGAATTGAACGATCAAACCTTTAAATAGTTAGAATCGTCTCAAACCCTCATTTGGTCAAACCTTTAAACAGTTAGGACCAAAGCTAAAATCCTCTCTCGATTCCTTCCACGAACGAGGAGTCCATTTTCAAGTTGAATAATCAAACCTTATGACAGTTAGGATTATTCAAACCCATCCAGATTCTCTAAGTGGAGATCCTACTTTGAGTTTCCTTTGCACTAGGAGATAGAATATAAAATTCTTCCTCTCCGATTTTGGGTTTATGTCTACCAACAAACAAGAGACCAAGAGATAAAATATAAAACTCTTCCTCTCTGATTTTTTGGTTTATCTCTACCAACAAAAAAGAGACCAGGAGATAAAATATAAAATTCTTCCTTTCTATCATCGGGTTCATCTCCACCAACAAAAAAGAGACCAAGATACTCCAATAGGTGCACGAGTCTAAACTGTTTCCCTGCTGTCAACAGGATATTTCTGGAGAATATCACTCAGAATATTCTTAAGAATAACCTGATAATCTCCCAACGGGTATATGAGGTTAAACTATTTCCCGAACACTCTAATAAAGTATATGAGTATAAATTATACCTCCGTTTTCCAACAAAGACGTCGACAATGGTCAAGCGATAAACGCAGCACCAGAAGAATTTTAGCTATTCTACAAAGCACTAAGTAGACTAAAAGATGAAGAAGTCAGGAATTGAAGCTGTTCAGGAATTGAAGTTGTTCACAGATTCTTCTACATAATCTCTTCAACTAAGTACTAAAGAGATTGTGAGTAAAAAAAATTATCTTATCCAAAGTGTCACAGACTCCTCTATAAAAGAACGAGTCTGAGATACTTTGGAGAGGGTATCTGTAGATGTCAAAAAATGCTTACGGACATCCAAATACTGCTCCAGGCAAAGAGAAGACGATAAACACCATTTTCTTAGTCAGAGGGGATCATCCAAAGGAAGCAAAACAACATAGAAGAACAATGTACACATCAACGACAAAATACACCGACAGGCAACCCATGGTGATGCGCCTTAGGCGCGGCAGTTCATGGTGAAGCGCCTTAGGCGCGGAAGTCCATGGTGGCGCGCCTAAGGAGTGTCAGTCCAAGGTGACGCGCTTATGGCGCGCCAGTCCATGATGACACGCGAACTTCAGAGAGCTACCGCGGTGGTTACGAAACAGTTATACGATGATTTTTTAAGGTCCACGTGGCGGCATATCAGAAGGAGAACGTGTGCTAACATGGACAAGCAGTTAAACCACGAAAAAATGGTTAAAAGACGTGGGAGGACGGTTTTAAGCATGATGGGAACGTGGCTATAACGGCTTCTTTGGCCGCGCCAGTCCACACTGGCGCGCCAATAGCCGCGACAGTGTAGACTGACGCGCCCAAAGAGCATGCACTTGGTCAGTTATATTGCCTCTATTTCCCCTGTTGTATACTCCTATCCCTATAAATACCTCCCTAGTCACAAAATCCAGGAGGGGGTGCAGATTGGAGCAGAGAGACTTGAGCTTTTGGTGAATTGGAGCAAGAGAGAGAGTCTTCATTCTTCACAAACATCCTCAAGAAGCTTTAGGCGATTCCTAGAGATCTAAGCTCTGACTTGATCTTTAGAAGAGTGAACATCTTACATTGATAAGATATTCGCTTTAAATTCTTACTTCGATAAATGAAGGAAGAATCCCCAAAACCTTCACGATTCAACCAGAATCTGTGATTTGGTAGTCCACGGGCTAACGCACCCCCGGCACAGGCAAAGATCCCGCGCAAGCAACGATCCAAACAACAATCCTGCGTTTGCTTCTAAGGAGATTGTAATTTGATTTGTGTTGTAAAGAGTAGTTTTACAAAGTACGAAGCTCACTCTTTTGTATTTATTATAATCGATAAACAGTTATAATGAATTCTACGACAAAACTTGTTCCTGACGAAAATAGCTGCCACCGCAGCTTTCAAATCGCTGCAAACGCAGCTCAGATCTAGCTACCAACGCTACCAACGCAGCTTCCAAATCGCTGCAAACGCAGCTCAGATCCAACTGCTAACGCTGCCAACGCAGCTTCCAATTGCTGCGTCAGAGCCTCCAGACGCTGCGTTTGAGCTTCCAGACACTGCGTTTGAACGCAGAATTCACACCAGAACGTAGATTTTGCGTTTGACTTGTTCAAACATGAGCTAAACAGTTTCAAAACTGTTTCCCATGATCTGAGGGGATGACAACTCCACTCAGGAGTGATTTAAGGGGCGGTTACATCCCATTAGCCCCACTTAGGAGCGAATTAAGGGGGCGGTTACACCCCTTAATCCCCTATAAATAACTAAGAAATCAGCTTAGCTCAGGACGGGCATTTTTCGGATCTGAGACTTGGCAGCAAAGAAGATCATTCGGCTGGAGTTTTGAAGGTCGGCAATAGGAGCTTCTTCATCCTTGGCTTATCAATCAAACTTTCAGTTCAAATCAACTCTTTTTCAAGAGTTTAAACTCATTCAGAGTTATCAACTCATCAAGAGTTTCAAACTTGCCACGCAAGTTCTCCACAACGTCAAATCGTGAGGAGGTGATATCCTTCCAGTGAATCAAGACGTGCGAATCGTCAACGGAGAGCAAACTCGACGCGAGCATTCGAGGGAGGCACTCCATCGCTACCAAGAAGAACCCAGTTTTAAACAAAGGAGAGAATCAAATTCATTCTCCTCTCTTTTGTAATCAGGAAATCCAATTGTAATTGATTTTGAGAGAATACAAGTCAATTTTCTTTCATTTTCTTTTCACTACAAATTTTCCCACAAACACTCTTATTGCATTATATAGCAAACACTGTATCTTGGGTGAGTGAACACCATAACAATAAGCATATAAAATTCTGAATACTCATAGTATTAATTATGCTAACAAGATAAATCATGATGAAAATAGTCACAAAATATTATATGACAAAAATAAACGTAAGAGTAAACAAGAGATTCAAAATAGGCATTTTATATAAAACATAATAAGGATATAATTATATATGTATTTGACAAACAATATAATAAATCAGAAATATTAGTAATATTCATAAGGTAAAATAATAAATATAAACAAGATATAACAATAATAATTATTGCTATATAAAATCAATTCAGATATAGCAATATATAGCATAATAGTCAGAATCACATAAATACAATCAACATAAATATACATAAATAAAGATGTATAATACATAAAACATGAATTATGGAAGATAAGATAGATTTATAAACAAATAAAAATATAAGAAGGGCATAAATTCGTATAATAAAACACCAATATATTATAGACAAACATACCATGAATGATTGATGAATATATGAACATAAACACTAATAATACATGGAACAGAACATGATTAGACAAAGTTGATAAATGACTATAAAAATATACATCGTAAATATAATAATCTAAGTGAATACACTATAATAAAAAGAGAATAGTAAGTATAAAAGAATAAAAAAGTAAAAACACAACAAGTAAACGAAAATAATGAATAGAGAATAAACAACAAACAATGACATAAAAAGGACATAAAAATCTAAAAACACTATAAAATAAACACTAAAAAATAATATGCGTATACAATGAATATTACCGATATGACAAAATAATGCATATCGAAAATGAAGCAATAACAACAAATACGCAAATGCACTATAAACAACCCATGGGTAAATACCATACACACCACAACGCTATTTAAAATTATCTTTTATATTAGTTATAAAAGAATAATAACTAATGATACGAGATAATGTAACAAAAACTATATAATTAGTAACTCAAATACAAACCTAACAACATCAATAATTGTTTAAATATCAAAATAGAAATACTTTGCTCTTAGAATAACGAAGCCAATATGAACATACTAAAACAACCTAAACAAGACAATAATGACTGATAAGATAATTATGTACTAAAAATATAAAGGATAAGAACATAGTAAATATGTAGAATATTAAAATCCTAAACTTATTAAAGTATATCACAAAATACAAACATTATACAATAATCTAGAAAATAAGTAAATGATAGATAGTATGACAGAAAAAGGTGCACACACACAATGTATATATGCAAAAAAAAAAAAAATTAGTACAAGAAAATAATCTGAATATCAGATATGTTATGTGATGTATATGTGAAGCCTAGAGCAATGCGAAACACTTAATGACATGATTTGAACAATTGAAATATATAAGTAATGATTTTCCTTAGACTATGTTACTTATATATTTTTAATATAAAATATACAATATAACACTATGTGTGATACATAAAATAATATAATAAATAATGCAGAACTTAATATAATTAAACGATATATAAGTCAAATCAAAGAAAACACGGTTGTAAAAATAATAACACATAAAGTAACAACAGGTACAAGGAAAGAGAAGTTCTACAAAAAGAGTGTAGTCGGGAAATGACGAGATAAGGAACAGTGGAAAGTTTCGGAGTCAAAAAAGTTATTAGGTAGGGACTAAAACATAATTTATCGAGATGATAGAATAAGGACTGACTATAGTCTTACGAATAAAATATGATATGCGTCTAAATTATTCATTATATTCTCACTAGTAGGAACTCGGGACCGTGACCTGTATGAGCCACCATAAAAACCTGCCACGCCCCGCTTCCTAAAATACTGGGGAATCGGAACGTGAATAAGCCCACAACGTATTAGATTGAGGAGAATAAATAAAAGATCATTTCTTCTAAACCTGATCACAATAAGCAAGAATATAAAAGAGTCATATCATAAATAGAATATCATCCAAAGTCACAAGGTTTCGGTCAAACATGCCCTTATTACAAAACAGTCCAACTAAAAATATGAAAATACATAGTCCAACAGGAATAAAAGGAAGTACTATAAAAAGAACTAAATCTCTCAAATACTAAAAGAGAAAATGCTACATAAGTAATCTAATATCCCTCAGTAACTACAGAAAATAAATGACTAAGCTCATGCCTGCTCTTCTGCTCCATCTGGAATACACTCCGGCTGTAAGGCATCTCCATATAGGACCTGTCCGTCCTCTAAATCTTGGGTTCATGGTGTCGAATCTGGTGGTGGGAGAGAGAAGATGTGGTGCTGCTGGAGTTGGACGGAGGTGATAGATGGGCTGGGGATGGTGCAGATCTAGGCTACGTGCGTGGACTGGAGGGAGGAGCGGTGCGTGAGGGCTAGTCGCGGCTACGGTCAGGGTGGTCATAAGGAGAGGGTAGGTAGGGTTGGTGGGGTTGATGGAGAGCAGCGGGTCGGAGTGGATGAAGGTGGCAAGGAGAGGGAGAAACAGAGGGGGAGAGAGAACGAAGAGAGAGAAGAAGAAGATGATGTGTGAGAACGAGAGAGAGAGAGAGAGAGAGAGAGAGAGAGAGAGAGATAGGGCGAGGCTGCGGAGGTGAAGATTACGAGAGAGAGAAAAAAAATATATATATATATATATATATATATATATATATATATATATATATATATATATATATTAGGGTTAAGGTTAAGACATAATTAAGAAATTAAATTAAGGAAAAATAGAATAATTAAGGAAAATATTTACAATTAATACGTAATAATAACACAACAAATATTAATTCAAAAGTTTTCACTGTATCAAGTTAATTTATAATTATCAAAAATCATTTAAATAAATATAACATTAGATATTTAAATCGTAAAAAATTCTAAAAAATCAAGAAAATATAAATACCCTTTTAAAAATAATAATTGAATATTTTAAATACCAAAAAATATTTTAACTAGTAACAAAAATTCATGGCCATTATAAGATCAATTTCAAAGGTTTGGGGGGTTAACATTGAAATCTTGGAGATTTTGGGGCAAACATTTTAATAACATTTCTGTTTTTCAAGGAAGAAAATTATAAATGAAATATGGGACAATATATACTAAAACTATAGAGCACTTTCGATAGAAAATGAGAACATGGCATGTGTCTCATTATTGATTCTAGATCAATACAATTTGAAATCTAAATTGTACCAACTCCTTTAGTGTGACAAAATGGAATGTTCATTCCCATTTCTCGTTCATGCATAGTTAGCACAACTTTTTTTAAAAGCTTGAATGCTTATTCACTTCTCATTCTATGGAAATGAGTTTTCTCTACGGTAAGGAATGAACATTATTTTATATTTAAGAAAGGATAAAAAAATTTAAAATATATATGAAATATGTCATGGTTGCTTATTAATTATACTCATACCAAAATTCAAAAGATTGACATACCCACTTTATTCTCTAATTACTTATTTTATTACACTCCTTATTATTTTATTCTATTTATTATTTTATTTCATTCTCACTTGCTCCAATTCTCACATACCAAATTAAGTGATGTGGAATCAGAATATTGTATCATTAATGTTGTTTTAATCTAATCAAAATATTGTATCAACTTAAAAAATGGCTAAATTATCTCATTAGCATCTTTCATAGAGCCTTGTTTTTTCTTTCACCAGCGATATTATGGTATTAATATTGACATTCATACCAACCTGATTATCTTTTCAATAGAAACTACCAATCTAGTTATTTTTTGTATATTATAAAGTTATACCAATTTTACATCAAATTTTGATATTGTCACCATAATGTTGTCACTTGGAAAAAAATCCTATTATAGCATGATCTCGCTAAAAATACTAATTTGATAGTTCAGTCATTTAAAAAATGTACATGACCTTTATCGCAAATCTCATTTGTCTTAATATAATTTTCTGTGGAGAATTCTACCCCCCCCCTAATGTACGTGTTCTATAATCAAGAGCAAATGAAAGAGTAAATCATCCTGAAGATAAGTTAAGTGGATTTATTTGAATTCCATTATTTTTGTTAGAACGCTTTTCATACAAGATCTCTTTTTTAGTAATAACAAACTCTTATTTACTACTACTATATTTTGTGAGATAATGTATTTTAGATATAAATAGGTACGAGCAAGATGCGGCTCGAAATGATATGAATGTTGATTTCAATCTTCGAACCATCGATGGTCAAGAGGCAACCATCGATAGTCATAATCTCATCAATGGTTACAAGAGCGAATCAGAGAAAAACAAAAATGAGAATTGCCACCATTGATGGTCTATGGTGACCTATCGATGGTTATAAGGAACCATCGATGGTTATAGGAGACAATTGAAGAAATCTAGAAATCAGAATCAGTATCACCAATGGCTACAATTGAAAAAAATCATCGATAATCACCAAGGGATCATCGTTGGTCATGATCCACCATCGATGGTTACGACGAAATTTGGTAGTTTTTAGGATTTAATATCAGCCGTTTGTTGATCCGTTTGATCTCCTATTTGCACTCAAATTTGAGTGTCTCTTTCATGTCCTATCAAGTTCTATTTAAGGGGTGTTGGGGATAACACTTAATGACGAAGTTCAATGAGGCAAATACACAAAAGAAGAGATATTTATTTTAATATTTGAGAGAGTGTTTATCAAATTCCATGAGCCTCTTTCAGCTTCTTCTCAGAACGTTTTTCATCAGAGTTTGATTCAACGAGAAGGAGAGCCCTACACTTACATCGCTACATCGTTCTTTACATATCTTCATCTTTATCGGTTTGAAGAACAGTTTGCTAAAGGGATGTGAGATTATTTTATTTGTGCTTAATTATTCTTAGGGTTATATTTCAAACGTATGAGTTTGACGGCATACTCAAATGGAGGTAATTGAGGGTTGGATTAGTTAGGGCTAGGTTTGACGGCGTTGTTTGGTGGAAATTTTGTAGTAAAAAGAATGAAAGAAAATTAACTTGTATTCTCTCGATCTTAATTACAATTTGAATTTCGATTACAAAAGAGAGGAGAATGATCTGGATTCTCCCCTTTGTTTAATTATGGGTTCTTCACGGTAGCGATAGAGTGCCTCCTTCGAATGTTTGCGTCGAATTTGCTCTCCGTTGACGATCTGACCGTCTTGTCTCGTGGGAACAATTAACTTATGTGATAAGTTTGAAGGATAACTCTTACCGAGTTTAAGAACCCAGAATGAGTTAAAACTCTGTGGGAAGAGTTGTTAAAACCGAATAATCAGTTAAAAAGCCAAGTAGATTTGTTTGTTGTTGAAAGATGCTCCAAAACTAGATCTTCTTGTTGCTGAAAATCCAAGAGATTCCCTCCTTAGGTGATAGATGATCCGATCTTATCCCCCCCTAAGGAACTAATCTCCAAAATCTAAACCTCTATGCCGAAAAGATCTAACCTCCAAAATCCCCCTTACTCTATTGAGTTTGTTGAGGTTTTATAGAGGGATAAGGGGTTGTAACTGCCCCCTTAATTCGCTCCTAAGTGGGCGTGATTTCCTCAGATCGTGGGGAAAACGGATCTGAAACTGTTTGACTCATGTTTGAATGAGTCAAACGCCCAATTTGGCGTTTAGGACCATAACTCCGCGTTTTAGGATTCAAACGCGGAGTTGGGTGTTGACCGAACATCGAAAATACGAGGGCCGCTTGTGTTTTTCTTGTTGAAGCTTGGAAACGCGGGGGTCGCCTGCGTTTTGCTTGTTGAAGCTTGGAAACGCGGGGGTCGTCTGCGTTTTGCTTGTTGAAGCTTGGAAACACAGGGGTCACCTGCGTTTTGCTTGTTGAAGCTTGGAAACTCGGGGGTCGCCTGCGTTTTGCTTGTTGAAGCTTGGAAACACGAGGGTCGCCTGCGTTTTAGGAATTAAAACGCGAAGATGAATTCCACATTTAGAAGGGGCTAGTTGACTTGTAACCTCTTCTGAAGAACGTTGCAAGGACCATTGTTCAATAATCTTTGCTTTAGCTGTTGTGGGGTGTGAAAATCGTCAAATTGTAACTCTCACAGTTGATTGTGAAGTCCACTAAATAGAGTTTTCATCAATTGTCGGAAGCATCGTTGATTTGTAACTCTTCTCGGTCTATGTGAAAAGTCCTTCATTTGCAGTTTTCATTTGTTGACATGAAAGTTATATGATTGTAACTTTCATCATCGAGATATGGAAGTCGTCGGATTGTAACTCTCCTTATTGAAGCTTGATGGGGATCAGCTATCTATTGTGATTTTTAGACAGCCTACAGAACGCCCTCCAAAGTTTTCAAAAGTTCGCGGTTGACTGGGACGAATTTTTGCAATACTTTTGGATCCTAAAATTTGATTGATTGATTGTCCGCTTTGTCTGATTAGAATACATCACGAACTTGGTTGCCAGAGTGTTGAAATTCTGCTTCCTTGAACCAAACAAGGTAACTTTTGTATCTTTGTGACAATAAACTTAGTCAAACAAACTAAAGCCCAAGTCATCGCTGATGAACCAAACAATAATGATGATGACAACGAATTTGTCTGGATCCTTATGATACTCTACTCAATCTACGATGAGGTGTATTCTCTGAATTTTATCTAGATCCTTCAGATACTCCACTCAATCTGTGATGAGGTGTGTTCTTCGGATTTTGTCTGGATCCTTCAGATACTCCACTCAATCTGCGATGAGGTGTATTCTTCAGATTTTGTCTGGATCCTTCAGATTCTCCACTCAATTTGTGATGAGGTGTATTCTCTGGATTTCATCTGGATCCTTCAGATACTCCACTCAATCTGTGATGAGGTGTATTCTCCGGATTTCGTCTGGATCCTTCAGATACTCCACTCAATTTGTGATGAGGTGTGTTCTTTTATCCAGAGAATTCTTGTAGGCATTGATGAACACTCGACGTGCAGCTTTTAACCTTATTAATCTTAGTGGGAATGTTAAGCCACTTAAGAGAATGAGCCGTGTACGGCTTCTGGCTTCATTAATCTTAGTGGGAATGTTAAGCCACTTAAGAGAATGAGCCGTGTGCGGCTTCTGGCTTCTTTAATCTTAGTGGAAATGTTAAGCCACTTAGAATAATGAGCCGGGTGCCAGATCGAGTTTGACAATTTTAGCATCGTTGACTATAACCTATTTGTACTCATCCAAGAGATTGCATAACTGCTTGTCATACACCAGTTTCTTCTCGGCCTTGGTCACCTTGATGGCTAACGTCAGCCTCTATTTATTTATTTGAAGCTGTGTCGTAGCCTCTGTTGTCGAGATGTTGTTTTTGTTATGGTCAAAATGCGTGGGTGAACTCTGCGCTTGAGAATTTAGAACGCGTGGGTGAGTCTCGCGTTTGGAAGCTCAACCAACTCGAACGCCAAAATCACGTTTGGGCGGGATTCTAGCCTAGAATTCTGTCCCGATTTGACAGCTCACAGCTGTCTATAAATAGACCGCTGAGGGTCAAATCAAGATTCATTCGACTCTTCTAAAATTTTCTCGAATTTTCAATGAATATTTTTATTTTCATCTTCGGCGAACATTGTTCATCTCCACCACCCAACAAAATCAATGGCGCCCAAGAAGAAAACTATCTCTCGACCCTCCAAATCCAACATCGCCGTGGCTCAGGGCTCGTCGTCGTCTGCGCTGGCCAGCGGTGCCATGGCTCAGGCGGGAGGGTCGCCGCCTCAGTTTCCCTTAGTTGGTGGTAAGTATGACCTTTGTGGCCATAAAACTTGCTACGACGAGTTTTGGACTTTGAATCAACGAGGAAACTCGTTTCAGTAACACGGGGCTGGGACTCTGTTGTTTGGAATTTGAAGTGTAGAGGGATTCGACCTTCGCGCTTAAAATTTCAATAACGCGAGATTTGATCTCCACGTTTAATTTCCTCCGACGCAAGGTTTGACCCTCGCGTTTGATTTTTTTTTCAACACAGGGTTAGACCTTCGCGTTTTGATTTGCTTTTGCACTTAACCGATTATCTTCTTTGTTTTGCAGTGCGTCATAACAACAAGCCTCTCCCTTTCCGTCATCATTTTGGGCATGAAGGTGGCATGGATACAAATATGGCATTTAATCTACGCCAAGAACTTCTCCTGAAACTCTTCGAATACTGGTTACGTATGTTAAGCTTGAGAACCTAAGTCGTAAACCGTTAGCCAAACCAGCATTCCTCTTTGTGGATTTCGTTGACTTTGAAGCAGATGTCGCTTATGATAGAGACTACAAATGGCTGAGAAAAGTTAGGGACCGTCACCTCTTCTTACCCAATATGGAAAGGATGTACCCCATATCATATTTCCAGTGTGCTTCCATTCCCAAACGTATGGATTGGGACCTTGTTAAGGAACAAGATGGAGTCGCTCTTGGAACTCTAACCTTCCAAGGAGTTCGTACAGTGGGTTATAACAGACAGGTGACAGCTTTACGACCAGGCTTGTTCGCCAAAGAATACCCAGTCGGTGAAGTGGTCACTCTGGTGAATACTTTTGTCAAGAGATTTATAGCGAAGAAAGGAGAATTTCTTGCTCAAGGATTTAGATCTCCTGGCTGGATTCACTCTCCGGTGACAGTGTGGTGGACCCGAATGACCAATTTCATTTTGGAGGAGTTGGAGACACCCCTCACTCAGGCTGGGCTGAAGATTCCTGTGCAGGCTACGAAATTCGGGATCATTCAGAGCCATTATCACTTTTTCTCTATTTTAGAGCGATATAACCCTGAGACCTGTACCTTCTTTACTCTAGTGGGGGAGTTAGGCTTCGCTCTTCATGAGATGCTCAACGTCTCCGGCCTTCTTCTCGGGGATTTGCCATACGAAAAATTTGTTTCGGGATCTACGGAACTTAAAATTTTGAGGAAAACTAGCCCTGAAGTTTACTCCACGCTCTGGGAAGTTATGTGTCACTTCCATATTTGCATGCAACAGATGGAGGCTCGAGGAAGTGGCATAAAATAGGTATTTTGGGCAGAGTACTTGTTCCAGAATTTGATCGATAAGGGGGCTCCAGTGACCAGATTGTCTGTGAGTACTTTGGAGGAAATTCAAACCCGAATCGATGCTGCTACCTCTCATTATACAAGCGAAGCTAAAGAGGATATTTTTCCTGCTTACACGGAGTTTGAAAGCTTCAACTATCAAACTCAAATACCTATCTCGGACGTGGCATTGTTGGCTCAAGCGATGTATCGTCCCCACCAGGCCAATTGATGCCCTTGCTGCTGAAGTGAATTATCCTGCAGTTCTTTTGGCTCATGGGAAGCCGTTGAATCTCCTTTCAGTAATGGTGTGTTGTCTGCAGAGTGGGTTGAGGGAGTTGGCCTTGGATTTTGTCTAAGTTACAAAAATGGAGTCTGACGGCAACAAGACTTTCAAGACTCCTAATCCCCGAGTACCGCTGCCTTATACTTACTTGATGGCTTAGTACGTACTCCATTGTCCCACCATAATGAGTGCAGCCTCTCCTCCAGGTGACTCATTTATACCGTTTGCACAACGACTAAAATCTGCAAAGTGGGAGGGGACTTATATGGTTAGGATTCGCCAAATCTTGTCGCTAGACACTAACTACCATATCTTTCGATGTTTCCCCAATTTTGATGGTGGGGTATACGAAGCGACATTTCAGGATATGATAGGTCCTAATGGATTCACTCAGCTAAACGGGGGTGTTTTCTATTGGCTCCTCTCCATCAGGCCGGGCTACTTGATCTTCCGGTAGGGCGGCAAGTGTTTCATTGAGCCCTATCAACCCTATAGGTTTGCTCAACAATTTGGGTATGACCAACTATATGTTGGAAACCCTCGATCTTAGCTCGTGATTGTAGGCAACCTGTATGAAGGGGCCAGAGCTTGGTACTATTCCGTGGCTGGTTGCACCAAGGCCGTCTTCAAGCTTCCTCATAAGACACCCAACTCCTACACCTCTATGGGTTTCTGCAATTGGTATTCTATTGCTTCTCAGATCTCCGGCTACAACTTGAATACACCTTGTCTGAAGGAAATCAGACGTATGTATGCTTCAATGAGGGGGTCTAAGACATCTCGTCTGAGAGGGATTGATGAGTACTTACCTTTCGAGGACACACCTGCTGGACAAGAAGAGGAACAAGCAGCTGAGCCTGTTCCAACGGAAGAACCCCAGGTGGTTGATACTCCCAAAACAAGAGCTGCTAGGAAGAGGGCTCTTACAGCAGATGAGACTGGCCAATATGATAAGCGGGCTTGCCAAAAATTGATGGTTGAGTCTCCTCCTACTAAAGGGCAGCGAAAACCAAAATTGATGGCTGACACTATCAGGGCTGTAGAAGAAGAAGAACATCATGAATCTTCAGTTGCAGGCTTATCACACAGAGCTGGGCTCCGTTCAAGTGGTCCGGCCCTATCGAGCGAGGCTTCTTCTTATCATCCTCCTGAAGACCAAGAAGGTGAATTAATAACTATAGATGCAGAGTCTACTCCGGTAGTAGACCCTCCTAGGGCTCCTGCATTAGAACCAAGGGGTCTTGAAGAGAATCCATCCCCCCCTCCTTCAGCACTAATGCCACAGACTGGTGATTCAAGTCTTAGTCTGACGATGGGACTCATGACTAAATCGGCTGTCAGCATAAGCCTACCTGAGTCTTCAGCCGTGCATGATGACGAAGAGGAAGTAGACTATGAAGCCTCCTCATCTGGGGATGCAGCTGATGGAGATAGAGATAATGAGGATGTTGGAGTTAACAACATGACAAGTGATGACGGGGAGGAAGAAGAGCATGATTCTATGGATAACGTCACTTCTTTTGATGATGCTCCCAAGGTCCCATCCGATAAGGCATCTGGTTATCTTCCTTTTTATATCACCGGTAAGCCTGGTCTGCTTTGAATTTCTCTGCACATTCCTTCTGTGTTTCGACCATTTTTGTGTGTAGGTTCACCGACTCCCGAGACTACCACTGTGACTTCTCCTTCGGAATAACAGCTCGTGCAGGTGTCAGCTCCTTTGCAAGAGCAACCTCTGCCTGGCTCGTCCATGATAATTGCTCCACCGGTAACATTGATGAAGATCTCACTTGCACCGATAGGGGTGGTTAGTGCATCGAGTTCATCCTAAGCGAGGGCTATGATGACGTTGACATCAAGCCCTTCACACTTGGATGTTTCCCTTGCTTCGGTGACTTCTACACCCAAGTCACTTGTTAACCTACACTTTGGTACGCCTGCTTCTCGGACTATAGGGCCATCTTCAATTACTATTTCAAGTCTGGTAGATGCTACTGATTTTCTTCAAATCTCCCTGGGCTATTGAGTAGCCTCGCGAAGAAGGTAATTGAAGTTGTAATGGCTGGCCGGGGCACTTTTGGTTCTTTCAGGCCACTTCTAGAGGTGGGCTTAGACGGAGTTAAGAATGTGGGTGACGCTCAATGCTTTGAGGTTGCTCAGAAGCTATCTCTCGTTTGGAGGCACAGCTGCAGCACTTCGAAGCCCTGGGTCGCGCCGATATTCAGGCACAAATTGTGTCTACTTTTGCCGACCTTCAGGTTGAAGAAGTGGCTCGCCGTAGGCGATGGAGCGAAGTCTGATCGAGCAAGAGCATCAGGTCGCACACCTATGGAAGCAGAGTGCTCAAAGGCATAAAGAATTGGAACTTTTGACTGCTTCTGTGGACTTCATTCGTGGAAAGCTAGTTGAAGCTGAAGCTGAAGTGCTACGACTGAAGGCTCAACTTTCTCATGAAGAAGCCATCGTTAATATCCTCAGCGCCATGAATGCGGACACTCTTCTGAATTATCATAAAGAAGCTCATGCGCTTGAAAGAGCGAAGAAGGAGGTGGCTGCTGTAGTAATACTTACTGAGGATGAGCTGCGTAGGAAGGCTGAAGCTATTGTACGAGCTGACCATGAGGAGAAACTCTCTGATGTCAAAGCTTGCCTTGCTTCTTTTGATTTAATGAATGAGCGAACTTGATCTTGTATTGTTCTTTCAATAAGAACATCTCTGTTTTGTATCACTTCTTTTTAGCTTTTGAATAAAAAAGTGGCATTGGTTCCTCATTATTTCTTGCATTTGTTATGTTTTGATCTAAAACAATAAAATTACGAGAAATGCCGGAGGTGTGATTTTAACTTAGCGTAGATTTCTACGATAGACCTGATTTAGAAGATTCTCTTTATTATCACTTCAGATAATTCCAAAAAAAATTCCATCTGCTAGGGATAGATACCTGTCGTTCTCCCAGAGTGAACTAATCAGTAGAATTCTTTCTTGTGTTATGCCTTTGCTCTAAACACTAAAAGAAGTTTCAAGTGCCAGAGGTGTAATATTAACTTGGCGTGAACTCTCTCGTGGAGTAAAGTTCAAAAAATTTCCTTATTACCACTAAGGATAACTCTGGAAAACAAATTTAACCCGCTAGGGATTTTATGAGAACACTTACTATCCTTATGTAAAGGAATAAAAAAGGTTCAAAGAGGGGTTTTGAACTGTTAGATGTGAGATGTTAACGTAACAGCTATTTGTGACCTATTATCCTATCGAAAAGGTTTGATAGATGAATTGGATTGTCAGAGGTGTTCTATTAACGTGACAAGGAAAGATATTACGATCGAGGTAATTTTGAGGATTTATCACTCTATTGTAGAGAGTCGATAAGTTGATTTTGTCAGAGGTGTAATTTTAACGTGACAAGAGAGATATTACGGTCGAACAATTTTGAGAACTTATCGCTCTATTGGAGAGAGTCGATAAGTGGATTTTGTCAAAGGTATGATTTTAACGTGACAAGAGAGATATTTTAGCGTCTCACTGGGGAGGATTGCTAAATGATTTATCATCGGAATGATGAATTGTGATACTTGATGATTTGACCAAGGTTTTAAGGATTTTATCATCCCGTTGAAGGGAGTTGATAAATTGGTTATTTACTATTCTGCTGAGAAGAGTTAGTAAATTGATCATGATTTGAATGATTTTAGGGACTTATCATTCTATTGATGAGAATCGATAAGTTGGTTTTAATAGAATTGTCATTGCAATGGGAGAAATGCAGGCTAAATACCAACTCGGCTGGAATGATGATTGTCAGAAGTGTAGGGTTAATCTGACAAAAGATTTGTCAACTGAAAATGACTTAGATCTTGTTGAAGAGATTTAGAGGTTTTGATTAACACTCTGTTAAAAGGATTCATGACCTTAGAGACTAAGTGTCATGTTTGAAAACACAAGGATGGATCCTTCGTTCGGAAGAATTGCAACGCAAAGATGACCTTTGCGTTTGAGGTTCGAAACGTGACGTTAAGAACTCTCATAACGCTAGTCTGGGCTTAGCATTTGGGAGATTGAACATTGAGTTAAGCTCCACATTGAGGTTAAAGTCTTAATTGACCTTATCCATAAAAGCTGAAGATTGCGTTTCAAAAAACGGTTGGGATTCTCTCCTAGAACCCCGTACCACTTTAACAACTTGACGGCTGTTATAAATAGACCTGTGTGGTCATGTCAAGAGTCATTCGACTCTTTCTATTTTTGGCTTAGTTCCAAGAACGAGAACTCTCGTTTGATTTTGATAAGATTTTCGGTGAACTTTGTATTCTCCGACCAACAGCATCTTTTCTAACTGATTGCATTAATAGCAACACGGAGAATGAGCTCTGGCTCTAAGAAGGTGATAAGCTCTGGCTCTAAGAAGGTCGCCGAGGTGACTTTCGAAATGATGTCAGTTAGGGATGCTGACGGTGTTCTTGTTTCTGCGGGAACATCGTCGTCGCCGTCGCCGTCACATGTGTTTCCTTGCCGTGGTAGGTGGTGATCCTAATAACTTGTCTTGACAAGTTTTCTAAAAACCCTAGATGGGTTCTTGACAACGAGGAAGATGACTCATTTCTATTTAATAAAAACGCGGAGTTTGGACTCTATGTTCATTGTGAAACGCAGTGTTGACCCCAGTGTTTTGAATTCTAAACATGGGTCTTGGCCTTCGCGTTTGAGCTTATAACGCGTGTCTCGACTCCCGCGTTTGGGATTTACAACACGAGGCTAGCCCTTGTGTTTAAGCTTTAACATGTGGACCTTGACCTCTGTGCTTTTAGTTTCTTCTCTTAGATTTATGTCAACAACTTTCTTCAGCTGCTAACATTTGTTTTTAACTTTGCAATGTTCTTTCCGAATGTGCCGCTTTCGCAAGAGCATCATTTTGGGTATATTGGTGGCCCTGATGCGAATGAAGTTTTTAGCCTCCGCAGAAGAATTCCGTTGTGCACTTTTCCTGACTCAGAGAGAACGAGCATGCTCAGATTCCCACGATGCTCTACTCTCAGAGCTTTGATCACCGACTTAGACTTGGAGACTCCTGCCGACCATGATCAATTCCCTAAATCGGTGTTCATTTTTGGAGATCACATAGCAGCTGATGACCATCTTATACATGTAGAAGATTCAAAGCTGCTAAGGAGAGTTAATAACCGCTTCCTCTTTCTCCCAAATATGAAGAGGATGTATCCACTCTCCTACTTCTTGAATGTGAGCTGTCGCCGAGGTTTGACTTTTGATATAGTCAAGGAGAAAGAAAATCTGTCGCTTGGATTTGGTCGACAAGCTCGCACACAAATTGGGGGACAACTCAAGGGTTTGAGACCCGGCCTATTTGCGAAAAAGGATCTTGCTCAAGAAGCACCACTTCCAGCAAATGTCTTCATTCGCCAGTTCATCACGGCTCATGGTGAATTCTCTGTGCAGACGTTCAGATGCCAAGGATGGGTTTGTTCTGGAGAAGGAGGTTGGTGGACCCAGATGGTGGATTTTGTTCTTGAGGAGCTTAAGGAACTGCTCGCTCAATTGGGTCTCACGATCCTGGTGTTAGCCACTTGGCATAGGATTGTTCAAAGCTATCCCAATTTCTTAGCCATGTTAGAGAGATACAATCCGAACAGCTACACATTCTTCACACCTGTTGGGGAGTTAGGCTTTGCTCTCCATAAGATGCAAGTGATATCTGGGCTGTCATTGGGTCGGATGCCCTATGAAGAATTCATCCCCACTACTGAAGAGCTCTCCATTTTAAGAGTGGCACACCCAGAAGTTTACGCAACCTTTTGGGAGCTGATGTGCTACTTCTACATATATCTGCTTAGGTTGTTAGGATGCGCGGAGGGGGTCTTATGCATACTGCATGGGTGGACTATCTCTTTCAGAACTTGAGTCAGAAAGATGAGGCCGTAATCTAACTTGCTGCCATTTCACCTAAAGACGTTAAAGCCCCGATTAAGGCTTCTAACGCTACCTACAAGAACGAGCACATGGAAGATGGGTTCGAGGCTGGTGTCAAATTTAAAAGTTTTTACTACCAGGCCACAATTCCTATTTTCGACGTGGCTCTCCTAGCTGGCTTCTTCATGATCTGGTTGAAGCGATGTGTAGTACCATCGAAACCAGTCGAGGCGATATTAGCTGAGTGTTAGGTCTCATGTTATGAGCCTACATCTTCTAATCTTGTTTTGATGATTACAAACAATTCCTAATATTGTTTGTCTAGTGTTTATGTTTCCTATTAGGTATTCTAGACAAACAATGAATTGGAGGATGGATGGATTGCGCCATAACGATCATATCAAATGGAGGTTGGCGGAATTGTGGAGTGAAGCATTGCATTCAAGTTAAAGATCCAAGATCCCGCTTCATCCGCATGTGTACCAAGTTGAGCTACAATGAAGATCAAGATTGCTTGGGTAATTTAGTTTTAGGTTTTATATTATGTGTGTTAGTACTTTAAGCTCAATTATATACACACATACACGTTTTGGTTTTTGTGTATATATATAGTTTATATATATACATATATGGTTTGGTTTGATTTTGTAGATATGAAACGAATATATATTCATATATATGTTCATATGTTTCATATTCTATCATATTTGTGAAAATATTGTGTTTCTAGTTTATAGACTTCATAACAATATTTTATATCCTTTATTAAGTCTATAAGAACGTTTGAAAATGTTTTTAAAGTTGTGTTTATGTCAAAACATTAAATTTCATGTATATCAACTTTTCATGTTTTGGACATACTTGCAAAATACATGAGTTTTCACTATTGGGGAATGCAATTCCAAAAATTCTTTTTGTAACATGTTTATTATCATGTTTATAAACATTTCCCAAAGTTTCATAATTTTTGAATTTATTTGTTATTTTTAAAGGCACTTTAAAAATCAGATTTTCAGCATGTACAGTGCCTGTGCACGTTTATAAGTCGACTTATCAGAGTTGACAAGTCGACTTATGAAATGCTCTGGAATGTGCATTTTCTCCTCTGCTGAGTCGACTTATTCATGAACACAAGTCGACTTATGATAAGTCGAATGCAAGTCGACTTATACGCAGATTTTTGTGTGTTATTTTCATCTGGAAAGTCGACTTATGTGAACTTTCAAGTCGACTTATGTTAAGTCGAATGCAAGTCGACTTATACCAAGTCGAATGCAAGTCGACTTATAAATATGACCGTTGAACAGTAACGGCTATTTTCCAGATCTGTTTTTGTGTGGGTTTTTGGTCATTTCCTTGGGGTTTTGGCTGATGTCTTGGGTTGTTATAAATACCCCATTGCATTTACCTCTCCCACTAATCAAGAGAATTGTTTTAATAAGTTTAAGGGTGTTTTGTGTTTGTTTAAAAGAGTGTTTAAGAGTTTTGTTTGTGAAGCAAATTTCACAAGAGCAAGTGGAGATCATCCTTTGGTGTTTGAGCATTCATTCTTCTCCCTCTCTCTTGTCATCTATAGAGAAGTTTCCTTAAACTCAATTCTAGCATTTTATAAGTTTGTTCCTAATTTCATAAGCTAGATTTCATATTAAGTTTATATTGTTTTATCTCTTTGTTCACACACAACCTATTGAGCGTATTGTATTTACATTCATAGTATAAATTTGGGTTGTGGGGTTTGTGACTTAGAGTTGTGCTTATATTATGTTCTCATCCATTATAGAGAACAATTTAATTGTTGTGAGCTTTAATTGTGAGGAACACTTTGTATTACACTAGTACACCAAGAGGAGTGTGTGGTGAGAGACGGGGTTGTCCCAAGAGGAGTGGGGTAGGTGATAATACCTAGAGAGAGGTTATAATTCCTAACACTTGAGGGAGACACGGGCTAGAGACCAACACTTGAGGTGGTAGTTAGTGTAGTTACATTGTGTGGATTGTAGAGTTTTCGGTTAGCTAGAAAATCGAGTGTGTAGAGAAGTTCCGGCTTCCAAACCGGGTGTGATAGTGGAGATCTCCTTGAGGTGAGGAGCGAGGACGTAGGTCAGGCGGACCGAACCTCGTGAACATATCGTTTTGTTTGTGTTTGCATTGGCGCACTTATTTTCATATTTATATTGCCTTTGTCAATTGCACATTGTTTATATTCCCACTATCTTATTTTGTTTGTTTCACCCTTGTATTAGTTGTATATCCTTGCATATATATCTTGTCATATATCATACTTGCTAGGATATTTGTTAATTAGTTTTTAATTTGGCATAAATCAGATTAGATTAGCATAAACCCTATTCACCCCCCCTCTAGGGTTCCTTCCTAGTGGCATTAGGGTACTTTCACTGAGGTCGTATACCCAGCTGTCTTATTAGCTCATGGGAGGCCCGTGAGCCTCCTCACTGCTATGGTAGGCTGCGTACATAGTGGCTTAAGGATGTTGACCTCTGAACTTATCGGCGCTCAGGGAATTAAGGCTACCGGGAGGAAAGCTGGGAAAACTCCCCAACCACGTGTACCAGTGCCATATACGTACTTGGTGGCCTGGTTCATGCTACATTGCCCTTCATTGATGACAGGGGTATCTGAAGACGATGACGCTTATATTCCCTTTGTACAGAAGCTGGAGTCGGCCACATGGACTAATGCTTATATAGTCAGGGCTCGACTGCTTTTGTCTCAGGAAGACAAGTATAGAATCTTTTGCTGCGCTCCTAACTTTGATGGAGTTGATGAGGAGAGTGCCAGCTTTACAGACGTGCTTTTCGAGGGCTCATCATCTTTGGAAGAGGGCACCTTCAGATGGCTTCTCATGATCAGATTAGGCTATCTGGTCTATCGCTTGAGGGAGAAGTGCATCATTGAACCTTACATGCCTTCTTAATTTGCCAGACAATTTGGATATAATCAGCTTTATGTTGGCAATCCTAACTCGGCATTGGCTCAGGTTGGGAATTTGTACGAAGGGGCCCGCGCGTGGTACTTCTTCTCTGCCGGAGAGACTCATGCGCATTTTACCTTACCCAACTCACCGCCTGG
The DNA here is from genome assembly GCA_022839385.1 of Asparagus kiusianus. Lineage (NCBI taxonomy): Eukaryota > Viridiplantae > Streptophyta > Magnoliopsida > Asparagales > Asparagaceae > Asparagus > Asparagus kiusianus. Next base: position 718,747 of record BQKN01001070.1, on the reverse strand, counting down.
CCGTTCCACCATTGCGGACTTCCGCAACTGGTTTAATAAGGCTTCTCAAATCCCGGAATACGATATCTACACTTCATGTATAAGCGAGATTCGGGAATTATACAAACCGAGGAGCGGTTCCACCAAGACTCGTTTACCAGGAATAGAAGAGTATATATCCTGTGAACGAGGAGCGGTCGGAGCCATCGAAGCCCAAAAGGAGTTGCCCACCATTGAGCCCTCTGAAGAAGAGGTTCCCATGGGGACTAAAGAGGGGTTGTTAATTGCTGACCCTCCTGAAGATAAGGCGGTTGAGGAAGTTCCTGAGGAAGCGCCCGCTCTTGAACCTCGCTCCTTAAGATCAGGTAAAAAGGCCCTTACTGCTGAGGAGGAAGGCGAATATGATAGGAGAATTCACAAGAGAAAACACGTCGCTACCAAAAACTCTAAGAGGGCCAAATTGATGGGGGATGCAATGAAATCTGCACCCGTTGCGCGCTTCGCTAATGGGGGAGATGAAACGCTTGGATCGATTCCTTTCATTTCTGAGGGAGTGGGAGCCGACGAGATATTGCCCATTGAGGATTTAGAATCTGCTTCTCCTCCTCTCATCCAGGACCAGGGTATACATGAAGGCCATCCTTTTGAGGTTGTTCCTCCATCTACTCGTAATGAGTATACGGGTCTGATCTATCCAACTGCTCCTCTTCCTCGTTCGAGAACTCTGAGGAAACTAATCGATGAATTAGAATACTGGATACAGATGACTATTGATGTCGTCAGTCTTGGGGGTGTTGGACCCTAGAGGGGGGGTGATTAGGGTCTTATGCTAATCTAACCCGATTAAATGCCAATTAAAACTAATTAACAAATGTATTCTTGCAAGATAGATGTACAACTAATTATGAGCAAGAATATGCAATATACACAATGAGATATATCCTATATGATAGAAATATATGCAAGGATATATAAACAACACAAGGGTAAATAATCTACACAAGTGATAGGGCAATATGATGAGCAATACATAAAGGCGATATGAGATATGAAAACAAGAATAAGAACGCCAATGCAATCACAAACAAAACGATATGTTTACGAGGTTCGGTCCCCACGACCTACGTCCCCGCTCCTCACCTCGAGGAGATACTCCACTATCACAACCGGGTTTTCTACGTTCACCCGAACAACGTTTACACCTCATGCTCGGTTTTCTAGCTAACCGAAAACCTTACAATCAACACACTATTGTAATCCCACTCTACACCCACTAAGTGTTGGACCTAGTCGTGTCTCCCTCAAGTGCTCGGTTACAACCTCTCCCTAGGCACGTCAACTGACGCCACTCCTCTTGGGACGATCCCCGACTCTTACCACACACTCCTCACTCGGTGTACAAGTGTATTACAAAGTGAATCTCACAATAAGCACAAATATAACAAATGATTTGTTCTCAAAACAAGGTGAGAACTCAATTAAGCACAACTCTTAGTCACAAACCCACAACCCCAAATTATACTATGAATGTAAATACAATAAGCTCAAAAGGGTGTGTGTGAACAAAGAGATATAAATCAAAACCAAACTCAATGTAGTTCTAGCTAAATAACAATGATAATCAAATATATAAAATAGCTAGAAATAGAGTTTAGAAAACTTCTAAAGATATCAAGAGTTGGAGGGAGAATAGTTGAATGCCCAAACACCAATAGATGATCTCCTCAAGCTCTTGTAGAATTGAATCACAAAACCGAAACACTCAAATGCTTAAAAGCTTCTTAAAACACACTTAAACAAACACTAAACAAGTTTAAACCCTTGTTAAAATCTTTTAAACTATTCTCTTAACAACCTTGAAAAGACATCAGCAAAGGGGTATATATACCTTTAAAGATCTCAGCAAAAAGCCCCAAAACGAAATGACCAAAAAACCCCAGCAAACAGCTCAGAGAAAGAGCCGTTAAAAGACAACGGCTATATTGTCGGTCGACCGGAAATATCGTCGGTCGACCGATGAAGAGCAAAAAACGAAGAAGCAGCTTTGGACAATCGTCGGTCGACCGGTGCGGTCGACCGATGGAGCTTTCGGTCGACCGGACCGGTCGACCGATAGACTCTCTGTCGCCCAGTGCCGAAAAACCAAACGAGCGGTCGACCGGGTCGGTCGACCGAAATCTGACACAGCTGAAAAACAGGTTTTAAAACATATTTTTTTGACTTTTGGAAATTTGTTTAAAATAACAAATGAAGTCCAAAAATTATGAAACTTTGGGAAAAGTATTTAAACATGAAAACAAACATGTTACAAAAGGAATTTTCCAAATTGCATTTCCCATTTGTGAAAAATCATCATTTTGCAAAATGGTTCAAAATACGAAAACAAAACAAACATGTTTTTGACATTTGACATAAACCATGTTTTGAAACTTTGTAAAATGATTTTATAGACTTGATAAAAAGTATAAACTATAGTTGTTAAGTCTATAAGCCATATAAACGAAAAACACAATATTCTTCCAAATACAATAGAATATGAAACATATAAAAGTATATATGAAGATATATATTATTTCATATCTATATAGCTAAACCAAAACATATATGTATATATATAACTATATATATACAAAAACCAAAAACGTGTATGTGTGTATATAATTGAGCTTAAAGTACTAACACACATAATATAAAACTTAAACTAAATTACCCAAGCAATCTTGATCTTCAATGAGCTTGACTTGGTACACTTGCGGATAAAGCGAGATCTTGGATCTTTAACTTGAATAGCATTGCTTCACCGACATTCTGCCAACCTCCTTTGGATATGATCGTTGAAGCGCAATTTCATCCATCCTCCAACAACGTTGTTTGTCTATAATATATGGAAGACACAAATACTAGACAAACAACATTAGTGGTAAATTGTTTGTTAAACATCATCAAAACAAGAAGGCCAACAATCTCCCCCTTTTTGATGATGACAAATAATTTACAAAAAGGAATATATGCATGAAAGAAATGAACATATACAAGATAATATGTATGCATATAAATAAGGAATTGTATACTCACAATATTTCTCCCCCTTTGACAACATCAAAAAGGGGACAAAAGAATTAAGAGAGCGAAAGCTCCCCCTATCAATAAGCATAGGTGAGTATCAAACAAGAAATATATATAGGGATTGCTCCCCCTATCAAAATGCCATATAGAATATAGACAATAAAAGATCATGGCAAATATGTGAGCAAGCATAAATGAAAAGATATGTTAAGCATCACTCACATACAAACAAGATACAATGAGGACACATAATGATATGACATTATAAAGATAGTGTCTCATTATAAAAACCATGTAAATGAATAGATTTATGAAATCAAAAGAAGAGGAACATGAGAATCATGCAAAAAGTTTTCAAATGAAAACAAATCAACCAAAAGAAATCATAAATCAAAGTTTATATCCAAAAACGATGTTTGATCAATAAAGAACTTGATCAAACCACTCATAGAATACATTATAAACCTCGAATAGATGATTCATAAGCACAAACACATAAATATCATCATATAAGTGAAGTATAATGAATTCAAAGCAATCAATCAAAACAAATCTTTGATAAAAGAATTTCAAGAGAGGCAACAATATATCAAGCTCTTAAGCTTGTTCCAACCCATATAATCATTCTAGCACCCGGTAAACATGATTTGGGAATAAACACCCAATAAACCCGGAGGGTTAAATAAATACAAAACCTCTCATGAAAGCAAAATCAATAATCATGAAAACAAAAGATTTTAACCAATAAGGAATTGTTTTCATAAAAGTTTAAAATACATTTTTCAAAACCAAGAAGGAGAAAAATAAAAACACTAAAATTCTTGGTTTAAAAATTATTTTGGCACCCAAGCATTCTTGGTGCCGGATTGTTTAGGGACATGACCCCTATCAATAAAGCTCAAAGCCTTAGGGTTATGAACCCTCTTAGGCGCATATGGTGCACGGATCCAGTCATAACAATAATTATGCAAATGACCCATTCGATTGCAATATGTGCAATGAAGAGGATGCATTTGGTTATGTTGACCATGTGGATGTGCACGAGGAACATTTGCAAGTAAAGGTGGTCTTTTAAGATTGTTTTGCAAATGAGAAACATTTTGAAATAATGTTGGTCTACTTGAAATATTTTGCGATTTAGAAACTTTTCGCAAATCAAAACAAAACTTGGCTAAGTGACCAACTCTACCACAAAAATCACAATGATACACATTAGCATGCTTATGATGAATGATGGGTGCATGTGTGTGTACATGTGATGAAGAAGCTACATGAGATGCACAAGGAGCATTGACATTATTATGTTTGTGTGCATCATAGCAAAACTTAGCTAGATGGCCTTTACGACCGCAAATAGAACATTTATAAGCTTTGCTATACAAGTGTGCAAAGTGTACGGGTTTAGAAGATGTAGTACGAGACTTTGCACCCAAGTCCATAAGTTTTTTATTATCTACAATGCATGTTTTAAGGGTTGAATCTAAAGATGATATGCGTTCCTTAACATGATCCAACTCATTTTTAGGCATACAAGCATTGGAAATAGAAGTAGATGAAACATGATCATTTCTAAAAGAATTAAACTCATTTCTAATAGTTTCTACTTCTATCATGACATCATTTTTAGCATGAGTTAAGCTAGCAATAGATGAAGACATGTTATTATTTTCCAAACTTAATAACTCATTGTTTTCTTTCAAGATAGCATTCTCTTTAACAACAATATCAAGTTTGGAAGCTAGCAACTCATGATCGGATTTTAAACTAATATGCTTGCTTTTAAGATCAATAAAATTATTTTGCAATTTAGTATAGGCATGAGATAATCTTTCATATGCACAAGCGAGTTCATCAATAGATAAATCATTATCGGAATCGGAATCGCTTACTACACAAGAGTTATCCTCTTGTGGCCGTGTGCATGATGCTCCACATGAACTTGAAGAAGAATCCTCCAAAGCTTGTTGGATTGCCTCCAAGTCCCCTTGATGTGCTTCAATAAAGTTCCAAAGTTTGTAAGCACTATCAAAATGAACAAATTTGTTAGAAAAGGATGAGTCAAAAGCATTAAGCAAAAATTCTAACAAAAGCTTGTTCATTAAAAACATTTTATTATCATGATTGCTCCACTTGGATTTCTCCAATGTGGGCACAATATAAGCACAATCAATAACTTCCCATAAGTTGATATTTCTAGATTCAACTAATAGTTTAAATCTAGAAGCCCATTGAGCATAGGGAAAATTAATGAATTTAGGAGCAACATTTGATTCATAGCCTAAACGAAATATATTCATATTCATGATGAATATGTGAAAATATGCAAGCAAGACAAAAGTAATCATAACTAGATTAGCACAAAAAGATAACTTGGATCTTTAACTCAAGGCGATTAGACCTTAACTCAAAGAGCACCAAGCTCTGATACCAATTGTTGGACCCTAGAGGGGGGTGATTAGGGTCTTATGCTAATCTAACCCGATTAAATGTCAATTAAAACTAATTAACAAATGTATTCTTGCAAGATAGATGTACAACTAATTATGAGCAAGAATATGCAATATACACAATGAGATATATCCTATATGATAGAAATATATGCAAGGATATATAAACAACACAAGGGTAAATAATCTACACAAGTGATAGGGCAATATGATGAGCAATACACAAAGGCGATATGAGATATGAAAACAAGAATAAGAACGCCAATGCAATCACAAACAAAACGATATGTTTACGAGGTTCGGTCCCCACGACCTACGTCCCCGCTCCTCACCTCGAGGAGATACTCCACTATCACAACCGGGTTTTCTACGTTCACCCGAACAACGTTTACACCTCACGCTCGGTTTTCTAGCTAACCGAAAACCTTACAATCAACACACTATTGTAATCCCACTCTACACCCACTAAGTGTTGGACCTAGCCGTGTCTCCCTCAAGTGCTCGGTTACAACCTCTCCCTAGGCACGTCAACCGACGTCACTCCTCTTGGGATGATCCCCGACTCTCACCACACACTCCTCACTCGGTGTACAAGTGTATTACAAAGTGAATCTCACAATAAGCACAAATATAACAAATGATTTGTTCTCAAAACAAGGTGAGAACTCAATTAAGCACAACTCTTAGTCACAAACCCACAACCCCAAATTATACTATGAATGTAAATACATTAAGCTCAAAAGGGTGTGTGTGAACAAAGAGATATAAATCAAAACTAAACTCAATGTAGTTCTAGCTAAATAACAATGATAATCAAATATATAAAATAGCTAGAAATAGAGTTTAGAAAACTTCTCAAGATATCAAGAGTTGGAGGGAGAATAGTTGAATGCCCAAACACCAATAGATGATCTCCTCAAGCTCTTGTAGAATTGAATCACAAAACCAAAACACTCAAATGCTTAAAAGCTTCTTAAAACACACTTAAACAAACACTAAACAAGTTTAAACCCTTGTTAAAATCTTTTAAACTATTCTCTTAACAACCTTGAAAAGACATCAGCAAAGGGGTATATATACCTCTAAAGATCTCAGCAAAAAGCCCCAAAACGAAATGACCAAAAAACCCCAGCAAATAGCTCAGAGAAAGAGCCGTTAAAAGACAACGACTATATTGTCGGTCGACCGGAAATATCGTCGGTCGACCGATGAAGAGCAAAAAACGAAGAAGCAGCTTTGGACAATCGTCGGTCGACCGGTGCGGTCGACCGATGGAGCTTTCGGTCGACCGGACCGGTCGACCGATAGACTCTCTGTCGCCCAGTGCCGAAAAACCAAACGAGCGGTCGACCGGGTCGGTCGACCGAAATCTGACACAGCTGAAAAACAGGTTTTAAAACATATTTTTTTGACTTTTGGAAATTTGTTTAAAATAACAAATGAAGTCTAAAAATTATGAAACTTTCGGAAAAGTATTTAAACATGAAAACAAACATGTTACAAAAGGAATTTTCCAAATTGCATTTCCCATTTGTGAAAAATCATCATTTTGCAAAATGGTTCAAAATACAAAAACAAAACAAACATGTTTTTGACATTTGACATAAACCATGTTTTGAAACTTTGTAAAATGATTTTATAGACTTGATAAAAAGTATAAACTATAGTTGTTAAGTCTATAAGCCATATAAACCAAAAACACAATATTCTTTCAAATACAATAGAATATGAAACATATAAAAGTATATATGAAGATATATATTATTTCATATCTATATAGCTAAACCAAAACATATATGTATATATATAACTATATATATACAAAAACCAAAAACGTGTATGTGTGTATATAATTGAGCTTAAAGTACTAACACACATAATATAAAACTTAAACTAAATTACCCAAGCAATCTTGATCTTCAATGAGCTTGACTTGGTACACTTGCGGATGAAGCGAGATCTTGGATCTTTAACTTGAATAGCATTGCTTCACCGACATTCCGCCAACCTCCTTTGGATATGATCGTTGAAGCGCAATTTCATCCATCCTCCAACAACGTTATTTGTCTATAATATATGGAAGACACAAATACTAGACAAACAACATTAGTGGTAAATTGTTTGTTAAACATCATCAAAACAAGAAGGCCAACAGGGGGTGCTTCCTTTGAGCATTTTGAACCCATCTTGACTAATTGTTTAGATAAATTCAGTGATAAAGGTGATGTATCGTGGACCGAACATTGTAAAGAGGGTGTCATCCTCTTGGAAGCAAAGTTGGCAGCTTTCAAGGAGCTACAGTGCACCAATCTGGAATCTGAAGTAGAGCAGGCTCTCTCCCTTGCTACAATCTCGAAGATACATTATTAGGAGATCCTTCACAAGGATTTATCTGATAAAAAGGCTCGCATAACGATCTTAAGGGAGTAGCATACTCAGGTGTATACTGATATAAATAGTGTTGTTTCTGATATTCGTCTCACTGAAGAAGCCATTGATCGATTAGAGGCTGAGCAGGACCAGAAGAAAGCCTAGTTGGCTTAATATGCGGATGTTAGAAATAGGCTTCAGCTTCAAGGTGACAACATTTTTAAGGATTTTTGTAGCACACTCCATGCATCTGAGGGAATTCGAAGAGTGATTGTTGTTGTAGCGCCTGTTGAAGCAGAACTCAGGAAGGAGACTGAAGAACGAGTCTAGGCCGCTCACGAAGAGAAACTTTTTGCGTTCAAGTCCAGGCTAAAGTCCTTTAGGCTGATGAATCCTGATGCTTAAATTTTATACTGTCTTTGGATAGGGAGTAATTTTGTATCATTTTCATTTCGATTATCGTCACTTTGTATCAAATTAACAATATTGTATGAAAATGATATTATTTCATCTTTCATCATCTCTCTGGCTGAATTCTAATTCGGGACGATGAAAAGTAATACAAATGCCATAAGCATAATGTTAATTTAGCATGAACTCGAAATTCTCTTTATTACCACTTAGAATAATTCTAAAAAATTTCAACCGTCAGAGGTGTAGTGTTAACATGACGACATACAAAATAGGGAAATTAAACATTTATTCCCGCAATATACTCTGAATTGGTAACCCTCAGCCTGACTTGACTGGAGTATGAGAGAGAAAGGGGGGCTTCATGACTTACGGGAAGTATCTTTTAAGGAACTTCCCGTTAATTGGCATCATGAGCATGTCTCCTTTTTGATCGATGAGGCGATAAGCTCCATTCGAATAAACTGATTCTATTACGAAGGGTCCTTCCTATTTGGGATGGAACTTCCCTTTGGTTTTGTATGTCATCACCATGGGTCGTCTGAATGCTAAGACCAAATCGCCTTTCTTAAAAATTTGTTCTTTAACATTTTTGTTGTAGGCTTTAGAAATTCGGGCCTTATACAACTCAATCTGTTGCTGAGCTTGAAGTCGCTTGTCATCTAAGGCTTCAAGTTCCTAAAGGCGCAATTGATGTTTCTCTTCCTCTGTCATTCTAGTTGCGATAGCGACTCTCAGGGAAGGGATCTGAATTTCTAACGGTAGCACAACTTCGCAGCCATATACCAAAGAGAATAGCATAGCTTTTGTGGGGGTCCTCATCATGGTGTTGTAGGACCAGAGACATTCATCGAGTCTTTTGTCTCAATCATGTCGGCTCTTTGAAACAAACTTTTTGAGAAGCTTTCACAATGGTCTTGTTAAAAGCTTCTGCAATGCCATTTGCTGGCGGATAATACGCCGTGGAGGCAACGCTTTGGATTCTAAATTTATCATAAAATCTCTAAAATCCAAAGCTAAAGAATTGTGTCCCGTTGTTGTGAACTATTTGTCTCGGGACTCCAAAATGGTAAATGATGTGATGTTTGATGAATTTAATCACATTCGAAGTCTTGACTTCTTTTAGTGGGATTGCCTCCGCCCATTTAGAGAAGTAATCGGTTACAGTCAAAATATACAGGTGTCCTTTGGAAGTCAGAGGAGAGATTGGTCTCACAACATCCATACCCCACATTTCGAACGGCCAAGACGCAGATGTGGGATGTAAGTTCCCTGGCGCTTGATGGATAAAGTCACCATAAATTTGACATGCGTGATAACGTTTAGCATAGTCAACTGCGTCTAAGAAAATTTTTGGCCAATAATAGCCAATTCGTCGGAGGCGATCTCCCAACTTAGCCCCAGGTTGATGGGCTCCACACATTCCGTCGTGAGCCTCCTTGAGAGCCTCCTTTGCTTTCTTTCAAGAAAGGCATCAAAGCAAAACTCTATTATGTCATTTATGATACAATATTTAGGAAACTGTGTCGTAATAGAATTGGAGGGCCTTTCGTTTGATAGCGACCGATTCCTTAGAATTATCGGGCAAAATCTCGTATAATACATAATCGATAAATAAGAATCGCCAATCCCTGGATTCAAGCTCCATGGAGGTTGTGCAGACTTCTCCTGCTATTATCTTTTCTGAACTTTCCACTATAGGAAGCTTGGAACAGTATAGCTCGCGTCCCGTGACCGAAATCATTGTTTTAGCCCCAGGTGGCAATGCTAATGAAGTTGCCAACAAGGCTAAAGCATCTGCATAAGCATTCTGAACTCGTGGAATATATCCAATGAAGAAACATTCGAACTTCTTTGCTTGCTTTAACACAGCAAGGTAGTACGGGATCAGATCCTCATGACGCACCTCATATTCCCCTCGGACCTGATTTACGATGAGCTGAGAGTCACCGTAAGCCTCAAGATGTTAAATGTTGAGCTCTTCTACAAATTGCATTCCTAATAGCAGAGCATTGTACTCATCTACATTGTTGGTGCAAGGCTCAATCAGGGAAAATACTCTTGGGATCACGTGACCGTTTGGAGAAATGAATACGACTCCTACTCCGGCGGTAATTTCTCCATGAGGGTTTGCTCTAGATGCACCGTCAAAGAATAATTTCCACACCTACTTAACCTCTCGAGTTACGCAAGCTTCAGCAACCTCGTCGAGCAACTCTTCGTACAATTTAGACGTTCCTAGCATTGGGTGATCGGCTAAGAAGTCTGCCAACGCTTGGCCTTTAACAGCCTTCTAGGGCATAAATTGTATGTCGTATTATGAAAGAAGGATTGCCTATTTTGCTAGCCAGCAATTTAGGGACGACGATTTCGTCATTAGGACTCTCAAAGGATTACCTTAGAAATGTCATGGATTGTTTGTCCAACCAGGTAGTATCGCATCTTTTGGATGGCGAATACCAAAGCAAGATATTCTTTTTCAACCAGATTATACCGGTGTTCGGCTCCCATCATGGTCCTACTTAGATAGTAAATTACCTATTCCTGTCCTTTGTCATTGTTCTGGGCTAATAAAGCTCCAAGAGAATGGTTCATGGCTCTCACATATAACAAGAATGATTTTCCTGATATTGGGGCTACAAGAACCGACGGTTGGGTGAGATATCTCTTAATTTCCTCAAATACTCTTTGGCAGTCTCCATCCTAAACGAATGATACTCCCTTCTTCATGAGCTTGGAAAAAGGTTAGCATCGTCCTGAGAGATTAGATATGAATCTCCGGATGTAAGCTAATCTGCCTTGCAAACCTTTGAGTTCTTTGAGATTCTTCGGAGGCGGCATGTCTTGAATAGCATGAACTTTCTCTAGATCAAGAGAAATTCCCTTGGATGGGACGATAAATCCCAGGAATTTTCCACTCGATACCCCAAAGAATGATTTTGTCGGGTTCATCTTCAGCTGATGTGCTCGCATGATATTGAACATTGTCTTCAGATCTGTAAGATGATCACCTTTGTGTTGTCTTTTCACTACTATGTCGTCAATGTAGCATTCAATCTTCTTACACAGATGTTCGTGGAAGATGGTGTTTATTACATGTTGATAAGTTGCACCTGCGTTTTTCAAGCCAAAAGGCATCATTGTGTAGCAATATACCCCCAATGGTATTCTGAACGTAGATGCTTTTCGTCTTCAGGGTACATCTTGATTTGATTATATCCGGAGAATCCGTCCATTAAAAACATCCTTTCATGTCCGCAGATATTGTTAATCATGACATCAGTGATGGGAAGAGGAAACTCATCTTTTGGACAAGCTGTGTTTAGGTCACAAAAGTCGATGCATATCCGGACTTTACCGTTCTTCTTGGGAACTGGGACAATGTTGGCTACCCAATCCCGGTGTTGTTCCTCTCTGACAAAGCCCGAGTCTATAATCTTTTTAACTTCTGACTCAATTGCTTCCATGATCTTTAGATGAAACCGATGTTGCTGTTGTTTGATGGGTTTTGCATCCGGATCAATATTAAGATGATGCATGGCTACTTTTGGATTAAGGCCATGCATGTCTTCATAATTCCAAGCAATGACATCTATATATTCTCGAATGAGAGGCATAAGGTCCTCTTTCTCGGATGGTGATAGGCTTTCACTCACGAAGATTGGATTAGGATCAGACTCGTCTCCCATATTGACCTGGGTTACTTTATCTTCAGTAGGTGGCTCGCATTGTTTGATACGCATATCCCACAAAATGTTAAGGCGTTTGATCTAAGGGTCACTAGTCAATCCAATCAACTCTTCATCACCCCCTGCATCTTCATCTGGGTGACTAGTTGAAACCATATTCACCGTCAAACTTTTAAAGAAAGGTCCAACACTAACGTCGGATTCCTATGAGGATGTTCCGGATGAATGGTCTTGACATAAACAGCCACGCATTTTGTTTTCTGAAGGAGAAGGGGTTGTGATGTAGCCCACACCTCTTCCAGTCTTTTGATAATAATCCGGAGGTTTTCCTTCAGGGGTGAGAGACATTCGAATTGGTGTTCGCCTTCCTTTCCCGAAGTTTAAACCCTGTTTTTTATTAAAGTTATATCTCATTCGTTTCATCAGATGTATAAAATTGGGTTCTTGATAATGGAATTGAGGGATATCATTATCTTCTTCTGAACTTCCTCGTTTGAGTAATTCAGATTTAACTTTATTAAAGTAGATCGGCTTCTGCCCTTTCCTTTTGGACGGGACTTTAAAGAAAGCCTTATGTGCATCTTCTACTTCTTCGTCCGAAGCGAAGGATGGCTTAATCGGCAATATGAGGGATGCCTCTGCACACAATGTGTACCATAGGTTGTTACCTGTATTAAGATCATTCTCTATTTGTTCATTTTTAGATGACACATCAGACAAGTACGCCAAAATAAAGTCTTCATTAATGCACCACTTGCCCTCACTCGGTACATTATTATTGTTCTCATCCTGACTCATTGTAGACGGTAAAAATTACCGCGGCGGACTAGCAAACAAATTCGCCCACAAGTCAAGACCGTCCACTGAGACGAGGAGTAGGGTGTAGCCACGAAACGGAGTCGGCAGCATACCTAGGCCCTCACGCGCCAAGTCACATGGACCCTCTAACAGAGTGGATCCGCCCTCATCAGCCAAGTCCGCTCGCAGATGTTCAAATCCGCCCTCATGAGCCACGTCCGCTCGCAGGGGTGCGAATTCGCCTTCACCCGCTCGCAGGGGCTCAAATCCACCCTCGTATACCAAATCCGCCCACAGAGGGCCACGTCTACCTACGTAAGCCGAAAACCGGGTTTCCAGGAACAAGCCTTCCCTATTTCCCACGATGCGTGGGGAGGGAGCACAGTGCTCCCGATTCATCAGACGGACGTCCGCAATCCAAGCGAACAAGACAGGCGCCAGACCGGCCTGCATACTCATAAATGCGGTACTCATAAATGCGGGTCACCTCACCCATCAGAATGGGAAACCAAAGCCGTCGGCGCGCCGCAAGCTATCTGGAGCTCGCTCAGACATGCGACGTCCATTCTCCAACCTCTGCCAAGACACAGGGAGGGGAGAGAAGGTGCAGAACCCCAGGACCGTCAAATGGCCTCTCGGTGGCTCACAGCGCAGGTGAGCAGACAGCTGCCAGAGCAGCCTGCACCCTCATAAATGCCTCATAAATGCTGCTTACCTCACTGGTCTAAACCGAGAGCAAGAGCCGTCGGCGCTCGCTGAGTTGGTCAGATCCACTCAAGCATCTGGCAACCGCCGTCACGGGTACGAGGAGGGGCTTTCCCACGCCTACGCGACGCGACGCAACATGCGGCTCATCGAATGACCGCTGGCAACATAGCGAAACAGCAGAATGTCTCTGGACAATGTATGGTCACATCCCATAATTTAAGGGACATCCGAACTGTCTCTCTCTCCTATTAAAAGGTTTCTTTCAGCAACTTGGAAAGGGATCGATCGATTGATCAATCAAGAGAGGAAGAAGCTTTCTGCATACCCTTGCATTACAGCGCCATCTCCTAGCTCCGAGCCCCGATCGCCGGCGAGCCAGAAGAGACGAACTCCCTCACCTTGAGCTTCTACTGAGTACTGAAGCTCTCCAACAATCTCGGTCGAACCGTCCAAGGGAAGCAGACTCGGCACGAGCACCGAGCGAAGCATCCTATAGCTACCTTAAAGTCCCCACGATTAAACAAAGAGGGCCTTCCCTCTGCTTCTGTTGTAATTCAGATTGATTTAGTTTGTAATAAGCTTTCTTATAAATACAAACAAAATCCCCCATTTTCGGGAAAATCAGAAATTTACACCTACAGAAGATGACGACCACAGTGGGAGAAGCTGTTTCTTCAAACGAAATGGTGGTAGCTCAGTTCGACGAGGTTGTTGTTGGGACGACGGTGGAGTCCCTAGAGATCGAGTTTGACCAGGCCAAGTACGAAGAGTACTTGTCTTCCTCCTCTTCCGGTGGCGAAGCGTCCCGCAAGCGCCACAGAATCGTGCGCAGGAGCCGACCTCAGACGGTCAAAACTCCCATGCCAGAAGGCTCTGTCCAAGTCTCGACGGGGAAACCCACCCCAAACACTCTCGAGGCCAAGTCCCAGATCGAGAATATGGAGGGAGGGTCTACTAGATGGGTCGCCAAACGACCTTCGGTAACACCCGTCACCAAGGAGGCATCGGTTCGCTCCGGCACAAGCCACGCTACCACAGCCAGCGCAGATGCTCTCCCCACTGGAAGAGCTAGCCAACAGCAACGGCGGACGTTTGACGGACAAGAAACCCAAACCTCCGCTTCACACAACGGCCTGAACTACCATACAGGCCCAAGAAGCAAGGAACGAGAAAGCAACTCGCCCAAAATCGGGAGGCCCTCCAAATCAGGAACGCCAACCAAGAAGGACGGGGCCACCCGCTTAGGTGGACTTCGCTTTTCAGGTCACATCCCTAACGCGAACAAACCACCCCAAGCGAATGGACCCGTCAGAATAGGTGAGTCTTCGAAGGCTGGCGAGCCTCGCCATAATCTTTTGGCGGACAAACGCAAAGACAAGGAAGTAGGTGACACTTCGCGAGCCCACTCGCTCAAACGAAGGGTCGAAACTCGCCTACGCGCTGGAGTTCGCCCAAACGCGAAAACTCGCCCGTCAAAGCGAGATCGCCTAACTCCAGCACCACATCACTCTACCCAGCGTGCGCCAGAGAGTACATCCAAAGATCTCTCATGTACGCACCCAAACTATCCTTCTGATACTGGGGGTTGTCATCAACCACTCACAGGAGATCTCCGAGAATACCTGACTCGCAAGCGCACTATACATGAGGCGAGTTCTCAGTGTCATTGCGAAAGGCTCATTCACACGGTACTCGCCGACTGCCAATGCTTAGGAACGGTGAAACCTTTGATGTTTGAGAGACTTTCTCAACAAACCTCACGACGGAGGACCTCCCGTCGAAAGCGTCGTCACCAAAAAGACACGCTGCCGATGACCTAGAACTCCCGCCCGCCACAGTCAACATGACGGACAGGGGTAAGGGGGCACTCTCCGATTCCCCAGATTCGGATTCCGTTCTAAGACCTAACCGCCGATTCGCCCAGCGAGGACAAGGTGGCATATACCAGCGAACCCGTAGTCGCAAGGGGGGAGTAAGCATCGGGTTTGATTACTCGACCCTAGTCCCTCCCTCATACGGCGAGGATGAAGTTCATTCGGCGGCGGCCACGTCCCAGACTTCGCACTCGGGTCAAAGCGCGCCGGCGGGGGTACACATGACCGAGCTCACTCACGAGCAGACGATGGCTCAAAAGCTGGAAGAACAGCAGGCGACCATCGACTCTCTACGAGAGATGATGGAGCAACTTCTGAACAAGAAGAAGAAGAAGAAAAGAGCCCAACGCCCCTTACCCCGGCGAACCAGGGATAGAGAGTGGGTACCACCCCACCGTCCTACGACGGAAACGGAAGACAACAGTAATCTGCAATCCGATTACTCTTCCAAGACGTCGCTAGGGACGTCACACACCGGGGATGGCGCTCGTGACAAGAGGTTCGAGGAGTTCCAGGACCAGCTTAACGCGCTGAAGCTTCAGCAAAACATGAACAAACTGGGGGTGGTTCGTCCCTACCCCATTGAGTGGGATACAGTCCCATACCTGGCGAAGTTCAAACCAATCAGTCTGGTGCAGTTCGATGGCAAAGGTTCGCCTTCGCAGCACATCTACTACTTCATGGCGCAGACTGGATTCCTCACGGGGAATGACGCCATTCTCACACGACTATTCATCGGCACCCTAAAGGGGGTGGCTTTTGAATGGTTCCGTAAGCTGGAACCCGGCACAATCAAGTCATGGGCCGACGTCGAGAGGCTCTTTTTGGCCCGCTTCTTCGACGACGACACGGAAGTGTCGATGGCCACCCTCCTTGCTGAAAAGCAACGAAAGTCGGAGTCGGTTAACGACTTCGTAAAAAGATTTCGGAACCGATCAGTCCACTACCGGGACCAAGTCTCTGAGTCGACGCTGATCGAGATGTGTCGCAACAATCTGTCGATCCACATCCTGTCCAAAATAGGCGCAGTAGAAACCCGGACGTGGAAAGAGCTTGTGCGTCAGGGTGAGCAGGTGGAGAACATGATCAAAAGGCTCGAGGCCGAAGAGCCGCAGCCCAAGAAAGGGGCCGCCGAGCCGGCTGCACCAAAGAACCCCCCTCGCACAAGAGGAAAAGAGATTATGGCTGTTGACTCTGCCCCAGCACCAAAGACTGCTCAGAGGCAGAAGCCTAGGCAATTTGAACAACGCCCCCCGCGGCAGTATGACTTTAAAGAAGACCAGGTGGTGGCGGCGTTCGATACTCTGCTCAAGAGTGGTCGAATCAAACTGCCAGAGGCCACGAAGCCTGAGGAGGCAGACAAAACCAGTGACCCAACCTACTGTGCTTATCACAGGTTCCTTGGTCACCACATGACCAAATGTTACGTCCTCAAGGACAAACTTCAGGCCCTCTACGACGCAGGGGTCTTGAAGAAGGAGAAGGTCCAAAAGCAAGTGACCACGAACATGATCACCTTAAGCTTTGGAACAAATCTCCCAGAGGTCCGAGCTTCGGTCGGGGTAGTTCCTATCCCCAAGGCGGTTTTGAAGATCACCAACGACGATCCTCACAACCAGCGGGAGAAGGGCTTGGTTCCGCAGACCCTACCATCAGGACAGATAATGTGGGTCCACTTAGACCTCCTCAACGATGAGCAGTGGACTGCATAGCCCTCGAAAGAGGCCAAGAGAAAACATTGCAACGTTATCTCAGCCATTCCAGATAGAGACGGCGAAGTGATAACCGCCCTTACTGATTCCGAGGAGGATACCAATGTCTTCGCCACGTGGGCAGGAAAGGAATTCGCCAAAGAATACCCCACGAGGGCAGAGAACGCGGCAAGACCTCCCGCAAGGCCAGCCGCAACAACCCCTCCCAATCCAGATGCACCCAGCTCGAGCCGTCAACCTTTCCGGTTCAACGTGCTCGCACAACTAAAAAGCATTCTCGTGCGAATTACCATGTACGACCTCCTTAGACTATCCAGGTCTACACGGGAGGCCCTACAGGAGGCGTTGGCAGATTCAGAGGCATTCTCGATCCACTTCTCGAAAGAGACGGAGACGGAACAGGAATGTGCGAATTGTTGCCAGGTCTCAGATAGACGAGTCCCGTGCATCACCTTCACTCCTGAAGACATGCTCATCAAGAGCACATCTCACGATCGACCTCTGTACTTCACGGGGTATGTCGGATCGGCGAAAGTGGATCGGATCCAAGTCGACCCGGGTTCTGCGCTGAGCATCGTACCCCTAAAATTAATCAAGCACCTAGGGATACCGCCGAAGCGTTTATCCTCGACCACCACGACCATTTTCGGCTTTAACGCCACGGGGATGCGGCCGCTGGGTAAAATCCGCCTGAAATGCCGCATAGGCGACATGAAGACGGAGGTGACCTGCTATGTCATCGACGCCGAGCCTTCCTACAACGTGCTCTTAGGGCGCCCGTGGATTCATGGCAATCGGATAGTCCCATCCACCCTTCACCAATGCTTGAAGTACGTGGACGACTACGAACGAGTGAAAACAGTAGTAGCCGACAGACAACCTTTCAAAGGCGTCGAGAATTACTTCACAGACTCTCTGCTGTATCAGGACACCGTCGAACCGCCAGTTGAGGAGCTAGAAAGCAGCAACGAGACGGATAGCGAACCTGAGTATGGCGATAACCTAATACTAAACGACTTCGAGTCAATTGTAATCGGTTATGAGAGTCACCATGTAACCAACGCCGTTCAGGCGGGGAAGATTATCATGAATGAAAAGTCCGACTTTGCTTATGTGTCGTCTTGTTCTACGTCTGAGGACGATGAACCCAATGACTCGTGGACAAAACTCCATGACGATCCCTCCCTGCACATGCCGGTATGCTCATCATACGTCACGAGGAGGCGGTCGATTGACTCGTCGCGAGCCGTGTTTATTGTGCCAGCCCGAGATAAATATCGAAAAGACATTATTTTTGGCCGGATCGATCAGCCCTTACGCACGCTCTGGGATGAGTCTAAGGACGAAGACCCAGCACCCTAGTTTTCGCAGTACAGTCGAATTGCGAAACGCAAGATGAGCGATATAGGGTACGACCTCACTCGTTTGGAGGGTCTCAATTACGGCCGAGGACGCAAGACGGTCATCCGACCCGCTTACGTACCTAAGGGGAAACCCTCAAATTACTTCAACAGGACTAGGAGAGGCTTAGGCTACTCCTCCTCCTCGTCGGATTTATGTTTCTACGTCAACGACGATTCCGACTATGCATGTTCAGGGGATCAATCGTCAATAACCTCGGCATGGGACTCGGATGTCAGCGTGAGGGATCTATTCGAGGGCCTCACAGTCAACATGGCCACGATAGATCCCATTGAGCTTGCGGAGGATGGACAACTTCCACTTTACGACGAGACATGGGATCGCCACGTTAACGCCCAGTGGAGTAGTCGCTTCGAGCAGCGGGAACCGCCGACTGAAGACAAAATCCTCCAGGTGAACATGGGCACTGAGGCGAATCCCAAGCCCATATTCATCAGCGGTAGTCTGCCACCCTAAGAAAAAGAAGACCTCATCGCCCTCATACGGGAATACATTGACGTCTTCGCGTGGAATTACGAGGATATGCCTGGCTTGGATCCGCGGGTCGCTACGCATCACCTCAACATCAGCTCAGACGCCAAACCAGTCAAACAACAGCAGAGGCGCTTTCGCCCTCAGATCATGGAGGCGATTGAGGCTGAAGTGAAGAAGCTCATTGAATCCGGCTTCGTCAGAGAGGAGCAGCATCCTGACTGGGTGGCCAATATTGTTCCTGTCTTGAAGAAAAATGGTAAAATCCGCATCTGCATTGACTTCAGGGACCTCAACGCCGCGTGCCCCAAGGACGAATTTCCCTTGCCCATCACGGATGTTATCATTGACAACACGTGTGGATTCGAGAGGATGTCCTTTATGGACGGTTTCTAAGGGTACAATCAGATCAAAATGCACCCCGAAGATGAGAAACACACTTCGTTCCGCACTCCCATGGGGGTGTACTGCTACACGGTCATGCCCTTTGGACTCAAGAATGCTGGTGCAACCTATCAACGCGCCATGAGCACGATCTTTCGAGAGCACCTGCGAAAGACGGTGGAATGCTATGTAGATGACCTGGTCGTGAAGAGTCGCCACAAAGACGACCACCTCCAAGACTTGAGGACGATATTCGAACTCATGAGGACTCATCAGCTCAAGATGAACCCCACAAAGTCATTTCTAGGGATGTCTAGTGGTAAATTTTTGGGCTTCGTCGTCACGACGAAGGGGATCCGGATCGATCCAGACAAGGTGCGAGCCATTCAAGAGCTTCAGCCGCCCCGAAATCTTAAAGAATTGAGGGGTCTTCAAGGACGATTGGCTTACATCCGAAGGTTCATTTCAAACCTTTCGGGCAAGTGCCAGCCGTTCTCCAAACTCATGAAGAAGGGCACTTCCTTCGTATGGGATGAGTCTTACCAAAAGGCCTTCGAGGACATCAAGGTTTACCTTTCGAATCTGCCAGTCCTCGCTGCGCCAATCTCAGGGAGACCATTCCTCATCTATATCCGGGCCATGGAGCATTCTCTAGGTGCTTTCTTGGCACAAAATGATGACGCGGGCCATGAGCAGGGCATCTACTACTTGAGTAGGACCCTACAAGGGGCCGAACAACGGTACCCGATGGTCGAAAAAGAATGTTTGGCACTGGTTTTTGCCGTCCAAAAGATGCGACATTACCTGGTCGGCCAAACAATCCATGTCATCTCCCGGATAAACCCTATTCGGGTCTTCATGACACAACCCGCCGCGTTGAACTGGCGCCTGGCTAGGTGGGCTCTTCTCCTCTCTCAGTATGATATCCACTTCATGCCCCAAAAGTCCGTCAAGGGACAGGCCATCTGAGATCTCATGGCTAGTCATCCGCTGGGGTCAAAGACCGACCTGTTCAAGGATTTTCCAGATGAACCGCCCGAAGCCAACGTAACTTCGTTACCAGAGTTGTGGCAGATGTTCTTCGACGGCGCGTCTCGCGCAGCCCCGGATGGCTCTATTGTCGCAGGAGTGGAGGTAGTCCTCACTTCTCCGCATAACCACGTGCTACCCCGAGCCTTCTCTCTGACAAAGCCGTGCACCAATAACGTGGCCGAGTACAATGCGTTACTCATAGGACTCGAGCTAGCGAAAGAGCTAGGGATAAAGCATCTCGAGGCTTACGGCGATTCCCAACTTATCGTCAAACAGATGACCGGCGAATACGAAGTTAGGAACAATGACTTAGTCCCACTCCACAAGGCGGCTGTCCGATTAGTGGAATCATTTGAGAACTTCCGCATTGAGCACATGCTACGTTCCAAGAACACACACGCGGATGCCCTCGCTTCCCTGGCAGCCAACTTGGCTCAACCATTCGGGACAACCTAATGGATCACAGTGGCAAGCAGAAGGCTCTTTCGATCGAAAGACGCCCCAGAGGCAAACGCCACCCATCAAGACCCGGATCAGCCTGGTGCTGAGGATTGGCGCGTCCCGATCATCGATTACGTCCTATACGGCGTATTGCCCGAAGACGCAAGCGAGCGGGAGTCTATTCGGAGACGCGCCGCGAGATTCTACTATGATTCGAACACCAAGACGTTATATCGAAGATCTTACGACGGCTTGTTGCTTCGATGCCTTTCAAAAGTGGAGGCACAAGAGGCCCTGCGCAAGGCCCACAACGTCGTTTGTGGAGCTCACCAACCCGGACCCAAACTTTGGGATCGCCTGCGGAGGATAGGCTATTTCTGGCCTGGGATAGTTCACGACGCAGTCGTCTACGCAAAGCGCTGCCATGAGTGCCAAGTCCACGCCAACTACATGCATCAGCCGCCAGAGGACCTCCACCCGACAAAGGCCTCCTGGCCCTTCGAAGCATGGGGAATAGACATAGTCGGCCCAATATCCTCACCGTCGACGAAGGGTCATCGCTTCATCCTCGCGATCACTGACTACTTCTCTAAGTGGGCCGAAGCCGTCCCCTTGAGAGAAGTCAAGACTAACGATGTGATTAAGTTCATCAAACACCACGTCATCTACCGATACGGTGTACCCCGACGTATCATTCATGACAATGGTACGCAATTTGTCAGTCATGCATTCACCAGGTTCTGCGACAAGTTCCGAATACAGAACCTCTCTTCCACAGCCTATAACCCATCGGCAAATGGCTTGGACGAGGCCTTCAACAAAACAATCATCAAAATCTTGACCAAGTTAACCTCAACCAGCAAACGCGACTGGAACGAAAAACTTGGCGAGAGTTTATGGGCATATCGCATAACGGTTCGCACACCGACTGGCCACACGCCCTACTCGTTGGTATACGGCTGTGAAGCCGTATTACCACTCGAGATTCAGATCCCGTCCCTCCGCGTCGCCTTGGCAACGGGAATGACGGTGGAAGACAACCACGGACAATGACTCGCCGAGCTTGAAGCATTGGACGATAAACGGCTAGAGGCTCAACAACACATTGAGTTCTATCAAGCCCGAATGGCCAAAGCATTCGACAAAAAAGTCAAGCGCAGGGCCTTCAAGGAGGGAGAGCTGGTACTCGCCGTCCGCAGACCAATGATCCTCACCTCTAAGAAGAAAGGCAAATTTCAATCTAAATGGGAAGGGCCATTCGTAGTAGAGACAGTCTATTCGAATGGAGCTTACCGCCTTGTCAAGCCAAACGGCGACAAGATCATGATGCCTATCAACGGCAAATATTTGAAGAAGTAATACCCTTAGTTCTTTTTCGCCAACTCCCATGAGTGCACGAGTCTAAACTGGTCCTCACCCCCTCCAAATGGTACACGAGGCTAAACTGTTCCTACTTTACCCTCTCTGGCGAAAGCCTCTGGCGGAACTCAATTCGCCAACCCTCCTCAATAGGATGGCGAATCCACCAAGTCGCTCACATCGCGGCAGACACAACTCAAGTCGCCAGGCCTTCTCAATAGGATGGCGAATCCACCAAAGTCGCTCGTATCGCGACAGAGACAATATCAACTCGCCAATCCTCTTCCAAAGGAGGGCGGGTCCCCAAAGTCGTTCCAATCACGACAGTCCTCATCATGTTAACATTAAACCTCTGACAATATCAACTCGCCAATCCTCTTCTAAAGGAGGGCGGGTCCCTAAAGTCGTTCCGATCACGACAGTCCTTGTCATGTTAACATTAAACCTCTGACAAAATCTACTTACCAATCCTCTTCAGAAGAATGGTAAGGCCCCACAGTCGCTCCAATCGCGACAAAACCCCATCATGTTAATGATCACCTCTGATGATTGGCGTCGTTATTCCTACGAGTAACACAGCCTAAGTAATAGCCTACCACGCGACGTGTTATTACTTCTGTCAATAGTCACACTCCTACGTCCCTGAACTATTTGGCCTATTCCAGCTATCCTAACATTCCCTTGGGGTAACTGATGGGTAGCGGCCTACTATGCGAGGGCTCCTACAACAATCGAGCGTCATATTCCTACATCCCTGAACGATTCGATTATCGTCTGCCGCCGCCTACCTAGACGACGACGACTATCAAGAACGGCTCGGCAGACGACATATCTGCCGATTCCCCAAGCGACAGCTCACCGAGTGGCGAGTCAAAGCCGGGTTCTTCAGTTGGCCGCATAAACGAACGATTGTTCTTTACTGCAAGCCAAGTGTTACTCTCTTGATCCCATCAGAGCTATAACGCGAAAATCGGGGTTAACCCGATCCCACGCTGTGAGCAGGCGAGAGCGGAACAAGAGCCTAAAACGACTAAGTCCGAAACAAGACAGTCAAATGCTCCCCAAGTTCAACTCAAGTGCTAAACAGCACAGACAAAAGAAAGAAAACTGTGCATATGAAGCAAAAAAATATATATAAGCGAAAGTTAAAGGCCATTTCGGGCCAGGGTTTACATGCATAGGTTTTCAAGTTGTGATGCTTGAAGCACCAACTAAGTTAACAAAAACAACAGGAGAACAGAAGAACAGACTTAAGCAGGCAGAGCATTACAAAAACTTCAACAAGCTGAAGGAGCCAATTTTGGCCTTGGCCTTCGCACGGGCCGCCTTGCGTTGGATCCTCACCTTCTCCTTCTGCTGCTGCTGCCGCCTGACCAAATCCGCCTTGCTGTCCTCTTCCTCCTGGCGAAGAAGCTACAGCGCCCTCTCCACCTCCCTGGCGGCCTCGCCGAGCCTCCCCGCCTTGTGCGAGCGCTCCCGTAGCTTCGCCTCGCCACGAAGAGAACCAGCGTCCTCAAAGAAGGCTCGGTCCAGATAAGCGTCCATCCGGTCCAAAACCGCCCAGTGTCGCTTCCGCAGGCGTCGGAGCTCGGCCTCTTTCGCCTGGATCTGCTTTGCTCGCTCTTCACGCTCGAGCAGAAGGCGCAGAGAGAGGGGCGGGGGCACGTCGGAGGGGTCCTCATAGGCTAATTCCTCGAGGCGGTACATCCACCTCTCAATCCTCTGAAGCTCCCGCTCGCATTGGCGCGCGAGCGAGATGCCGCCCGCTCGCTGGATCTCCCTCAAGCCGGCTTCCACAATCGGAAGCGCGTCGAAGTATCGCTCGCCACCCGTGCCTACTAAAATGGCGATCCCCCGCACCAAATCCTCCAACCTTTGGAGGGGGACGAAGGCAGGATGAGCCACAGGGTCTGGGACCGAAGACCCTTGGGCCGAACCCACCGGAGAAACGGGTGGAGCGTCGAAGACGGTGGCGGAGGAGCCGACCCCTTCAGAAGAGCTATGGTCAGAATCGGAGGCCATGAGAGCAGAAGTTAAGGGAGCGGTCTTTTGTCTAGCGAATTTTTCTCGAAAAGAAGAGAGCATGACTGAGAGGATGGCGAGTACGGGAGATATAGCCGAAGCCGTAACGGTCGCGATTTCTGCCCTCGAGCAATCGAACAGCCCAGATGCCTTGCGGCGCTTCGAACTCAACGCCATTTAAGGCCATGCTTCTCGAGACACGAACCGACCGATCGGATGAAGCCCAAGAGGCGAGGCGTGCTGTCACTTCGCCATTAATGAGCATTGACACGTCTTTAAGGCCTTAGCTGGCAAGCACTTGGGCCCGCTGAAAGATGCGTAGCGTGAGATTTCGCCTACAACCTAATCTCGCCCTTTCGAGAGTCCCGCCTGCGTTCTAAATTCACCAGCGCCTCCGACACGAGTCCGCCAACGCTGGGGATTCGCCCATGGTTCGAATTCGCCAAAGGTTGAAGTTAACCTCCAAGTGAACTCGCCAACAGTTTAATACGGCTATCCCAGCGAATTCACCACCATTTGAACCGACCCGTACTTAAGTTGGGTCTTCGCCCAAAGGGTGCCACCTGAAATCACTGATGGCCATGCCAAAGAAACACTGGAGAGTGATACATCCAAAGGAAGCATGAAAAGAAGAAAAACACAAGCTCTCTCAGATGCTTCTAGATAGTACATTTGAACATAGTTATGGTTTAATAACTAAGAAAATCATAATGTTACGGTCGAAGTGTAAAACACATTCCAGTCCCTCACCAAAACAAGGCGTTTACACAGAATCATGACTCCACAAGTCATGGCATAGTTTCAAAAAAAAAAAAAAGAAGCGAGACAACAAACAACATGGCGGAAACCTCAGTCAAATACGCTAAAAGTGGAAATCTCTTCTTTGGCCAATGCCACCCGTCTCGCGTGGTCCTCTCGAGCCTTGTCCTCAGCCGCTCGCCTGATCCGTTCCTCAGAGTTCAACCTAGCGGCAGGGTCTTTTTCCTGCAAAGCCAGGAGGCGCTGAGTTGCCGCCTCAGCTTTCTTGTGGTCAGTGACGACATCAGATTGAAGCCCTTCCAACTTCGCCTCCGCATGTCCCAGTTCGGTTCGCAGGCGAGCTATCGTGTGATTAAGGTCGATGATTTCCTCCTCCGACGAGCATTGTTGGCCCACCCAGAAATTGGCGATGGACTCCAAATCAGCAATTTCCATGGAACGGATCTCCTGCTCTTGAGCCTCCCTACGCCTGATAAAAGCCAGGCAGGACTCCATATAAACCTCCGGGCCTTCCCGCAGCAATGCCTCTAGCCCTATCATACGTGACTCCAGAAGAAGGAGCTTCTGCATACAACGGGAGGCAAGCCGATTTTCGCCTGATCGTCGAAAGTCGAGCACGCGATCCAAGAGAGATTGCCTGAAGCTGTCAAAGCTGCCCATTCCAAGATCGACGAGAGAAATCACCTGCCTCACGGCATTCTCGAACTCCTTGACGTGAGCCTGCCAAGACAAGGAACCAGGAGAAACGGGCTCTTGACCTGGGGCAAGCATTGCAATGGGCGGGACCTCGAGGTAAGGTTCCGCCTCCGGCTGCGGAGCAGGGCCATGGGCAGGGGAAGCCGACGGACCCTCGGGTTTATCATCGGATATCAGAATAGGCTCAGCCTCATGGGCTGTGAAGCACAGCGATGGCGTGAAAGAGGGAATTAAGCGAGAAATACCTATCCATGCCTAATCGGGAGTTGAGTTAAGGACGTACCTTCGGCAGCAGCAGCTTCGGCAGCGCCCGAAGAAGAAACCTCCTTCCCTTTCTTCAAAGTCGTGCTCCTCGTCCTCGGTGCCATCTGGAAAATGTTGGGGAAATTTGGATCTTCTCTACAAAAGGCGACAGGAAAACCTTGATCTTTCTTGACGAAGATAAGGTACTAAAATACCCCGATCCTAGGCAGCTATATTCGGCTCTGTAGGCGTGTAAAATTGCCTATAGGTCCCTTAGCTTAGCTCGGCACGATGATTCGACAAATCAACGGACGATCGAGCGACGAGGCTACGAAGCCAACGAACGGCATGCAAGCAACGGAATACGTTCGCGTGCGGGACCAAACCAACGGTTCGGGAAGTTAACGAGTCGTCCAACAACAAAACGGACTCGAACTCAGAAATGGATTAACTGCCATATTTAGAATCAAGTCAATGAGTCGATTCCAGAA
>BQKN01001070.1:647558-677373 GCA_022839385.1 Asparagus kiusianus | reverse complement strand
GCAATGGAATCGATAATGAAGAAAGACCCAACTTTTCCCGCGAACAGGCTCGATAGGACCCTTCAGGCCCAAGCAATTGAAGAGAAAGCCGAATATTCCGTATCCTACATGGGCGGTTGAGATTCGGCAGTTCCTGGATACGATCTCTAATCAATGGCCCGGATCGGGCACGAAGGACAAAGAGACCCATCGCACCACAATTAATGCGAGGCGGCTCACCCACGCCTCTGTAACCGACGTACACGTGGGTGAACACACGACCCGCTAAAAGCGGAGCCCACCCACAACCGAAATCGCGGTCAGAGTAACGACTGCGGATTCGCCTTCGGTAAAATTCGCCTGCAGGTGAAGTGAGTTTTGACCAAAATCTGCCAATAACAATCTCCCACGACCAAACGCCAACTTGTGCATAGTGCACAAGGATATATATGTATATATAGTATGCGCACAAGTAGTAATAGTCCAAACAAAAAGACAATTTCATTCATGAAAAGGAAGTCCTATTACAAACAGGAAATTAAAGGCGAATTACAAGGATTTCAATCGCAGTTTCGCCTCACGAATTTTTTCAGCATGGCGAAGCTCAAGCCTCCTTAAGACCTCTCGACGAAGATCTTCCTCTGTGCACGAGATTAAGTCTTGAATGGTCTCCTTGACATCCTTGAGAGCTCGACCCTTCTCCTCAACAGAGTCGATGACCAATTGCCGGCGAGACTCAACACCCTCCAGCTCCTTTGCCACCTGATCGCGAGCCTTCTCTTGAACGGCCAGGGAAGCCTGTGCGTCAGCAATGACCTGTTTCAGCCTCTCTATCTCAAAGGAGATTCGGGAGAACTGGCTATCAACCATTTCTTGCTCACGGGCCATTCGTGCATCCTCGGCCTTGGCCTGCTCCAACTCCACTGACAGCTTTAACTCCAGCGACATGTTCTCGTTCAGGTGGCGATCACGATCTGCCATAGCTACTCGAACTTCGTGGGAGGCGAGATCAACAAGAGTGGAACTTTCCGCACGAAGAGCGAGCAACCGCTGAACAGCCCCCTCTACCTCGGTCAGGCGCCGAAGGTCTGGCCTCACCGCGGTAGCGCCAAGCCTCTTACGCAAAAAGGACGCGTCGTGTTCAAGAACTTCCTTAAACTCCTCGAAGGGGCAACTCTCCTCCAAGACCAGCCGGGTGCAGTGAGCCAGAGTATCTTCGAAGTTGGCCAAAGCTCGCACCACCTGCGTCTTTCACCAGCGTTCTAAGGGAGAGAGAGCGGCATCTTCGGCAGAAGAGGAAGTCACAATCGAGGTACTGGTGGTCATGATCGCGGAAGCAGCGATTGGCGCCACCGGAACCGGAACAGTCGCTGGTGCCACCAGAGTGGCAGTGGCAGAGTTGCAGGTCACCACCGACAAGGAAGTGGCCATCAACCCAATGGGAGTTCCCCCTTGAGCTGGAGACCCTCGCACCAAGCGCTCACCCCCGACCGGTGCTCCCTCGAAGGTGGAGGTTCCCCCTTGTTGATCCGCAGGGACCAATACTTCCTCTTCGCTCGATAGCACCTCGTGAATCGAGGCGTCGTCATCCGTCTTAGATTCGCCTGAATGCTCCTCCTAAGAGGGAGGATCCTCCTTGCCAGTAACTTCACGAGAGGAGCCAACTACGGATACAAACAATAAATAATAACAATAATGAATGCCCCCTTCGCTTAGAAGGATTAACAGCATTAAAGCTCATGCTTACCTGAGCCCCTAGTTCTCTTTCGTCTCCACTCCCCCCTCTTCGTCAGAAGGGATGGGGATCGCTTTCTCGACTGCACTTGCACGGATTCAATGTGAACAGTCAGAAAATACGAACCCAACTTCGTACACAAGAGCACCGCGCCGAAAGATTACCTCCTGGCACAGGTGCAGGAGTCGTTGAAACCCCCGCTTGTGACCCCACATCGGATGAAGGAAGCATGTCCTCCGAAATCGCCGGAACCGCTTGCGGCGCGGCAGAAGGGGCAGGTTGAGCAACTCCCGCTCCAGAGACAGTGTTATCCCGACCAGCCACCGCTCTAGTGGTCACCATAGTCTCCTCGCTACGGGCCCTCTTGGTTGCTTCCGTTCTAGAGCTCTCCGCTGCTTCTCGCTGCCGTTTCGAGAGCAACGAGCTGCTTGGGGATAACAGAGGCACCCCCATCCACCCAGCAATCGTGCTCCGGGCTTGCTCCAGACGTTCACCCGCTCGAGCCAACTCAACAGGTTCCCTACGCTCGTCTTGAGGGTCCAAGGGAAGACTAGGAGAAGGAGTTCGCACCTCAGGCGCTGCAGATTCGTCTGGATCTATGTCGCCGCCTTCAGAGTCCTCAGCCGGGTCCTCAGACAACCGCTCCTTAACCGTTTGATGGCCCCTCCATCTCGAAGTACGTAGAGGCCTCCTGGGGGACCCCCCTGCTCCGCCAGACATGAGCCGCCAAACCAAAAGCCTTCGGGATCGGCACTGGCACCCCGATACCACCTGCAGTACAGGAGAGTGTGGTGCAAGTCGCGATCCTTCGTAGGTAGCTCAAAGCGGGCCTAGGTACCGCCAGTATAGGTCCAAAACCATCCCCGAGCTCCGTCCACCAATCCTCCTTCGAAGTGCAGGTGGGGACTACGCACCTCTTCAGCCATAACATGAGGTACCCCGCGAATAGAGCCTTCCCAGATATGGGGGACTTCGCCTGATGATGGAACGAGTGAAGGACCGTATCAGATTTAAATCCGCCATCGTCACGTTCGAGAGTCAGGGTATTTCCCTCTCCAGCGGTCCTCGCCTCCACCATAGATTGGTCGCACTCACCTAGCGGGAGAGCGGGCTTCCCCTTGACATCGTTCCCTGGGAACAGATAATCAGCCTAATTCTTGTGACTGATACCAGGAGTCCTCTTCTTCTTCCCCTTATGATCTGATGCCCCTAAAATACTAAGGCAGATATGGTAGTGGCAGAGTAACTCCCATAGAGTTTCGACCGCCAAAGGGGAATGGTCCAAAAGCTAATCAATCTCGTCTTGGTCCGGGACGTACTCTTCATAGGGAAAATCTCCCAGAGGCAGCCCCGACACATCATACATCTCGTGAGGGGTAATGCCAAGCTCCCCGTTGGGGGTGAAGAACGTGCCGCTTTCCGCACAGTACAGTTCCAGAATGCTGTGGAACTGGGAAGCATTGATCCGCAGACCATGTCGAGTGGCTTGAATGGCCGCATATAGCTCCGAATCCTTGAGGTCAGAATTCTCGGCCAGGACATAATCGGTGATCTTGGACCACCAAGTATCGCTACCAGGCACCGAATATACCCACCCCGGGGCTCTGAAGTCCTTTGGAGGGAATTTCCCACCAACGCGGAAGAAGCGGTGGTAAAAAGTCTCCGCTACCGCCGTCGTCTCCCCTGCTGGCAGCTCATTGGATAACAGGCCAGGGCGTAGACCCGTCACACGCTTACAGGAACTCTCCACACCATATCCAGCCGAGGAACCCGTAAAGACGCCACAGGTGACCCCGTCCTGAGTCGGAGTCAAGTCCCAGTTCATCACGCGAGGGACCATGAAGGATCGCAGTTCGACGATCGAGAACCCTCTCGGCATGCTGGGAAGGTAATAGTGAGTCCCTTTCACCGTGCGGAACCACCTGCTTTCTTTAAGCAGCAGAGCGGAAGGATCAGTCGCTGCATCGCCAAACAAAAACTAGGGCTTTGGTAGCTCCGCCCTGACATCATCGGTCAACACCGCATCGGTCGTCAATTCGCGTAATGTCAGATGATGCCCGTCTGAGACCCTCTGTATCAAGCCATGTGGCTTATCAACAGTGAACACAGGTGCCGGAGCCAAAGAAGGGAATCGAGGAGGTGCCGTATAACCCACATCCCCGGTGTAGCCAACAGCCGCACCCTCTGGAAGAGCCTCATCGGAAAAGGTCGCTGCGAAAAGGAACAAGAAGTCAGTCAAGACGAAATCCGCTGTAAAAGCGAAGTCGCCCGTCAAACAGAGGAGGGCCGAACTCGCCTGGCAAAAGCAAAGTTCGCCCCTCCCCTCTTCTCGCTAAAAGATTGAGTTCGCCCGAGGGGACAGAAATCATCCTCTGAGGGCGAATAGGGCTAACTTAGCCCCAAATCAGGGAGACTACCGAGGGACGGCAGAATTTCAGAAGGATGAGCGACCCTTATTCCCCCAAATCCAACACCAGGAAGATTTCGCGACTTACCTGAACGCGGCTCCGGCATGCGGAGGGGCGCATCGGCGGAGAGACGATCAGAAAAGCGTCTGGGCCCTTTTCCCTTTGCAATACACTTCTTGGATCGTGGCGCCATTGAAGGACGAAACAACACTCTATCCCCTTAAAAAAAGTTTTCGAGATTTTTTGAACACGGCAGCTCTCGAGGGGAGAAGAGGGCTCGTTTAAAAAGACCTAACCTCCCACGTGGCCACGACCACCCTTGAAAGGCGAACCCCCCACGAACGTGAGACGTGGACACGATCGAGATCGATGGCCCAGATCATCCTTGGTACACCGAATGAACCAAGATTGACGGTTGCATCCGACGGTTAGATTCGAAAACCACGGCCACGATCGGAACAAGGCGAGCGGAGTGGACGTCGAACTATCAAATCACGATAAAACCACACCACCTTGGCTGGAAGGGTAAAAAGCACCGCCAGCGGACACGTGGTCTGCTCACGCTAGGCCCACTTTCGTCCGAGGGAAAAGCCTCATCAACGAAATCCGCAGGACGGTCGAAAATTTTGCCATCAAAGCCCAGCTTCGCCTGCGTGACTCACCCACCCTTGGGAAACAGGCGATTCGCCCAACGTTGCACAATCAGCAAAATGACTTTGTTTAGACCCGCGCCCCAGGCGACTAGGGGTCAGAGTAGAAATCTTAGCATTAAGCCTAAGAGAAACCACTCGACAACTCATCATACTGAGGGGAATAGTATGGCTAGTCCGATTCAAACGGTAATCGGTAAAGGCAGATCAAACCCGTTGATAGCTGAGGATTTGCTAAAAATCCTAAGGCACTTGGTCCGTCCAAAATTTCTTTCTTCAAAGTATTCCAGACCACACGTAAGCCTGTTTTGGTCTGAAAACTTTGAAGGGGGTCTTGTAGATGGTAAAAATTACCACGGCGGACTAGCAAACAAATTCGCCCACAAGTTAAGACCGTCCACTGAGACGAGGAGTAGGGTGTAGCCACGAAACGGAGTCGGCAGCATACCTAGGCCCTCACGCGCCAAGTCACATGGACCCTCTAACAGAGTGGATCCGCCCTCATCAGCCAAGTCCGCTCGCAG
This sequence comes from Asparagus kiusianus, assembly GCA_022839385.1. NCBI lineage: Eukaryota > Viridiplantae > Streptophyta > Magnoliopsida > Asparagales > Asparagaceae > Asparagus > Asparagus kiusianus. The sequence goes on along the minus strand of BQKN01001070.1, from coordinate 672,077 downwards.
ATGTTCAAATCCGCCCTCATGAGCCACGTCCGCTCGTAGGGGTGCGAATTTGCCTTCACCCGCTCGCAGGGGCTCAAATCCACCCTCGTATACCAAATCCGCCCACAGAGGGCCACGTCTACCTACGTAAGCCGAAAACCGGGTTTCCAGGGACAAGCCTTCCCTATTTCCCGCGATGCGTGGGGAGGGAGCACAGTGCTCCCGATTCGTCAGACGGACGTCCGCAATCCAAACGAACAAGACAGGCGCCAGACCGGCCTGCATACTCATAAATGCGGGTCACCTCACCCATCAGAATGGGAAACCAAAGCCATCGGCGCGCCGCAAGCTATCTGGAGCTCGCTCAGACATGCGACGTCCATTCTCCAACCTCTGCCAAGACACAGGGAGGGGAGAGAAGGCGCAGAACCCCAGGACCATCAAATGGCCTCTCGGTGGCTCACAGCGCAGGTGAGCGGACAGCTGCCAGAGCAGCCTGCACCCTCATAAATGCCTCATAAATGCTGCTTACCTCACTGGTCTAAACCGAGAGCAAGAGCCGTCGGCGCTCGCTGAGTTGGTCAGATCCACTCAAGCATCTGGCAACCGCCGTCACGGGTACGAGGAGGGGCTTTTCCACTCCTACGCAACGCGACGCAACATGCAGCTCATCGAATGACCGCTGGCAACATAGAGAAACAGTAGAATGTCTCTGGACAATGTATGGCCACATCCCATAATTTAAGGGACATCCGAACTGTCTCTCTCTCCTATTAAAAGGTTTCTTTCAGCAACTTGGAAAGGGATCGATCGATTGATCAATCAAGAGAGGAAGAAGCTTTCTGCATACCCTTGCATTACAGCGCCATCTCCTAGCTCCGAGCCCCGATCGCCGGCGAGCCAGAAGAGATGAACTCCCTCACCTTGAGCTTCTACTGAGTACTGAAGCTCTCTAACAATCTCGGTCGAACCGTCCAAGGGAAGCAGACTCGGCACGAGCACCGAGCGAAGCATCCTGTAGCTACCTTAAAGTCCCCACGATTAAACAAAGAGGGCCTTCCCTCTGCTTCTGTTGTAATTCAGATTGATTTAGTTTGTAATAAGCTTTCTTATAAACACAAACAAAATCCCCCATTTTTGGGAAAATCAGAAATTTACACCTACACTCATTACATTTAAATTCAACTCCCATGGTCAATCTTCTTCAGGGTCTGGCTTGACATCGGCTTCATTACCACTGTCAACATCTTCTTTCTCCTGTGATTCTGAGTAGAATCTGTGTGGAAGTTTTCCACCCCTCTGAAAGGATACTTTTTCGTAATCAGGGTTCGGACTTCCCCCTCATCATTAACATATTTCATGACCTGATGTAGGGTCGACGGGACAATGTGGTTTGCGTGAATCCATGGTCGTCCTAACAATAGATTGTAGGACGTGTCAGCATCTATGATGTAATATGTCACCTCGGACTTGAGATCTCCGATTTGACACCTAAGCTTGATCTTCCCTAGGGGTTGAGTATTGTTGGCGTTGAAACCGAAGATAGTGGTCTGAGTGGTGTTCAACCGATGCATGAGAATCCCTAAGACCTGCATGACCCTGTAAAGCATGATGCTGAGTGCTGAGCCCGGGTCAACTTGAACACAGCTGATTTCTGAGGACCCAATATACCCTATGTAGTACAAAGGTCTGTCATGCTTGTGCTTTACCTACATATCGTCCTAAGTGAATGATATGCATGGTGGACTTCTTGCTACTTGTAGACATTGCAGGCAAGATTAATCTTCAGAAGCTTCAGGAATTGGAATGACTTGTGTGATAAATCTTTCTGTATTCTTTAATGCTTCAATTAGAGCTTCCTTGATGGTTTTGGACAATCTCAGGAGCTCATATAGGGTAATCCTAGCCGGTATATTGGCCAATTACGCCATGACGTTGAACTGGAAAGGAGCGTTTGATTCCCCAACTTCTTGAAGAAGATTCTTATTGTACCGGGTTTCCTTTTGTTTCCCTTTGTCAACTGACTTCTTGGGAACAGAACTCCCAGTGTCTTGGTGTTGTTCTTCTGCTTCTTGAGCATTCTGATCGTAGTCCTTCAGGTAAGCTCTTCCTGACCGAGTGCCAGGATTGCCTCCCGGATATGTTGCAAGAACAATCCTTTCTTCCTCTGAGTCAGTGAGAGGTTTGAGATGATCATCATTCTCATTTATGGAAGGGCTAATCATGTTAGATGACTTAGCCTTGCCTCTTTTCTTTTTGGACGAGGTGTTCATCCACTATTGGTCTTCAACCAGATCAGGATGGACCCACATGATCTCCCCTTTTGGGGTAGTCAAGGGTACCAACCCCCTGCCTTTCTGACTATGTAAGTTAGTATTTTTCATGTGCATTTCCCCTTTGTGGATGGGGATAACACCGTCTATAGCTGCTATTGGAGGGAAATCACTGAATTTGACCGCTATCAAATTAGTGGATACGGTCTTCTGTTCGGGCTTTAGTGTGAGCATGTTAGCATTCACCAGATTTTATAAAATGTCTTTGAAGACATAGCATTTTCTAGTAGAATGTCCCAAGAACCTATGATAACGATAGTAATTAGGATCATCCACCTTCCCTGCTTCATCTGGTTTTCTAATCTCAGGGAGTTGTAATTTGTTGTTCTTCCGAAGTAGTTGGAACAAGGTGTCCACATGCTCTTCTTTGAATGAGTATTGCTTGGGCGCTCTTTGTTGGTTCGGTGCTTTGCCTTGCTTCGCAGGTGATGCGCGCGTGTTGGTGTCGGCATCTAAAGTCTCCTTTCCCTTAGAGCGCGGAGCATTGTTCTGGTTACGTTGCTGTTGTGGCTTGGGTTGAGTAACTTCTTCAGCCTTGGCCCGAGTAACGATTTCTTCAGCTTGTTCTCCTTGCGAAATCAATTGTCTCGAGGAGCGGCATTCCGCTACCCCTATTTGAGCAAGGAGCTGAGTCTACAAATTATGCCTGCAAGTTTCAACCAAGGTCGATTAGGTCATACCTGACGGGCATCGTAATGCCATGCTACGGAATCTTTCAACATAAGTCTTGATGGACTCTCCTTTCCTCTGCTTGGTAGCGAGGAGAGTTAGGACTGAGACTTCTGTATCATCTTCGAAAAACCTGACCAAGAAAAGTCTTTCTAGATCTACCTATTTTTGAATAGATCCAGTAGGCAGCTTCATGAACCACTCGAAAGCAACACCCTTAATGGTACCGATCAACAAACAGGTCAGAATGGCGTCGTTTGTTACCACATCTCCTGTCCGTGACTTGAAATAGTAGATGTGTTGGTTTGGTGATCCTGTGCCATCGAAGGGCTGCAAGGTTGGAGCCTTAAATTTTGGTGGATAGGGAGTTGTGTCCCATTCAGCAAGATAAGACCGTACTACCCCTTCCTCACGAAGTTCGCTTCTGTTGGCGATTGCGTTGAGGCGGGCTTCTAGCTCATCCACTTTAGACGACTAAGGATGTAGCTCTCTTTCTATCTCCTTTTCATTTTCAGAAGAGGATTCCAGGTTGTGAGTTTCACGATCTGAATTCTCGGGCGCTTTCTGCTTTCCCTTTAACATTGTCTTCCGGGAAGACTCAGGTCTTTAGCCTTTTTTAGCAAGGAGCTGGACCAGTATATCCTTCATTTGGAGAAGGATTTCTTGCTGCGCTTGAAGCATGGCTTGCTGCTTGTCGACTCTCTTTGCTAAATCATCATGGCCTCCGGTCATGTAAGCGGGAGCTTCTCGTGCCATGATGGAGCTTGATGATTGAGAATCAGCAATTGCTGAATGTTCGTCATTGGAAGTAATCCCTTTGGCCAGATTTTAATAGTTAACCAAGCGGATAGCTCATGTTCAAGTCCGAGTGTGTCGGTATACTCCTTCGAACTCGTCACAAATTTCCTGAACAGTGGGGAAATGACTTCTCTCTGATTGATCAAAGCCGGGAGCCGAGGCTTTCCCTCTGCCGATCACATTGATAGTGACTTCAGGGTATTCAGTTTCAGCAATCTTTTTTTAGGGCAACATTGTCGTTTGGCAGGTCTAGCAATATTCGTTAATCTATTGAACACCAATTGTCGAGGTGCAGATGAGCAATAGTGGCATTCCGAGAGGACCGCAGAAATAAGCCGCTCACATTGGCAAGAATGCGCTGCTTGCGGTGTTAGTCTTCTTCTTGATAATAATTCGCGTAAATCCGACACTTGAGAGGAGCTTTTTGCTGAGCATGAAGACGAAGATGGAACCCCCAGCTCTTGAGTGGGTAAGACTGGTTCTTATCGAACATGGATTTTAAACCCATGTTGGCCTTTTTGAACTTGGCGGACCACGTCGCGTTCTTGAGAAGAAATGCGAGGGTCGGGTTTAGATTTGTAAACATTAGGCTGAGGTCTGCATTTAAATGATGAAACAGACCACTGAGGGTCATGTTTTGGTTAGATGCACCCATGGGGTGTGCATTTGATTGATGAAACAGACCCCTGAAGGTTATGTTTTGGTTGAACGCACCACGGAGGGTTACGTTTGGTTAGTGAAATAGACCCCTGAGGGTCATATTTCGCTTGAACGCACTCTTGAGATATGCGTTTAACTTTAGCGGCGCCTTTCTGAGGGCCGCGTTTTGGATGAACAACGCACCACTGAGGGTCGCGTTTCAACTGTATCACCCGAGGCTCATAAGTGGATTCATTGCTACGAAGCGTGCGTGCTGGAGTGGAAACACATTGTTCGGGCAGAACCTCAAAAACGCGATCCTCACATTGGGCATGGGATCGGCTTTCTCGAAGATGTGCTCATCGTGTGGATCTTCTCTGTCTTCAAGCGGCGTTCATTTTGGCTTGTTTTAAAACCTTGGTAGCAACGTCATTGGCGTTTATAGAGTCTGTCTCCTCTATAGGCCATTTATGACCCGTAACACGTCGTGTTGACGCGGACGTGGAACGTTCAACTCGCTGGACGAGTTCGGTAGAGGCTAAGCCCACTCTTTTGGTGGAGGGTTTGATCAATGAATCCTAACCGAAGGAGAGGGCTTTCTTCGGCACTTCAGCAACAGTTTCGATCTCTTTGGAGATCTTGCGAATGTTGCGCCTAGCTTTGGGGCTAAGCGATCCAGAGGAGAGGGCTTCCTCATATTTGGCTTGGTCAAACTCTATGATAAGAGTTTCGACGGTTGTTCCCGTGAGATGAACGTCGGATTACACCACCACTTCTTCATCAGAGAAGCTAATCCCCAGCGGAGTCGCCATCTTTTGTTTGGTGTAAAATTTGCAGTAAAAAGAATAAAAGAAAATTGACTTGTATTCTCTCGATCTTAATTACAATTTGAATTCCGATTACAAAAGAGAGGAGAATGATCTGGATTCTCCCCTTTGTTTATGTTCGCGGGAAAAATCGTTGCTTTCTTCTTCATTGATTCCATTGCACTCTCAATAACAGTTTTTCGATTACAAAGATCCGGTCTTTTTATAAGATCCGGTTACAATGAAAATCAAATAAAAGAAATTAAAGATTACAACTTTTTCTCTTGTTTGTCGAACAAATCACGAGCTCCTGTTTTGCGGTCGCTCGCTTGCGTAGGTTCTTCGCCTGCGCCGGGGTTTATCCGTGGACCACCGTGAGATCTAGATCCGGTCGGATCTATGCAGTACGACGGTATTATTTCACGAAGGAAATAATAGCCGGGGGGATTATTTCACCAAGGAAATAATCGCCCAAATCTCGGGATCAAAGACCAAGCTTTGATCCGGAGTATGCCTGCGTAGATCTGAGATCCGGTCCTCTCGAACTCTTGCCTTATTTGGCGTTGACGATCGCCGAGCACCAGATCTGGAAGAGCAAGTCCTCGAAGTCCCAAAGCTTGGATCTTTTTAAGTTCTGAGCCTCGAATCCAGCAGAGCTTCGCCTCTCCAAATTTTCCAACCCTTGAAACAAATGAACCACCTCTCCTATTTATAGGCCATCTGAACTGTGCTTGCGCACAGGTGGCCGACACACCGAGCCACCTTGAGGTGGCTCGGTTTCGGCCGAGCCCCTCTAGGTGTTTGGGTTTCCGTCGTTTTGTTTTCCGGTTCTGTCCGTGATTCGGTTGTGTGGTTGATTTGTTCGGACTCGATTCGTTGACCTGATTTGGCAGTAAATCTGGTTCCTGATTAGGCAGTAAATCCACTTCTGAGTTCGAGTCCGAAACTGATCTTGATTCGATCGTGATTCGTCCGTGTCCGCTCTTGGTTGGATGACTCGTTGATTCCTCAACCCGTTAGCTAAATTCCGCATGCGAGTGGATTTATTCCGTTGTTTGTGTGCGGTTCGTTAGCCTCGTAGTCTCGTTAATCCGTTTCGTCGCGTATCACTTGGCTTCGGTGTTGTGGACTAACGATCGTGTCTGCATACGTCGCCCGATGGTCGGTTTGACGTCGTCGAGCTGTGTTAAGGGACCTATAGGTAGTTTTATACGCCTACAGATACCCCCTCCAAAGTATTTCAGCCTCGTTCTTTTATAGAAGAGTCTGGAATACTTTGGATATGATTATCCCATCCTTCAACTGGTTATGACGGGATATCTGGAATGGCTTCTATTCTTGATTCCTTCAGTCCTCCAGGCTATTCGGTGCTTTGTCGAATGTCTGTAAGGGTCCCGGTGCTGCATTTATTGTCTGACCGTCTGTCGGAATTTTGAATTTGAAGTTGATTCTCGATTTCCTGACTTTTTAGCTCGAGTTTGCTGACCTCCGATTGTCGGTGTTGAATCATCATTTACAACGTGTTGTCCGGCGTTTGAGCTTCCTTGTGACGCGTTGTCCGGCGTCCAGGCTTCATTGCGACGTGTTGTCCGGCGTTCGACACAGTTTATACTCGTACGTCTTCTGGAGTATACACAGTTTAAGCTCTTAAGGAATTGGAGCGTGGCAAATACTTGAGTCACGAGACCAATCTATGGAATTGATGCGTCAATGACTCGTATTTATAGAATTTTTGGCAAATTTTCAGCCATCAACGAGTTTGATAAGCCTTTACCGACTACCGTTTGAGTCGGGCTAGCATGCGGATTGTTTAAGTCCGTTCCGCATGTGACGTTAAGCTAAAAGAGTTAACCATTTTAGTGCTACGATATTGAATACGTAGACTTCGTCTTTCTCCTGTGAAAAGACTAAACAGCAACGTGTATGAGACGTTGACTTAGGATTTTTGGTAAATCCTCAGCCTTCAACGGATTTGACGTGCTTTTACCGATTACCGTTTGAATCGGGCTTACATGCGGATTGTTTTAGTCCGTTCCGCATGTGACGTTGTGCTAAAGGAATGAACTCCCTTAGACTTTGTGCTATGATGTTGAATACATAGGCTTTACCATTTGTTACGGGAATAGGCTACCTGACGACGCGTGTTAGGCGTTGACTTTAGGATTTTTGGCTAACCCCTAGTCTTCAACGGATTTGATTAGCCTTTACCGACTATCGTTTGAGTCGGGCTAGCATGCGGATTGTCTAAATCCGTTCCGCATGTAACGTTGTGCTAAGGGAATGAACTCCCTTAGACTTTGTGCTACGACTTCGAATACGTAGACTTTGCCATTGTTACGGGAATAGGCTACCCGGCAATGTGTATTAGACGCTGACTTATCCTTACTTAGGTTTCAGTATAAGATACCCCAGAATCAAACTCCGGTGTCTTTTTCTGCGGAGAAAGACTAAACCGGCGGCGCGTGTTAGGCGTCGGCATATCCTTTCTTAGGATTCAGGATGAAATTCCCCATGCGTGTAAGGCATGGATTTTGGTGTTATTAATAATAACCTGCCACAATGTTGAATATGTGAGCGAGTGTTCTTTTTAACGGTTAAGAACTAACCGGCAGCGCGTGTTAGGCGCAGACTTATCCCTGCTTAGGTTTCAGGATAAAATACCCCAGAATCGAACTCTGGTGTCTTCTTCTACGGAGAAAGACTAAATCGGCAGCGCGTGTTAGGCGCAGACTTATCCCTGCTTAGGATTCGGGATAAACTTCCTAGGATGAATCCTAAATTCTTGGAAAAGGATTGGTGTGGGAAGGAAGAATTTCATATTCTATTCCCCGGTCTTCTTTTAGGGTGAAGGCGAACCCGAATACAAGGAAGGAAGAATTTTATATTCTATTCCCAGTTGGAAAGGAGACTCGAGGTGGGATCTCCACCCCCAGAATCCAAAAGATTCGGATAACCCTAACTGTCGGAAGGTTTGATTACCGAACTAAAGATGAATTTCTCGTTTATCGAGAATGAATTATGGTTTTGGTCCTAACTGTAAGAAGGTTTGACCAAGCGGGAGCCTGAGATGACCCTAACTGTAGGAAGGTTTGATCACTCGATTTGAAAGTGGACCTCTCGTTCGTTGGAGGAATCGAGAGGGGATTTTGGTTGTGGTCCTAACTGTAGGAAGGTTTGACCAAGTGGGAGGTTTAAAACGATCCTAACTGTAAGAAGGTTTGATCGCTCGATTTGTGGGCCTCTCGTTCATTGGAGGAATCGAGAGGGGATTTTGATTGTGGTCCTAAGATTTGACCAGGTAAACAGTGGGTTTAGTGCTTATCATTTTATTTGTAATGATCGGGTTATCCCTAAGAAAATTATATGTAACATTCTTTCGGGAACTTTCCGTTACATGAATTATCCACCCCCAGCTTTTCTTGCGAAACTGGGTTTATCATTGTATCGGCTGCATGATCGGGTTATCCTTAAGAATACCACGCATGGCATTCTCCAGGAACTTCCCGTGGAAGAAAGGAAATAGTTTAGACTCATATACCTATTGGAGTATCAGGGAGTAGTTTAACCTCTTATACCGGTCGGAGGATTGAGAAGCAGTTTATACTCATATACTCTTTGGAGTCTTAAGAAGCAGTTTATACTCTTATACTTATCGGAGTGTTGCCGTTCTCAACTGGCTTACTCTAGCGTTATGACGCCGGCTTCAACCAAGGTCTGGATGCTATTCTTTAAAGTAAAGCAGGCCTTGGTGGGATGAAGGATCCTCCTGTGATACGCGCAGTACTTCGGATCCGCAGTATCGTTAGCTTCCTCCTGATTCGAGATCGGTGGCAGCTTGATCTTGTTATTTTCAAGGAGGAATTTGAAGATGGCTGGAACATCTTCGTCCTTGAAGGAGTACTCTTTTTGGAGCCTCTGATCCGAAATCTTCTGCTGTCTCCGGGGTTATTGTTGTGACGTTTGATTAGCATCAACAGCCGCTGCAGGTGTCTTGCCCTTACCACGGGAGGCGAAGTTAGAATTCGGAGGATTAGTTGTTGATTGACTCCTCTCGGCTTTCTTCCTTCGGAGGAAGCGTTCGGCTTGTTCACCGCGCACCTTCAAGTCTTTCCAAGTGTTGGACAGTGTTGTCCCCATTGCTTCCAACACGTCCAACGCGAGGTTGTTGTGGCAAGTCTGGAGAATAAACTCCTCCGTGATCGGGTCCCGGCAATTCATCGCCTTGTTCCGGAACCTTTTGACGAAGGTATCCACTAATTCCCCGTCTTTCTATTTCTCGTCGAGCAACGATCCGATAGATATCTCGGTGTCGTCGTTGAAGAAATTAGTGAGGAACTTAGTCTCCATATCATCCCAGCTGTTCACGCTACCTGGCTTGAGGCGGCGATACCAATCGAAGGCGGCTCCGCGAAGAGTGCCAACGAATGACCGTACCATCAGAGGCTCATTGCCAGAGATTACCCCCAGGTGTGATTTGAAATAAATCACATGCTGAGTGGGTGAACCCTTCCCATCAAACGGCGTGAAGTTGATTAGGTTGAACTTCGCCGGATATGGGATTGATTCCCATTCTCTTGGGTATGGACAAGGAATGCCCGTTTTCTTCACCTCTTGAGCAGAAATCAATGTATTGATCTTGCTTTCGAGGTTTTTGATTTTCAAGCTTTCACATGTATCTTCGTTAGCACGATTCTGAGGTGGAAGCATGGTGTTGTGACTAGCATCCTCATTACCACCCCCTGCATGGACGGGCGGATTATTGGCATTGCGAGCTTCATCCGTATCCTGGTGCTCATCTTCCTGAATAACCTGGTTACGGCGGCTTGGTTCGCCTTGCTGGTTCGTCAGTGCCTGGATTTGTTGCTCATGCATTTCTCTCATATTCTGCATGACCATCTGCATTTCGAACCTGAAGCTCTCCTGTTGTTTGGCCATGGCTTCTTCGAGCATCTTAGCCACTTGTTCCGCGCTTATCATAAACGACTCGCGGGGTTGTCCTTCACTGGACACTGTGTTATCTGATGCGATTGCAGAGTGAGCATCCGATTCTTCGTCTTCCGAAGGCAGTCTTGTCCGAACCCTACCATAAGTTGCTCATATGATGGCTCCGGACTGCAGATGAGTTACACGCCGAGGTATTTTCGGAATCGGCTCGGGATTACCCTGTGTTGATGTCTTTTTGCTGGTCATGTTAGCGGTGACCCTCGTAAATTCTCCATCTTCAACCGCCGTTCTTCTTCGTCGGAAACGCCTAGGCCTTGGTTTTAGCATTTCGATACTGAGTCTTTCGAAAACCGAAACTCTTTCGGGGACTGTATTGGTGCAGTTGCACTCAGACAATACCGCCCGGATAAGTTTGGAACATGGGCATTGAGTTTCCAGCCTTTGAGGACTTCTCTTTCTGGCTTTGCTCGTACCCCCAACACGATAGTACAACTCGTCCGTTTGAAAGTCAGAGCAACCTATCGTGTGTTGGCACGATTTTCCAGGTATAACGTCCTCGTCATCAGACGAGAATGTTTCCTTCTAAGGGCGAATTGCCTTCTTCGGGCTTTCGAGAGTCACACGCCTCGAAACATGCCTTTGTGGGCGTGAATTCTCAGCGGGCTCCTGGACTTCAATACGCAGCGTAGTGCGCTTAGTTGCCCTGATTTCCTTGTCATGTTGAGAGTTGCGGCGACCCCCAGCATGTTGAATCGTTCGGGGTTTCTTCATTGGGCCCAAACGTTCCTGAACTGGAGCTTTGCTTCGCTCCTCGGGAAGTGGACCGAGGCACTCCAAGACTGACTTCCTTTTCTGGGATGGTCCTGCGGGATCTCCCGGAGCAGTTGTGGAAATCATCGGCGATTTGGGTTGGTTCGCCGGAGGTTAAACTTTTGAAGGCTGCAGTTGTTGTTCCTTAGCCTGAATTGTCGCTTCAGACTTCGGCCTCCAAACTTTGTGGGTTGGTGGTGGCTTCCTGGCCACCTCTTTCTGCAGCTTTCTACGGGCTTCCTCGACTTAAGCCCGTGCCTGCGCTGATAGTGCGTGGCGCTTGCGAATGCGCTCATCTAGCGTCGAAAGATTCCGTTTGACACGGACCCACTCGTTCGTTGGCGGCTTAGAGGAGCTACCATTCATTGGTTGTTGAGGCTTTTTGCCTCTCTTGTTCTTCAGATCTGCGTTGTAGCGGATTCCGTCAACAGACTCCATTGCCTTTGCGAATTGTTTCGCAAGGCATTGACGTTGCCTTTGGTGGGCTCTCTTCGAGAGAGTCACCACGCCTTCTGCGGCGGAAGAGTTGGTCAGAGCAGATCTGACCTGGTTGGAAGTTGGAGGAATCTCACCCGATGCGACTTTGGCATCAAACGGGACGAGATCTTCGTTGGTATTTTCGACATCTTCATACCAACGAATTTTTCTCCTGGAAGGGAACTTCTTGGACTTGCGGGGGGAGGTAGATCCAGACGAGGACGACAGGTATTCCTCGAACTTCTGCTGGTCGAACTCGTATTCGACCTCCTCCACGACCGGGATAGAGATCCGCGGCTGCGACGCTCCGATCTCGGCAGCGAGATCGGCGGCTCCCACTGTGGTCGCCAGATTGTTCGCGGGAAAAATCGTTGCTTTCTTCTTCATTGATTCCATTGTACTCTCAATAATAGTTTTTCGGTTACAAAGATCCGGTCTTTTTATAAGATCCGGTTACAATGAAAATCAAATAAAAGAAATTAAAGATTACAACTTTTTCTCTTGTTTGTCGAACAAATCACGAGCTCCTGTTTTGCGGTCGCTCGCTTGCGTGGGTTCTTCGCCTGCGCCGGGGTTTATCCGTGGACCACCGTGAGATCTAGATCCGGTCGGATCTACGTAGTATGACGGGTATTATTTCACGAAGGAAATAATAGCCGGGGGGGATTATTTCACCAAGGAAATAATCGCCCAAATCTCGGGATCAAAGACCAAGCTTTGATCCGGAGTATGCCTGCGTAGATCTGAGATCCGGTCCTCTCGAACTCTTGCCTTATTTGGCGTTGACGATCGCCGAGCACCAGATCTGGAAGAGCAAGTCCTCAAAGTCCCAAAGCTTGGATCTTTTTAAGTTCTGAGCCTCGAATCCAGCAGAGCTTCGCCTCTCCAAATTTTCCAACCCTTGAAACAAATGAACCACCTCTCCTATTTATAGGCCATCTGAACTATGCCTGCGCACAGGTGGCCGACACACCGAGCCACCTTGAGGTGGCTTGGTTTCGGCCGAGCCCCTCTAGGTGTTTGGGTTTCCGTCGTTTTGTTTTCCGGTTCTGTCCGTGATTCGGTTGTGTGGTTGATTTGTTTAGACTCGATTCGTTGACCTGATTTGGCAGTAAATCTGGTTCCTGATTAGGCAGTAAATCCACTTCTGAGTTTGAGTCCGAAACTGATCTTGATTCGATCGTGATTCATCCGTGTCCGCTCTTGGTTGGATGACTCGTTGATTCCTCAACCCGTTAGATAAATTCCGCATGCAAGTGGATTTATTCCGTTGTTTGCATGCGGTTCATTAGCATCGTAGCCTCGTTAATCTGTTTCGTCGCGTATCACTTGGCTTCGGTGTTGTGGACTAACGATCGTGTCTGCATACGTCGCCCGATGGTCGGTTTGCGTCGTCGAGCTGTGTTAAGGGACCTATAGGCAGTTTTATACGCCTACAGTTTAATTCTGGGTTCTTCACGGTAGTGATGGAGTGCCTCCTTCGAATACTTGCATCGAATTTGCTCTCCGTTGACGATTCAACCGTCTTATCTCGTGAGAATAATTAATTTATGTGATAAGTTTAATGGATAACTCTTACTGAGTTTAAGAACTCAGAACGAGTTAAAACTCTATGGGAAGAGTTGTTAAAACCGAATAATCGGTTAAGAAGCCAAGTAGATTTGTTTGTTGTTGAAAGATGCTCCAAAACTAGATCTTCTTGTTGCTGAAAATCCAAGAGATTCCCTCCTTAGGTGATAGATGATCCGATCTTATCCCCCCTAAGGAACTAATCTCCAAAATCTAAACCTCTATGCCGAAAAGATCTAACCTCCAAAATCCCCCTTACTCTGTTGAGTTTGTTGAGGTTTTATAGAGGGATAAGGGGTTGTAACTGCCCCCTTAATTCGCTCCTAAGTGGGCGTGATTTCCTCAGATAGTGGGAAAAACAGATCTGAAACTGTTTGACTCATGTTTGAATGAGTCAAACGCCCAATTTGGCATTTAGGACCATAACTCCGCGTTTTAGGATTCAAACGCGGAGTTGGGTGTTGACCGAACATCGAAAATACGAGGGCCGCTTGTGTTTTTCTTGTTGAAGCTTGGAAACGCGGGGGTCGCCTGCGTTTTGCTTGTTGAAGCTTGGAAACGCGGGGGTCGTCTGCGTTTTGCTTGTTGAAGCTTAGAAACACAGGGTCGCCTGCGTTTTGCTTGTTGAAGCTTGGAAACACAGGGGTCGCTTGTGTTTTGCTTGTTGAAGCTTGGAAATGTGGGGGTCACCTGCATTTCAGGAATTGAAACACGAAGATGAATTCCGCGTTTAGAAGGGGCTAGTTGACTTGTAACCTCTTCTGTAGAGCGTTGCAAGGACCATTGTTCAATAATCTTTATTTTAGCTGTTGTGGGGTGTGAAAGTCGTCAGATTGTAACTCTCACAGTTGATTGTGAAGACCACTGAATAGAGTTTTCATCAATTGTCGGAAGCGTCATTAATTTGTAACTCTTCTCGATCTATGTGAAAAGTCATTCATTTATAGTTTTCATTTGTTGACATGAAAGTTATCTGGTTGTAACTTTCATCATCGAGATATGGGAGTCGTCGGATTGTAACTCTCCTCATTGAAGCTTGATGGGAATCAGCTATCTATTGTGATTTTTAGACAGCCTACAGGCGTACTTAAGCTTAGGTAATTGAGTGATGAGCAAGCTAAGGCTAGGTTTCTTTCAGTCATTCTGAAGAGTTGGGTTAGACGACTTGTTTTGAGAAGATTTTAGAGTGCGGTCTTTAAAGCCTACTAAATCAGGTTGTGATTCAGGTGACTCTGATCATAGTGAGGAAGACCTTTCACAAGAAGGAAGAGTAAACGTACGATTTCTATCTAAACCACTATAAAAATACTCGTGTGTTTTTATGCTAGTTTGCTTTTTTTTTTGTTATTTTTGCTATATTTTTTGTGTTTAGTCGTAAAATTGTAGCAATCTTTTTTGCACCCCCCAGGGAACATGCATCCTAGTTCCAACCTTTTTAATCAACAAGAAAAAGAGAAATATTCCCATAAGTATATGGGTCACAAGGGAATTACTGACTAAATACTTTGTAGGAGTTTAAGCCAGTAATTACCAGGAAATATTACTTCTCTAAGAAACAGCACCTTCCTAAAAACCATGTGGTTTCAAGCACTAGATGCTATAGGAGATCTAAAACCTAAATTAATTATAATATATATTTTTAACTTTGGAAAGATAATTAGAATTGATATGTGACACCCTTGGTTTCACACAAGGCTGTAGTTCAAGGTGAACCCAAGGATATCAAACATGTCATACATCCAACACTGTGCAATAACATATCTTACCATCACAGTAATATCTCTCTAGTGGAATCAAATACAAGAAGTGCAGGTACAAGCAGGTAGATTAAAGGTAATGATACAAGGAACACAATATAAAGAAAAATCCAATAATAAATGTAATCATGTTCCAACAAAAAAAAGAAATACATTTGATAATCTGAAATAAAAGTGAAATATCTTAATACATAGAGTCAACTGAAGTAGTACTAAGGTACTCAGCCTCCAAAATGAAACATATCTCTAAAGACTGAAACAAATGATAGACTACTATGGAGCACAAATTAACTACTGATAAATAACGGTGAGCTAAAGTGAGTCTCTGTCAACCTGCGACTCTCTGTATGCCTGACTCGCTGCCTGAAAAAGATGAAAGCAACAAGCGTCAAAGCTCTAGTGAGAACATCTCCACCGCCTCCAGTGGGAAGGGGGTTAGGTGTATAAAAATATAAGTTATAACATATATGATATATGAGTCATATGCACTAAACTAAGAGGAAATTGATATTTAGAAATACACAACACGAGAATAGGTACGTCGAGCGAAATAATCCAAACAAGAAAACTCTCATATATATACCATGTATCTTAAATTATGAATCCCTAAATATCAACTCTAAATTCTATGAATAAGAATAAGTAATAAAGAACAAACATTACCAAGCCTAATCCAAAACATGTCATAACTGTCATATCATAGTGCCTCGTACTACCCTCGAGTAGTTGGTGTGGGAAATAAGAATAAAATTCGATAAAAGATATCGTCTGGGATATGTTCATGTATGATAAACCATAATCTTTACAATCTACCCTCGAGGTAGGTAACACAGGAGCAAAAATACAAATTTGTGATCCTTTACAAAGATAAAATAATGATGCTGAGTAAGACGCTCACAATATCATGTGGCTCATCAAAATATTTTGCGGCTCACTACCTTACTCGAACACCCTGTGAAATATAGGCATATCAACTTATTCTGAAAAACAATGATGCATAATGGAGTGTAGTCCATTGCGGTCTCATTGCAGTATACCAAGTAACTCACTCAGAGTATAGTCAATCCGCGGTCTCATTACGGTGCACCAACTAACCCCACTCAAGCATCCAAAACTATCATAAAATGAAATATACGTTACTCTCTATCATGACAAACTCAAAAGGTTAGATTACGCACCTCCAAAAGCTCGTGCGTGCTCAAATCCAGTGTGTGACCTCTCATGGTCTTGTACGTAAATCAACACAGGACTCGCACTTCATGTTCGTGATCAAAAACATGTGAGAAAGAAGAAATATGAACCAAACAACACAACATCGATCGACCGATCATGTCCCATCAGTCGACTGCTGGCATGCACAAAACATGCACAAGCAGCCTTGATCGGTCGACTGATGCCTGAGTTTGATCGTCCGACTAGCGGAAATCTCTAGTTTCCTGCATAATAACCAATCAACTGGTTTCCTTAATCAGTCGACAGACCAAAAGTAAATTCTCAATTTCCTGAGAAAAGCTAGATTCGATCAAAATCCATAAAAAAAACTAAAATTTCTACAAGGATACTCATGTGTAAATCTTGATTTAAAGTAATTAGGGTTTATTCTACTACATGAAAACACAAATATAAACTTTTGAAGGAACCTACTGACCCTAACATGTTATATTGGTAAACTCATCATGAAAACAAAATCAAATCGACAAAATCTCATGTAAATTTTACTTTAGAACTTATACCTAAATTAAAAAATATGTTTCATGATATTTTAAATCAAAAAGATCAGATCCTTATATCATACAGATTAAAAGTGTGATCTTTACTCATAAAATATGTTTTAAAAATCCTATAAAACCAAATAAAACCAAAAAATACGGGGATGAGATTGGAGGAGATGAAACTCGCCTCAAAATTTATGATGAACTCCCAAACACGCGACAGACACGATCCTCCTTCGTCAAAAGCCGCTGATCTCCTCCTTCTTTAGGTCTTTTTGCTTCTCAAAGCTTCGCCAAACTCAAAAGGGAATCTCTAGGGTTTTTGAGGAAAGGGTGGTTGCTGGTCGACGTGGGAGATGATGAAAAACAGGAGGAAATTCAGGTATATCTTATATATATAGGTGTGTGATCAAACGGGCCCCAATCTGACTCGGTTTGAAACCTAGACTTTGTGCATTGATCGGTCGACTGATGACATTCAATCAGTCAACCGACCAATGGCTTATTTCAGCCGACTGGTTCTTAATATACATGCATGTTTACACTATTATATATCCATATATGTACTTAATCGGTCTCAAATCGATTACAAACATACTCGTTCATCCCAGAATAGTATCAATCATGATTAAACTCATTTAATATTATTTACCATAATATTTTAAAATTACGGGGTTCTACATGATCACTTCTCATTGTTATAAAATAATGAATCGTCACGTAATTAGCAACTCAATATAAATGGTTAAACAAGTGCTTGACAAAGGGAAAACATAAAGAGGATTCTCCATGTGTAGTGCTATGAATGACATGATTAGTACACAGTAACAAATTTTAAATCAGTAAAATCAATATATAATATTAATATAAGCAATAAATATCAATATTAGGAATTAAACAATCAGGAAAATTAGAATGTTACCTCAGTATAATCATCAATTTTAAAATACATGCAAAAATATATGTCTGTTCTTTTTCTTCCTGCTATTATTTTCTTGAGAGGGTCCTCTATAGGATCTCTTCCTCTTCTTTCTTTCCTCACTAATACCAACCATCTCCTATTTTAATTTTAATTTTCACAATGATATATTGCACTTGTAATGGATAAGACACCTACGTTTAATATCTAGTTGTCCACTTTGTACGCAAACTTTTCCTTAAATATCTTTTCGCACTTGAACTTCTTGCCATATAGTTGAGAGGATGCCAGGGCAAACCCTAGCTAAGTCCACACGGATCACACCACCCACAATTTCCCAGCAAAAAATGAAATAAAATAATAATAATAAAAGACATACCTTTCACGTCATTGCCCATTTCAAGATGTATGGATCCATATCCTAATACCCACAAACAAATGCACACATAAACTTTGAAGTTATATAATATTAATATATCATTAATATATTTCCACAGAATATATTACAACACCTTGGAGCAACCAACCAATCTCGTACAAGTAGTAGACATTAAGCAAGCCACAAGTTCACCTACACTCTAATAAAAAAGCCATCACGTAGGTCAAGATAATAGGCTATTAAAAAAAGATAATGCTATTTTAGAGGCAGGAACTTTTAGTTTAGTGTGGGGCTCCTTGTATTATATTGATGATTGATGATTGATGATGGATGCAAGCAATGGGATTCCTTTTCCTACGCTCTGTGAAAGAAAAGTTAAAAAGACATTAGTTTAAGATGGGGCATAATTAAACAAACGCAAGCATGCCCTTGAGCTTATAGTAATGGAAGAGAATTGTATTTAAAGTGGTGCAAAGGTCACTAGATATATATTATATTTGTCAATGATTATATTTTATTTAGATAAGATCTATTTGGGTAAGATTTTTATCAAGATATATACTCTCGCATGCGAGCATAATGTATGACTAGTTTCACCGTTCTCAGATCAACTTGTTGCTATCGAAAAGAATCAAACATCTTGCTCGCATGCCCATGCACTCACATAGGATAAATTAAAGGATAGCTACTTAATTATTTTGGCACACTCTTTGTTTAAATATTGGTTATTAAATTAGGGTGGTTTGGAATAAACTATAAGTAATCGTTGTAAGAGAAATGGTTCTATATTCTCACTAATCTTGGGATTAGTTTATTCATGTTGACGTGGATTGGAGATACGGCTTTCAATATGAGAAAGCTGACGTGGACATCTGTACTCATAACCACTTCAATCTACTTTTTTTTTAATATTTTTGAGCCACCAGTTGCCAAACGAGACGTGTGTGCTTCAACGTCGCACAAGTGTTGCCTCCTAGAATCGGGCAGGGTTTGATGAGATATGCAGATCCAAAACCATACCTCCAAGTGGACATGAAACCAAACTTGCACGGAGCCTTAAGGCGTTTGGCGACCTTGAAAATTTGGGTTATGACTGAACCTGATCCAAGTTTAAGTGGTTTTTATTTGGTAAATGAGAGTACTAAAACTTGCCTACTTTGTTGTATCTCAAAATTGGTCACTAAACCATTTATTTGGACTAGAGGGGATGGTTTAGCACAAAACCGGACTATGACTGGTCCTGACCTAATTTTGTGTAGTTTGCCAAACACACTCGTAGGGCATGTTTGGCTATCTCGTAAAATTGGACTAGGTTTAAACCCGATCTAAATTTAAGAAGAATCTTGATTCGGTAGAACTGGATCAAAGGTGGCCTAACTTTACTTTAGCTAAAAAACGAACCACTAAACTGGTTCTATTTTGAACTACCTCCTCCCAATTCAAAAAGAACCAGTTTTATACAATTTGTCAAATAGGCTCTTAGTTACAAGGTTTTTACACTTGAGAGGGAGCCAAGAGTTAGAGCCCTAGTATCATCAAGAGGAATCAACTCATTCAAGAAAATTCTCAAGGATGGAGCCCACCTCAAATTCATTTCAATTTGAGAAAAGGTAATGACAAATTCAAATATGGGATTATTGAGTGGGAAGCATAACATCCAACCATTCTGGTAGACCCTTAGGTCTTTCTTTAAAATATTAGTATCTAAAATATCAGGATTAATCTAGAGTTCACAAAATCTCTCTAATTTTTGGGGGTTTTGCACTTAACTCTCTATTTCTTGGGGGTTTTGCATAACCCCTTTGAATTTTGGTTTTGCACATAACCCCCTTGCATTTTTTTTAATCTCACATATCTCTCTTTTTACCTTTGGGGTGTCTCACAAATCTTCCCTAAACTTTGTCTATTTGTCAACTACTAGCATCGCCTAGTCCTACTCTGAATTTGATTTCTTTCGTCTTAAAATTTTTTAGTTATTCATAAATCACATCCAAGAAAAATTGATGAGAAAAGCTTAAAGCTTATGGGAGTTTCGTGAGACATCCTAAAGTTTAGAGAGATAATGTGAAATAACAAAGTTCACTAGAGTTATGTATCATAAAGTTTCATGGTTTTTCAATGTAGTAGTATAAATAATATAAATGTCAAATTTTAGGGAACTATTTAAAAAATAATCATGTTTTCAAGACCAATTTAAAAAACAATTATTTTTTTAGAAACTTATTTGTGGTGAAATATTAAAAGTAGGAAACCTTCAAAAATTTTGGTTTATTTTTTCAACATCCAAACATGTTGAAAGAGAGTTTTTACTTGGATTCAACTTATGTTCGTGGACTAAGGCTTGTTTGGATTTACCCCTATTAAAGACAAGTTAAGTAAACATAAGATAAATTAAGGAAAGATAAAGTAACATACAAAACTTGTTTGAGGATTTAGTAAGAGGCACCAAGGGGAACTTACTTCACCCCATTTGAGAACTTAAATAAAGTGAAATGACTGTAATAGAACACACACACACACACACACACACACACACACACACACACACACATATATATATATATATATATATATATATATATATATATATATATATATATATATATATATATATATATATATATATATATATAGAGAGAGAGAGAGAGAGAGAGAGAGAGTGTGTGTGTGTGCGCGCGTGTGTGTATGTATGTATGAGATGGCAGCTTATTTTGTAAAATGAGACACCAAGAGATAGAGCGATGAGGTCCACACTCTTTTGATATGACTATCAAGGTGGTCTCATCATATGGCTCTCTCTTGGTAGCCCAGTTAGCATAATAAGCTGCCACATTATACATATTATTATATATACATACATACATACATACATACATACATATACATGTACATAACCTTACATCCTCATCTTTATGGAAGGTAAAATTGTCTATGTGTGATGCTATGTTTTTGAGGAGTTCCTATCAATTACACCCCAACTTGGGGAGAACAAAATCTCAAGTTTTTCCCCCTCAGTTAGCTCAAGCCCCTTCACCCACATCACACAACAATCTATCTCAAACGAATTCTAATACAAAGGTAACGCATTCCCATCTTCACTTTCTTGACATTAACTATAATCTAAACATGCCCTAAAGTATGTAAAGAGATTGCAAAGTGTAAGTCATGTCACTAATGTTGTGGAAGGAACTCATTTTCTCGTAAACAGAATGATAATTAATTGCTGGAAAAAGAAAATTAAAGGAAGCAGAAAGAAGGGAGAAAATTTCTTAAGTGCTCCATGAGCATTTAGGTAATTTTAGATCCGCGGGTTAGGGTGAGGATTATCCAAATTCTCTAAAATGATTGGCTATTTTTAGGCATCTACCTACCTCACAAATATAGCATCCATGTGAAATCAACACAATAACGACTATTTTGATCCCACTTTGAAACTACTGGTTGTAAACACTTACATAGTCTTAACCACTCTTAAGCTTTAAGTCATTTTATAGCATATTTGGGAAATGGTCAGAGTGGATTATAAGTCATAATTACTTATTAACATATTTGGTAAATAGCATATTTTGACTTATAAACCTCAAAGAGTAAGTTGCCCCATCCTAACTTAGTTTTAGTGGCTTATGAGCCACAAAGTTTAATTGAGTTAAATGATTAGTATCTCCCTTATCATTTTACAATATTCCAAGTTTAACCAATATTGACTATAATGATAGATTATAATTCATCATTCGCCGAACACTCTCATATTGAAAGTGACTTATAATCCACCCTTTTTTTACCAAACAATTTGGCTTTATGGTCCACTTGGCTTTTAATTAGATTATAAGCTTAAGCCAAGTTGCCAAACATGCTCTGAATCTAAATTTTATGGTATTGATTAGAGAAATCTAATAATTTATATACTCAAAAAAAATTGGTTGTATTATGCAACGCACAATGCCTCCTATCACAAACAACTACACATTAGCAATCAGTTCTGACCATGCATTTGGGGGACAATTCCAATGTTGGCCCCTTATCATGTGCATCATAAGATCTCAATCGACGCTCACATGTGGTCAGTTTTGATAAAAAGCGAAACTCCACCGCTCATTCCATGGAGTTGCTATTTTTTGTCCTTTCTCTCTCTCTCTCGGTTTCAATCTTGTATACAAGGTCTTGGTGTAATTTATAAGTTCGATATTTGTCTAATTAGAGAAATGGAGTTTTGAAAAGGGTAACAATATATATTTTCCATTTTTCTTTTTGGATCTAAACAATACTTTTTAGAAAAAATATTATATGGAGGACCCATAAAAAATCATATTGAACGAAAGAAGATGTCGATACATCACAATTAGTACACAATATCAATGCAATCACTGTTATTGCACTCGGATGTGGCCTATTACTAAATCATACTCCCTTTAAAAGTACGCGTTCGGGAAAAAAAATTTCATGGTCAATATTACCCTTAACTTTTTAATATTATATTATTATTCTAATCTATTTCTAATTATCCTATGTTCTTTGAACTGATAATTAAATGATTTATCCTATTCATAATGGACTTAACATGTTATTAGATAAAAGAGATAATTTGATATAATTTAAATCCTTTACTTATTTCAGTTCGTAGAGAAATCTAAAAAAACATATATTAGCTAGCACCTAAAAGTTTTTAGACTTTGTAAAAAATATCCTCCAAGTTTTTTAAATTGTAAAAACAACCCTACAAATTTAAAATTTTACTAAAATATCTTAAAAATTATAAATTTTACTTATTTTAATTCAGTGAGAAATCTGAAAAACATATGCTAGTTAGAAACTGAATTTTCTTTTGACTAAAGAGAAAGTATCTTGTAAGTTTTAAAAATTATAAAAACACCCCTAAAATTCAAAAATTGTAAAAAACCTTGAAAATT
Source organism: Asparagus kiusianus (assembly GCA_022839385.1). NCBI lineage: Eukaryota > Viridiplantae > Streptophyta > Magnoliopsida > Asparagales > Asparagaceae > Asparagus > Asparagus kiusianus. Next base: position 649,379 of record BQKN01001070.1, on the reverse strand, counting down.
TTAAGTATATAAACACACTAAAAACCTACAAATAACATAAATAACCCCTAAAAATCTATGAAATTTGCAATAAACATTTTGAACTTTTTATAAATTGTAAAATAAAACCCTCAAAATTATAAAATTTATAAAAATATTGATAATTTCCAACCTAGTAGTACATTAAAAATATATGAATTACAAATATCCCCTACATAATTTATAATTTATAGAAAACACTCTTAGAGTTTCAAAAATTACAAACAAACACTCAAAATTTAATTTTACAAAAAATATCCTGAGAATTTTATACTTATTAGTAAATTTAAAACATAGGAATTATAAATAGCCTATAAACAATTGACAATATGTAGAAAAGGCATATAAGTTAAAAAATTTGTAAACCCCCCATAGAATTTACAATTTACAAAAAACATCATGAGAATTTCTAACCTATAGACACTAAAATGAACATACAAATTACTAATAACCCCTAGAAACTTAAAAATTTATAAAAAATATTATACTCCCTTTAAAGTATAGGTTTAGAAAATACGTTTTATAGTCAATATTACCCATAACTTTTTTTAAAAATAACATAACTAATTGAAGATCTATTAAATTTGAAATTTACAAACAAAAACACCCTTAAAACTTAGTACATTGCAAACTATCCCTACAAAGTTTAAAATTTTTTAATGACTTTATATAATTCCTTAATTTTAATGTAATGTTTAATAGTTTTGTGTATTTATAAATGACAAATTTTGTTTTTATTTATAAAATTTAAAAGTTTTTTAGGGTGTTTCTTTTGTAGGTTTTAAATTTTCATTCTGTTTTTAGTGTAATGCATAGATACGTTAATTAATGATAATATTGAAGAGCAAGTTATTCTTAAGATGTATTAGGCTATAGTCAAGTGTCCACATCACTATTCCTAAGCAGTATAATTAATATATGCAAAAATTTTTAGACAATCTATATAATGGTTAAAAAGATTTTAATTTTAATGTACTATTTTTAAGAAGTATACTTAATGTGAACCCACCATATAATTTTAACTATGGTCATCATAATTTTAATACATTTGATTGATTGACTATATATGTATATAGACCATAGATTACTTTACTTTCTCACATGAACTAATATTTAGCTTTAATAATTTAAATTATTACTTTTAAATTTAATATAAAGAGGAGATCTAATAACGTTTATTTATTTACCTATAGGATAATACAAACTCAATTTCTATTTTTTGCTTGAGATTTATTCCATAGTTATGCGTATCAAAATATAATAATTATTTATGCTTAAATTAAGATGATTATATACCATGAAATTTTCTTGAAGATGTATATCTTACTTTCTATAACTATCTGCACTATCCATATATATTTTATAATTAGTTGTTAATTTAACATATTAAATTACTTTTCCTTTTTAGAAATATCTTCTTTGATTTTTGAATTATGTAATCACTATATCACTATTCTAGCATAGAAATAACCTCACTCTAAATGGTTTTAAGCTAATATTTGAGTTGAATTGGAGTACATACTATTGCTACTATGTGTATATATTTTTTAAGAAAATCATGTCAACACTTTTTTAAACAGAAGAAGATATTCTAACCTATGATATTATAAAAACAAAATGTAGCCAATTGAGTGATTAGCAAAAAAGAACTTATATCAGAATAATATAAATAATAAGATAAAGAGGAAAAATAATAACATTACCAATAGTACTACCAATAGAAACTACAATATAAAAGTTAACCTATTTTGTGGAGCCAACTACTGGCCATAAGCATTGAGGTTTCCATATATATATATATAT
>BQKN01001070.1:596962-647158 GCA_022839385.1 Asparagus kiusianus | reverse complement strand
AGATTAATTATGATATATGGATATTTAGTATGATAAATATTATTTAATGGTATATGAGTATAATACTATGTGTTTTGAGTATGAACAAGTTCATACATGAGAGAGAAAAGAGTCGAAACATACACAATGGCAAAACTCATGAAAAACTAGAAATGCCCAGTCCGGTCGACCACCACGGTCGACCGCCACAGTCGACCGTAGCCGGTAGACTGCCACGGTCGACCGCGAAACCTGCAGAGAATTTTTCTCCTGTTTTGAGTTGGTTTCGGATTTCTAAACCCATATTCGTTTTCCCTGATATATATATGAGTTTTTCACGTTTTTCTCAGTTTTCCTAAGAACCCTAACAGCCACCAAACCCCCTAAACCCTGGTTTGATTTCTTGGAGAAGATTGGAGGCTTTCGAGCGGGATTTTTTTCTTGGTTTTTAGCTTTTGGAGTGGAGATCTCTTTCAACCTTGCTTCTAAAACATTTTTTGACAATCTCAGGCGAGTATCATCTCTGCTAATCCCCCTCCCAGTTTTCAAAACATTTTTAAAGAGATTTAAACATGTTTTGTAGAGCCTAAATGACTAGATTATGAATAAAAGACAACTCGTTTGTATTATATATATAAAGATTAGGTCTTTTTATACTAAAAAGGTTGAGAACGAATTTTACAGATGTATTTAAGATCTAAAGATGATTTTAAAACATGGTTAATCTAAAGAAAGAAGTTTAATTCATCGTTTTGAGCTTTTATGCATGTTTTAGGGTTTTGAATATAAATATAATGCATAAAATCATGGTTATATATGTTGATTTTGTTTTTAGATATTTCTATCTGCTGTAACATGTTTGTATGCAAGATTCATAAATTTTTTACCATGTTTGAATCATAAAAACACGATGTGAACACGACACACACAAAAATCTGGAAAAAACTGGATTTTGGGCTCACGGTCGACCGCGTGCATGGCAGAGACCTGGGTAGTCTCTGAAGCCCATCGCGGTCGATCGCCATGGTCGACCACCAGTCTGATGTTGGCCTGTGTATGATTTTGGTTTGATTTTGGTTTGTCGAGCGTTTCTCTCGACCTTGTGATGATTAACTACAATGTTAAAACTTGTTAAACACCTGGGATGATAGTGAACTTTAGATGTGGACTCGCACACCGAGATATGTGCACTTAGGCTTGGTTTGTGTTAAATTAACACACTTTTGTCACAAGTTAAAATTTATAAATACACATGACTTATATTTGATCTTTCACGTATTCAGAAATAGGAAGATAAAACATATTACCGCAGAATGATTGAGTTAAAGTATTACAATAGTATCGTTATTACATGTATCTAGAATAGGGAGATAATAAATCCTATTGTCGCAGAGCGATTGAGTAAGAGCATTACAAGAGTATCACTATAGTACAAGATGATGCACACATAGATATTTGATCAGTTATAAGTTTTACTTCCATGATAGATTACCCGCGAGTAGGGTATTTCCTTTGAGATTTTTGGCACACCCGTTATGGACGGTAGTTATATTCATTTTGGTTTGGTTGACATCCTCTTATATTAGAGTAGGCTACTTGGATGTAATTCGAGATGATATATTTATTCTTTAGGTTGGAGATTTGAGTATGTTTCCTTGACTATTTGTTTTTCATAGAGAGCTATATGAATGATTTGATATATGTAAGTACTGACACTATTTTCTTATATATTCCTACCCCTTCCCCTGGGGAGAGGTAGTGATGATCTCGCTAGCGCTTTGACGCTCGTTGTTTCCCCTCTTTCAGGCAGCGAGTCTAGCGCACGGAGAATCGCAGGTTGATGGGACTTCTTAGTGATCCAATTAGCTACTTATTATACTTTATAGTTATTGCAGAACTCCACATGTAGTTGATTATTTTCAGACTCTATATTTGTATTTTAGTTTAGAGTTGAGAGCTTTTGTGAGACTTTGTTTATTTGACTCATTGTATTTGAGATCCAGTTTATACTCAGAGATATTTCTATTCTATTTCGTTTGGGCTCATTATTGATATTTCTTATGCTTCTTCTGTGTATATCCAGTATTGCCTATTGCTATTTTTGCCTATCTGTACCTTCACCTATTTATTATTTCCACTAGAAAGATAGTGATTGTGATGGTGAAACATGTCGTAGCATGATGGTTGGTGCTTGGCAGGTTTGACAATCCAGGTTTTATCTAGGATTGCAGTCTTGTGTGAATCCTGGGGCGTCACAGTTGGTATCAGAGCTCTAGTTCCAATATCCTTAGGATCATCTCTGTGTCATATTGTGGAGTTAGGATAGAGTTTACTAAGGATCATGTATACAGTCTGTTAGGAATCCTTAGTATGAATGAGGACGTACTATATATGTACGCGGAAAATCTAATTTTTTATGATCTATTTTCTTTGAATAATAAAGCATGATATGAGATATATGTGATATGATTTACTTATTGGTATATGTTATATCCTTTATGCTTGAGATCCAATTTACTGCGTAATAAGCTTTATTTTGGAATTATAGATGTCAGAAAGAGGTCTTGGACGCTGAGTTACTCGTGCTCAGGGAGTTGAGCAGGATGATAGGGAGCCCAAGCCACAGCATGCTCCGTAGTACTTAGTGGATCTCATAGCACCCTTGGCAACTCGTTTGACCGCTATTGAGGAGCAATTAGCAGATCAGGTTCGACAGGGAACTCCCATTCAAGAGGAGATACCAGAGAGGACACCAGTAGTTGCAACACCACCTCCAGTTGATGATGGAGTGGCTGAGCAGGAGGCTTGGCTTCGTTTGGTAGAGAGGTATCAGAAGTTGAAGGCTCCAGAGTTTTATGGTTCGACGGACTCCATTGCGGCACACAAATGGAAGGAGGATGTAAGCAACATTCTGGACATCCTTAATGTGAATACTGTGCAGAAGTAAAGGTTAGCAGCTTTAAGTCTAAAAGCAACGCAGGAGGATAGTATCGACTTCATTTCACCCCAGATCAGAGGATGACGGTTTCGTGAGAGACCTTTATATATCTTTTGATGAGCAGTATGTTTCGGCTGCAGCGAAAGCCGGAAAAGAGTTAGAACTGGCTCGATTAGAGCAGGGGGATATGTCTGTCATAGACTTTGAGAGTAAGTTCATGTCATTGCTTAGGTTCACCGGTATGTGGCACACAGAGGAGCGTCAGGATTAGATGTTCCTGATGGGACTTCGTCCAGGGTTACGCTGGTATATAGTATCTTGGAGGTTTCGTTCAGTACGGGAGGTGGCAGATGCTGCTATGGCTCAGGAGACAGATACAGCCATATTCTTCAAGGGCAAGGACAATGATAAATCAGGACAGTCCGAGGACAAAGGAAAGGGTAAGAGACCATTTGGAGGCTTAGGAGGACCCCATCAGCAGGGTAAGGGTCCGCATTAGTAGGGTCCCCATAAGAAGGGCCATTAGCAAGACCAGAGAGCGCAGCAACAACGTCGATTTTAGGGGGCTTGTTACAATTATAACAAGATTGGACATAGAGCAACAGAGTACAGCAGTGCACCCGCATCAGGCCAGCAGGGCAGGACTCAGCAGCATCAGCAGAACCGCGCTCCGGGACGTGGTCAGGGCCAACAGCTGAGGATTGAGGCACCTCCAGTAGTCCCGAGGATTGAGGGACAGGTTCGAGCGGTCCAGGAGACCCAGCAGAGACAGATGGCACCATTCACTCCAGGTGATACAAAACAGCAGACCGGTAGAGTGTATGCAGTAGTTCCTCACGATCATGGTGCGAACGGAGCTATGGTGGAAGGTACATTCAGTGTGAATTCCTTTCCAGCACGTATTCTTTTTGATTCTGGCGCTTCATATTCTTTTATCTCCTATGATTTTACGGTTAGACTTCAGCTTGTAGCTCAGCCATTAGATTTTCCTTTATCTGTATCCACTCCGTTGGGAGAGATGTCTCTGTTAGAGAATGTTTGTAGGAGATGCATCGTCAGCTTGGACGATTCTGAGTTCGCGATTGATTTGATCGTGTTGCATATGTATGAATTCGATGTGATTCTTGGTATAGATTGGCTATCTTTCTACCATGTGAGTATCGACTGTTTTGTGAAAATAGTCAGTTTGCGAGCATTTGATGGGTCTGAGTTAGTGGTAGCTACCTCCAGAGGCAACCGGTTTGCGGAGTCATTTCTGGCATACGTAGAGGATGTGATATTACGGGATCGGGACGCAGATTTGAGTGAGATGCGAGTAGTCTCAGAGTACCAGGATGTTTTCCAGGACATACCAGGATTACTTTCAGTGAGAGAGGTCAAATTTTGTATAGAGTTGCTGCCAGGCACCGCACCGATTTCCCGAGCTCCTTACTGTATGGCGCCTGCTGAGATGAGGGAGCTATAGATCTAGATAGATGAGTTGTTGTCTCAAGGCTTCATTCGACAGAGTCATTCTCCGTGGGGAGCACATGTCCTCTTTGTGAAGAAGAAGGACGGGAGTATGTGATTATATATAGATTATCGCGAGTTGAACAAGATCACTATCCATAACAAGTACCCATTACCGAGGATCGATGACTTGTTCGACCAGTTGCAGGGTGCGTAGTATTTCTCGAAGATAGATCTTCGTTCTGGTTATCATCAGTTGCGAGTTCGGGAGATAGATATTCCCAAGACCGCTTTCTTAACTCGATATGGGTCTTTCGAGTTTCTTGTCATGCCATTTGGGCTGACCAATGCACCCGTAGTATTCATGGATTTGATGAATCAGGTTTTTCATCCTTATTTGGACCAGTTCGTGATAGTTTTCATCGACGATGTTCTTATCTATTCGAGGTCGGAGGCCGAGCACGAGCAGCATTTGAGGTTAGCATTGTAAATATTGAAAGAGCACCCGTTGTATGCTAAATTTAGCAAGTATGAATTCTGGTTATCAAATGTCATATTTTTAGGCCATGTCATCAGCCGGGAGGGCATTACAGTAGATCTGGCTAAGGTAGAAGCCGTACTTGATTGGGAGCCACCGAAGACAGTTACTGAGATTCGTAGCTTCTTAGGCCTGATAGGCTATTACAGAAAATTTATTCAGGACTTCTCGAGGATTGCCACACCGCTTACACACCTTACTAAGAAGGGTGTACAGTTTATTTGGAGCATAAAGTGCCAAAAGGCATTTGAGACTTTGAAGACTAAATTGACTTCAACACCAGTTTTGGTTATTCCTAGCAGTGATAAGACTTTTGTTATCTATATTGATGCATCCTTATTGGGTCTTGGAGGTGTATTGATGTAGACCCAGAGAGTTATAGCTTATGTTTCGAGGCAGTTAAGGACTCATGAGCAGAACTACCCCACGCATGACTTGGAGCTAGCAGCAGTGGTATTTGTACTAAAGGCGTGGAGACATTACTTGTACGGAGTATAGTTTGAGCTATTCACGGATCACCAGAGTTTAAAATACCTCTTTTCTTAGAAAGAACTTAATCAGAGATAGCGTCGATGGATAAAATTTATTAAGGATTATTAATTTGCTATTCAGTACCATCCGGGAAAGGTGAATGTGGTAGCAGATGCATTAAGCAGGAAGCGTCGTCGTGGGCTAGCAGCTCTGAGGTGTTCACTTCATCGGGATCTTAATATCCTCAGTCACTTTGATTTCAGGCCAGAGATTGGCGGGAGCCATGTGTTTTTAGGAGCTTTATCTGTACAACCATCTTGGAGAGATAGAGTGGTCGAAGCTCAGATAGAGGATTCTTTGATTCAAACCCGTAAGGGGGAGATTTCCAAAGAGTCCAATGATGATTGGACTATAGGGATAGATGGAGGCCTTCGGATGAAGGGCAGAATTGTTATGCCGAACAATTTATAACTAAAGAAGAAAGTTTTTGATGAGACGCATCGCAGATATACAGTGCATCCAGGCACGACAAAAATGTACAAGGATCTGAAGAGGTATTTCTGGTAGAGTGGTATGCACAGAGAGGTTTCAGAGTATGTGGCTAAGTGTTTTACATGTCAGCAGATTAAGACAGAACGTCAGAGACCTGCAGGAACCCTACAACCTTTACCCATTCCCGAGTGGAAGTGGACAGATATTTTCATGGACTTCATAGTGGGGTTGCCTAAGTCAAAGAAAGGAAATGCTTCTATTTGGGTTATAGTGGACAGATTGACTAAGTCTACACATTTTTTACCAGTGAGGACGACTTATACGGCAGATATGTATGCGAGGATCTTCATTCGGGAGATTGTTAGATTGCATGGAGTCCTGAAGACAATCGTATCAAATCGGGGCTCAGTCTTCACATCTAATTTTTTAGAGGAGTTTTTAGGATGTTTTTAGCAGTCAGTTATTATTTAGCAGTGTTTTTTACCCCAGACAGATGGTCAGACCGAGAGGGTGAATCAGACCTCAGAGGACATGCTGAGAGCGTGCATTATAGATTTTCAGGGTAGTTGGGAGGATCACATCCCAATGATTGAATTTGTATATAATAACAGTTATCAAGCTACCATCGGGATGGCACCGTATGAAGCTTTGTACGGGAGACCTTACAGATCACCCATATGTTGGGCAGAGCCAGAGGATAGTCCTATTGATTAGTTCGGATTTAGTTAGACAGACCACAAAAAAGGTAGCATTGATTCAAGAGCGCATTCTTACAGCCCAGAGTTGGCAAAAGAGCTATGCAAATCAGCGGAGACGACCTTTAGAGTTTCAGGTCGGAGACTTAGTTATGTTGAAAGTATCACCGATGAAGGGCGTTCAGTGTTTCGGTAGACGGAGGAAGCTTGCCCCGAGATATGTTGGTCCTTTCAGGATCATCGAGTACATTGGAGCTGTTTCTTACAGGTTAGACCTGCCAGCATCGATGTCGAGTGTACACGATGCTTTTCATATTTTGATGCTTAAGAAACATCTGCGAGATGATGAGCAGCAAAGAGTGATTGACTCACCAGAGATTAAGATTCAGGATGACTTGACTACTGTAGAGATTCCGGTATGCATACTTGCTAGAGAGAATAAAAAGCTTAGAAATAAAGTCATTACATTAGTGAAAGTTCAGTGGAACCGGCAAGGAGCCGAAAAGATTTCTTGAAAGCACGAGGAGGATGTTCGTCGCAACTACCCGCACCTGTTTGGACAGGTATGATGTTGATGCTTTGATAATTATCATTATCTATGTTGTTTAGACATATTTATATTTACCTTTAACACTAGAATGAGGATATTATCACTTGATCCTTAATCATTTAAAACATATGGTATATACATGAGGGTTTCCTTGTTTGGATTATTTCGCTCGACGTACCAATTCCGTTTAGTTAGGGATTTAGGTGAGAATGTTTGCATTCTAAGTTGTTAACTTTAAATATCATTGTGCTAATACTATGAGATGGGTGCAGAAGGTTTTCTATGTTTTCCCCAGTTATTGAGCTTTGTGATGTGACTGCTGAATTTCGAGGATGAAATCCTCTTAAGGGGGTGAATGTAAAACCCCGATAATTTTTGAATGATATATTAATATGAGATTAATTATGATATATGGATATTTAGTATGATAAATATCATTTAATGGTATATGAGTATAATATCATGCGTTTTGAGTATGAACGAGTTCATACATGAGAGAGAAAAGAGTCGAAACATATACAATGGCCAAACTCATGAAAAACTAAAAATGCCCAGTCCGATCGACCGCCACGGTCGACCGTAGCCGGTCGACCGCGAAACCTGTAGAGAATTTTTCTCCTGTTTTGAGTTGGTTTTGGATTTCTAAACTCATATTCATTTTTCCTGATATATATATGAGTTTTTCACGTTTTTCTCAGTTTTCCTAAGAACCCTAACAACCACCAAACCCCCCAAACTTTAGTTTGATTTCTTAGAGAAGATTGGAGGCTTTCGAGCGGGATTTTTTCTTGGTTTTTGGCTTTTGGAGTGGAGATCTCTTTCAACCTTACTTCTAAAATATTTTTCGACAATCTCAGGCGAGTATCATCTCCGCTAATCCCCCTCTCAGTTTTCAAAATATTTTTAAAGAGATTTAAACATGTTTTGTAGAGCCTAAATGACTAGATTATGAATAAAAGACAATTCGTTTGTATTATATGTATAAAGATTAGGTCTTTTCATACTAAAAAGGTTGAGAATGAATTTTACAGATGTATTTAAGATCTGAAAATAATTTTAAAACATAATTAATCTAAAGAAAGAAGTTTGATTCATCGTTTTAAGCTTTTATGCATGTTTTAGGGTTTTGAATATAAATATAATGCATAAAATCATGGTTATATATGTTGATTTTGTTTCCAGATATTTCTATCTGCTGTAACATATTTGTATGCAAGATTCATGAAAGTTTTTACCATGTTTGAATCATAAAAACAAGACGTGAATACGACACAGACCAAAAATCTGGAAAAAAACTAGATTTTGGGCTCACGGTCGACCGCCACGATCGACCGCGTGCAGGACAAAGACCCGGGTAGTCTCTAGAGCCCGTCACGGTCAACCGTCACGGTTGACCGCCAGTCTGATGTTAGCATGTGTATGGTTTTGGTTTGATTTCGGTTTGTCGAGCGTTTCTCTCGACCTTGTGATGATTAACTACAATGTTAAAACTTGTTAACACCTGGGATGATGGTGAACTTCAGATGTGGACTCGCACAACGAGATATGTGCACTTATGCTTGGTTTGTGTTAAATTAACACACTTTTGTCACAAGTTAAAATTTATAAATACACATGTCTAGTATTTGATCTTTCACGTATCCGAAAATAGGAAGATAAAACCTATTACCGTAGAACGATTGAGTAAGAGTATTACAATAGTATCGTTATTACATGTATCCGGAATAGGGAGATAATAAATCCTATTGCCGCAGAACGATTGAGTAAGAGCATTACAAGAGTATCTCTATAGCACAAGATGATGCACACATAGATATTTGATCAGTTATAAGTTTTACTTCCATGATAGGTTACCCGCGAGTAGGGTATTTCCTTTGAGATTTTGGCACACCCGTTATAGACGGCAGTTATATTCGTTTTGGTTTGGTTGACATCCTCTTATATTAGAGCAAACTACTTGGATGTAATTCGAGATGATGTATTTATTCTTTATGTTGGTGATTTGAATATGTTTCCTTGACTATTTGTTTTTCATAGAGAGCTATATGAATGATTTGATATATGTAAGTACTGACTCTATTTTCTTATATATTCCTACCCCTTCCCCTGGTGAGAGGTAGTGATGATCTCGCTAATGCTTTAACGCTCGTTGTTTCCCCTCTTTCAAGCAGCGAGTTTGGCGTACGGAGAGTCACAGGTTGATGGGACTTCTTAGTTGTCCAATTAGCTATTTTTATACTTTGTAGTTATTACAGAACTCCACATGTAGTTGATTATTTTCAGACTCTAGATTGGTATTTTAGTTTAGAGTTGAGAGCTTTTGTGAGACTTTGTTTATTTGAGTCATTGTATTTGAGGTTCAGTTTATACTCGGAGATATTTCTATTCTATTTTAGTTGGGCTCATTATTAATATTTCTTATGCTTCTTCTGTGTATATCCAGTGTTACCTATTGCTATTTTTGCTTGTCTATACCTTCACCTATTTATTGTTTCCACTAGAGAGATAGTGATTGTGATGGTAAAACATGTCGTAGCATGATGGTTGGTGCTTGACAGGTTTGATAATCCGGGTTTCATCTGGGACCGCAGCCTTGTGTGGACCCTAGGGCATCACATTATATATCCTATATACAATGTAATTACCCTAGGCAAGTAAATCATAATAGCATTTTTCATTCACATTGTTTGGGGTAATATTTGATAGGGGCCTTGCATCAAAGGAATTTTTTTATATTTAGAGCATATGGCGAAATATATCATAATCTCTCTACTCTAATTTCGTAAGAAAATAATTCTTCATACTTTTAGTTTTACTTTTATAAAATGGAGAATAAGCTATAAAATTGAATGAGAATATTAGATAATTTAAATATGAGTGAAACTACAACTAAGAGTTAATGTGAATATGAGTCAAACCATAACTAAAAGTTTAATTGACATATTGCAAGTAAATTCATATGCAAAATTCTTTTGCGAATTGAATGATCACCCATCTCTTGAAGCCTTCAAGATACTAATAAATAGAGATGTTATACTAGATCAATGTATTTTATAACTCACAAATAGTAGATCACGTGGCCACAGTCTGCGTTGAAGGAAACAATGACAATATTTTATTGGTGAGAGAGATTATTGAGTGATGACCATCCCACAAAAAACTTTATTTTATTTTTATTTTATTTTATTTTTATCAATTTAAATAATCATGATATTCAACGACATGCATTGCACACACATCTCAGTTAGTCATACTCTCTTTAAAAGCACGAGTTTGGGATAATTTTTTGATAGATAAAAATACCCTTAGAATTTAAATACTAATCCATTAAGTAAGAGTAAGTTGATAAATTGATGAATTATTATTGGATATACATAGTATGAAGATAATGATATAATTTAAATTGAAATGTAAATCTGAATAAAATTATTAAATGCCAAATTTACAAATGTATACAAGATAAAGGGAGTATATACAAAAACTAAATAAATTAATAAGAGAATAATACATTTAGAATTCAAATACTAATCCATTAAGAAAGAATATAATTTATTGAAAATCATACTCCTTCCATTTTATTTTTTATTAAGCACATTCTCCATATTTATCTTTTTTGATAAAATTAGACTATATTTAGATGCTGAAAAGGGATGATAAACCTTAAAATGGAAGTTAAATTTATGTATCTTAATGAAAGAATATCAAACAACCACTCTTTTCTTTGCTATGTTTTGAAAGTTTAGTCCTTTTTTGTGATTTTGAATTTTTGAGGGTATATTTTGTAAATTTTGAAATTTTGAAAGTGTGTTTTGAAAATTTTAAATTTTAAGTTGGATACTTGTAATTTCCATGTTTCATATGTTGGTGATGAGTTTTTGAATGTCAGTATATTTTTTACAACTCTGAAAATTTGAGGGTGTTTTTATATTTATTAAAACTTTAGATTATTTTTTAAAAATTTAAAGTTTTAGCGGTCTGTTGATAATTTCTAGATTTGATATATACCTGTTATAGGTTTTGAAATTTTAAGGTTTTTTTTGTAATTTTTTAATTTAAAGGAGTTTTTATAATTTTTATAACTACAAGGTTATTTTTTATAAATTTTAAATTTTTAGGTGCATGATGGTAATCCTTTGAGTTCATCTTTGTTGTCTGCAAGTTTTAAAATTTTAGGATTTCAGGATGCTTTCTTATTATTTAAACTTTTGATGATGTTTTTATAATTTTTAAAATGTTGATGTTGTTAATTATAGATTTTAAATTCTTCAGATGTTGTTGTTAATTTTCATATTTTATGATCATTATTTTAAGTTTTGAAATGTCGGACTATTTTGTGTAATTTATAATTTTAAGAATATTTTATGTAAATTTTGAAACTTTTTGGGTTATTTTGTAATACATCACATATTATGTTTTTTAGTTATTTACCTTAATAAATTAATACCATGGAGCTATTTCATGTAGTTTGTTAATCGTATTTTTTTAAATATTGAGTTGTAGGTGATTCACATAAGATTTGGATAGGATATAATTATGATTAAGATAGATTAAGATTTAAATAGAAATCCAAAATAGTGAAGGGTGTTATTGACCATGGAAAGTTTTTCCGAACTCGTACTTTTAAAAAGAGTATCATTAGATTAGATTAGATTATTTTAAAGTAATTAATTATTTTGTATATTTGATCTTTTTCAGATGAGAAATTACAACAATTTTAATGGCACTTTTACCTCCTTCAACATGTATGTGTCTTTGATGTTTTCTTCTTATTAGATTAAATTATTAAATTAGATTAGATTGTTTAAAAATTATGAATTATGAAATTATAATAATTTTCACATCACTTTCACCTATTTTTTATTAGATTAGATTAGATTATTTTAAAGCAATTAATGATATTGTATATTTGATCTTTTTTCAGGTCACAAAGTTTAATTATACTATTATTATTTAAGTAGATACTGTTTGTATAAAAATTAAAGAGAATCTCATACGTATCTTAGATCTCAATACCAATTGTAATACTTACATATGGGTGTTAGTTAAAATAAATTTCATGCATGGGCTTAACTTATATGATTCTACTTTAATCGGATTAGATAATTTTATTTTTTTACACTCAAACTCTTCTACAAAATCAAAAGAGAGTAGCAATGATATAGCTATATATATCCACAGGATCATAGATATCTTAAAAGTGAACGAAGAAAACCACACAAACAAAAACCATATTAATTACCCCCACACACCCATTATTTTCAAAACAACCCTTCTCCATCTTCATTTATAATATATCCATACATCCAAATTAAGTTGCTGGAGTTTCCCCCTTACTAACTACACCATTGATCAATCTTCCTTTTTTCTTTGTACTTAAATTGTATAACATTCATTACAATGATGATTCACATGAGTCCTTTGCCTGGTTTGAACACCAAAAATAATAATATACTAGGCCTTGTAGTTAGTTAATAATGAGATCATGTCATTATAAATAAATTAAGTAATTAAAGAATAATATTTCTTAAGAATGTACTACGTTCCCCTAGCTTGCATTGCAAACTTGTTAGTTGTTTATTCTTGGCCCCAATAGATTTTTAAAATTAATCTTGAGAGTTGCTTGCATTAAAAAAGTTATGTTAGAGGGTCGATACAGTCTATTTTATAGTTTAAGATTGTCAACACTTTTTATCTCTAATGCATATCAATTATGAGTAATAATATAATTTAATTGATCCAAGTATAGCCTAATATATTTTTAGATCCAAGTATATCCTAATATATTTCCAGACTCTTGTCTTATCTTTTGCTCTTTATTATATCCAACTTGATATCATAATTGATATAGACGATAAAGACACTACTGTAGAATTGCCCAGGAAAAAAAATAAAGGTAGAGAATGATTGACCTCAGCTGAGCTTATATAAGCCATCTTAATATTAAGTATTTGGTTATATTTTTATTACCAAATCAACAATATATGATTGTAATTTTTTAACTTAACTCTACATTTAATGACTAAGATAAACAAATTGGATATCGATGATTTGATCCGGTAAATAAATATGTTATATGAATTTTGATATATACAAATTTAAAAGAATAATATTGTGTATGCAAGTATATAAAAGTGTATTGATCCTAGTTTTACACACAATAATCTATTTCATAAAATTTTAATAAATATTTAAATAAAATTTATGATAAAAATGTAATTATTCATGTTTATAGATTTTAACTCAAAATGAATCTAACTTATTATAATAAGAAAATAAATAAATAATTTTGATATTTAACGTGCACAAGAACTAGTACTTAACAAAATGGTGAGCCACTTAGAGCATCTCCAACAACTTCCTCATTTCCCACTTTTGAAGAATTTAGTTAGGTTTTTGGCCCAACAGATTCCCCATCTCATTCCCCAAAATAGGAAATGAGGAGAAAAAATGGGGAAGCTTCCCCAAATCTACAGTATTCTCCAAATTTTTGGAGGAAAAAATGGATTCTTCAAAATGGGGAAGCTGTTGGAGTTGGTATAAAAAGAGTTGGAGAATATTACTTTTACTTCCCCATTTTGAAGAAAATTTTGGAAAAACTGTTGGAGATGCCCTTACGCAACTTTGTCAACGAAGTTGGATTTTGGAAACCATTGTTTTAAGGACAACAATTACGAAGCAAAGAGGTGAGGATAAGTGAGGCCCTGTGTTTCCAACTAAATCTTTTTTTTATTCCTCTCCTTTTTGCCCCCTTTTTGTTAACTATTATCCTTAAAGTAATGATTAAAAAATCGTATAAATAATTCACTCTGTGGTGAGCTATCTATCCTCTTGAGCTTTTGGTATTTTATAAGCTAAAATTCTCATTCGTTGCCCCTCATTCCCATAAAATGTAAGACAGCTACAGACTATAGGGCTAATGTGATTATGTGAGGCATAAAGCAATTTTTTTAAAAGAAGTTTAAGAAGCTACCTACAAGTTAGGCTTTTGCCTTGAAATTTAAGTCGTGTGCCCATATTACGGTGGCTAGGTATGTTTTTATCATGTAAAAGAATGGAAAGTGTAAAAAAAATGGGTCCCAATGTCAGCTTTCATCACTTTCAATTGTTTGTTTGTAGTTATGAAAATAGTGTAAAGTGATTTCATATGCTGATGTGGCTTGTAAAGTGATTTCATAAAAAAAAGACATGATTTTAGGAGAAAGCTGACATTGAAGTCAGAAAAAAATAATAAAAAATAATACCAACCAATATGATCATTTGAGTAGGGACCACTTTTTATACTTTCCAAACAAACAATTAATGTTACATTTGCAAACCAAACAAGCAATTTATGATTCCAATGGAATAAAAAACAAACAAAGAAAAATATACAAGTAAAATTGATGAGGTGGACAACAACTTTCCAAGTTGTGTCATAAATACACAATTTTACCAACACCAACCAAACAGCCCCTAGGCACTGCCTTTGTCCTCAGCCTTAAATGCCTAATCATACAAAACTAGAAAATGATGTTATCGGACCAACGCTAACAATGAAACAAATATTCTAGATTTTCTTCAATTAGTAATTTAAGAGGGTATAATGATTTCATTCTTTATTGTTCAATATAATTTAAAAGGATCATATCACGTATGATTTTTGATTTATAATAGTGATTTCCCGATAGAGATTTCAAAAATAATACTCATTTTCAAAATGGAAACAAAAACCCTATGTGGCGTGACATAAGGGTAATTTTGAGATAAGTGAGATAATTTTTGGGACTTATTTTTATGTTGCTATTCATTAGGACAATTAGGTTAGAACTTCACATTAAGTTGTTATTGATTTGGGCAATGAGATTGTAATAATTACCCATATTTTTTTCTAAATTTACCCCACTAGGGGTGGGCAATGGCACATGCTAGCTCGTCCCGGGAGCCGGCCCATGTGGCCTTAGTGGCTAGGCGAGCTAGCCCACGACTCGTAGCGAGTTGAGCGTGTCGTGTTTTGCCACTTGTTCCTGGGCCTAGAGCTCAGCTCGGCTTGCTCGAGGGCACGAGAACATGCTGGACGAGCCATGACATGGGTCGGCCCATTTGGCCCACTTAATTATTTTTTGTTATTTTTTGATATTTAATTATTTTTAAATTGTTTAACACTTAAGAATTATATGCAAATAGTAAACTAACAAAGACATTGTAGAACCCCATAATTTTTTTATAATGAATATATGTGAACTTTTTAGTGATAAATAGTTCTTTTATGATAAAAAAATTATATATGCCATAGAGGATTGTGATAAACAGTGTTTGGGAAGCAAATAAGTGTTTTTATGTGAGAATAATCATGTGGATTATCAGCATGTTGGCAAATAACCAAAACATGTAGTTTTACTGCTGCGCGGTCGACCGCGATGGGCGCGACGGTCGACCGCACAGCAGTCGGGCACTCAGGAAACTTATTTCCTATTGTGCGGTCGACCGCGTTGGGCGCGACGGTCGACCGCACAACAGGCAGAGAGTTTTTCTGTGTTGAGTCTTAATGGGTTTCGGGTCGGGTTGTGGGGTTAGTATATATACTATTATACCCAAGAGAGCCCTCTTTTCATCTAAAATCAGAACCCTAGCCCCCCTTCTCTCCCCTCAAACCCTACTTCTTATTTTGAGTGATTTTGGAGGAGTTTCGAAGGATTTCCAGCGAACTTTTGGTGGGATTCAGCGAAGGGAATCGTTCTCCTACAGATCTAGGAGCTTGGTTTTCATCAGAGGCGAGTAACATCTCGCCCAACTTCACCCCCTTTTGTATCTCATGTTTTATTTGGGTTTTAATCCGGTTTTATTGGGCCTAAATCGTATTTTATGTAGATATAATAGATCATTATGACATATGATATGAGAATCAAGTATTTCAAATTTTAAAGGTTCACCCACGAATTTGTATTAATGAGATCTAGATCTGAAAACATTTTAATGATAGTTAATCCTGTTTTTACTGTTTTTAAAACATTTAAATCATGTTTATATATATGTTTAGGATCTAAATGATGAGATTTTAAAGGTTTAAATTCGTTGCTTTCTATCATATGACATATTAATAATGTTAGATATTGATTAAATTCATGAAATCATCAAGTTGTAATTGATTCGAAGCTGATAGAAACCCTTACCGGGCTTCTGTCTGCTTCGCGGTCGACCGCGTTGGACGCGGCGGTCGACCGCGAGTTGTTTTTGCTGAGCAGATATTTTCTGCTCTGTGCGCGGTCGACCGGAGCGGCCTCTACGGTCGACCGCTGCACAGTTTTGGCCACTGTTGATTTGTTGTGTATTTTTCGTATGTTCGAGTGTTTGCATCGATTTTCTGACACCAGTTTACCATGTTGGTGATTTATCTATACCTGTGAGTTGACTGCTGACACAAGTACCGATCCGCACATCGAGGCACGTGTGACATGAGACCTTGTGTATCTTATGTGTGTATATATATATATTCGACACTTACACTTTGTAAAGTTTATATTTAGTCCTCGTGTTGGACATGCGTTACCTTTCAGTCCTCGTGTTGTACATTCATTTTATTTAGTCCATGCATTGGACATTGGTTATATTTAGTCCATGCGTTGGACATTGGTTATATTTAGTCCATGCGTTGGACATTGGTTACATTCGGTCCATGCGTTGGACACTCATTGTTTTCAGTCTATGAGTTGGACGTTTACTTCATGCAGTCCATGTGTTGGACGTTTAATCTATATAGTCTATGTTTTGGGACACTAAATCGTTTTTGGACATGACACTCATGTAAGTTTGACATGACACTATGTTTGGAAGTAGAGATGTGTTTTGTTTTCTTTTAATTTATCTGTTCCCAGTATTAGATTTTGGGTTTGGTATTTAGGAATTTATAATTTAAGATACAAGGTATATACATGAGGGTTTCCTTGTTTGGATTATTTCGCTCGACGTATCTATGCTCGTGTTGTAGTTTCCTAAATATTAAAACCCCTCATTTGCTAGGATTGATGATATTAGCTTATTATGTAATAACTGTATTTTCTTATTCAACGAGCCCTATTCCTTGGGGTTGGTTGTGATGTTGCTCGCTAGCGCTTTGACGCTCGTTGTCCCTCTCCCTTTCAGGTAACGAGCAGAAGCCCGGAGAGTCGCAGGTTAATGGCGATGCACTTTAGCTTCAGCTGTCTGTTTAGATATATTTTATTTATGGAGCTCCACTGTAGACTTTGTTTAGACATTTGAGGACTTTATTATAGACGTTGTAAAGGCTGTGTGCCTTATTCCCTTTACTCAGACTTGTTGTATTTAAGACTTTTAAGAACTCTAGTTTATTCATTCCAGACATTGACTTTGTATTTCTGTATGTTAGATGATGAAGTATTAATTTGATCTCTATCATTTCATCAGTTATCTCTTGTATCATCTTTTACTGCTTTTGTACCTACACCTATTATTGACTCTACTAGAGTGATAGAATTGTGATGGTGAAACATGTTATTGCACGGTGTGGTGCATGACAGGTTTGACATTCTTGGTTTCACCTAGAACTGCAGCCTTGTGTGAACCCAGAGGCGTCACAGACATGACTGCAAAAATTGAAAAAAAATGTTTTTATTACGTAAAATTATATATTTCAATACAATCACAAAGAGCCATCACAAATACAAAGATTTTATGCAGTTTGGAGCAAGTTTTGCATCAATGAGAAACATAATATTGTTCCACTAGTTAAAAAAATAGAAGAATAAAAAATTATAATAAACTTTAAAGAAAAAAGATATTACTACCAACAAAATACGAGCCCACGAGCTGAGACAAGCAAGTCATCCCGCTCATATGTAGGCCCAGCCCGCTCGCTAGGTCTTGTGGGCCGAGCAAGTTGTTGGATCGCATTTGGCTTGGGCCGACCCTGCACGGTCCCGCGACCTGCTACTGTAGCGGGTCGAATCGGGTCCATCTTGTGCCAAGGCGAGCCGAGCGAGTGGGCTCGTGGGCCGACGCGACCCCTATATCCCACTTCTGTACAAACTTTTTCTCCCAACCTCCAAAGATTGCCCCATTCTTAACTTTTGTGACAATCATGGGGAAAGTAGGATGATTTTGAAGCATTAATCTATTAAATAATTAAAAATATGTTAATTGTATTATAATATATAATATATCTTAATTATATTATATTATAAAATCCTACTATAACATAAGGTAATAATATTTTTTATAAAATTATATATTATAACATAATTATTTATCATTATTACATATTAGTAAATAATATTTCATATATTATAATACTACTATAATGCACGTGCTTTGCAAGTGAATGCACATGTTTTAAGTTTTGAATTATTGATTGAATAGTAACCTATGTATTAATGAATAAAGTTGTATAATAAGATTGCTTAAAAAGAAATGTATGAATTAATTATTATTGTACAGTTATTATAATTTAATGTTTTTTATAATGATTCTCTCAGTGCTAACCTTTTTCTAAATAAGTCTCCTAAATCTAAAATTATTCTTAAATAAATTTATTAATTCTATAAGTTCACTTAAATTTGCCCCTCCAACTTGAAAGTGGTTAACTTAACTCTAAATTAACTAAGATGCAGTAATCATGCTAGTTTTTTCTCAAAATTCCCTAAATAGTTACGCTTAATACCTGCAACACATTGTAATAGTTACTTCTTATTAAAATTATTTAATAGGGTAAATTGAACTAAACCCTTATGAACTTTTAGCCTTTATGGCTTAAACTTTCAAAATCACATTAAACCCGTAATGACTTTTTTGTTTCAAAGAAAAGCCCCAATAACATTCTAAATTTTGCAGATAACCCCTATAAATTAGAATTGAAAAATGGCATAAACAAGCATTTTGAAAGTTATTAATGGTTTAGTGATTTAGAAAAATGGCATAAACAAGCATTTTGGTGTAACTAATCTAAAAGATATTGGAGGCTTTCTACAAAAGTTATTAGGGGTTTAGTGATTTCGAAAGTTCATAGGTTCTATTTACTATAAAACACTAAAAGTTCATAGGGGTTTATTGTAATTTACCTTAGTTAATATTATAATTCTTAGTTCAAGCAATACTATTAAATTATTATACTATCTCTATATTGTAAAATAATTATCTAATTTAATTTTTTACTATGCTCTTAAATAATTTAGTATTATAAATATTTTAATAGTATTTATTATAATATCATTAACAATTAATAATACTTATTAATATTAGAAAGATTAGTTTTCAATCATTACCAAGTATAGATTATTCAGTGTCATGTAATAATCTTAGAGAAAATAATCTAAAAATAATATTAAATTATTTATTTAATAATATAATATAAATGAATAGTATATTTCATAATTTATGTGATATTATTAAAATAATTATACTATTTATGTGATTAACTATTTATTTTATTGCTCACTGCATTATAGTATAATCATTTAATAGTATTTAGTAATATACTATTCTATTTATACTATTATTTTAATTATTTATTATAATTATTCAATTGGTTACTATGAATAATTGTGTATACTTATTTTATTATATTATTTTTAAACAATTAATAGTTATAATATTATTGACAATTTGATTATTTAAGAAGGTGAGAAGGTGCATAGTTATAAGATGTTATATTTATTTAATAAAAGATTAATTAGAGATAATGATATAGTTAGAATTTATCAAAATTTGAGAGGGCAAAAAGGAAAATTAAAAGTTTTCACACCCTAACCCTCTTTTTATAATAGTATAGATATAGATACAAATATATTAGTAGTATATTATTATAATATCAATTTATATTGTTTAATATAAATTATGATATAAAATATTATATTATAATTTCGTGTTTATAAATTTAATATAACAATATATTAAGTATATTATAATATAATTTAATATGATAATACAGTCTGTTATATAGAATATTTTAATTTATATAATAATTTACTATTTTCTATTACTTTTTTATGTTAATTAATAGTCTTAAATATATTGGCAATATTATTGTAGTTATAATATTAAATAATATTTTATTACTACAATAAAAATACTAATAATCTACTATATATAGAGTATGATATTATATATAAAATTAATATAATATTATATATTAATTAAAAATATTTTTAAATTTAATATTAAATATATTAATAGTATATTATCATTATTATAAATAATATATTTAATAAGAAGCCATGTCAACGATCATTCCATTTAAATATAGTAATTATAATAAAATATAATATAATGTTTTAATAATAATATAATTTTTAAAATAATATTATGTTGAATAAAATAAAATATTTGTAAATTTATATTAAATAAAATATCATATTATTAAAGTATTATATTAAATATATTGTTCATATATATATATTTTATCAAGTATTATATAATATATCATATTATTATAATATAATATAATACAATATAATATATTAATTAATAACATTAAATATAGTTATAATTAATTAGTAATTATAATACAACATATTATATTTTAGTGTAAAGTAAAATATTTTATTATGTATTATAATAACATACTAAGTAATATACTAAACCAATTGGATAAATTAATTTAAATTTAATTGATAAATAAATAATATTTATTCCATATGAATTGTCAAATCAAATTTTCCCATTATCACAAACTGTCCCACTTTGCCCTACTCAAAATATCCTAAAGGGATAAAATTGTTTTATTAAAATAATTATCTCATTTAGCCTCAACTTATCCCAACCAATAACCCCACTAAAACGAAATTATGAGATTTGCATTATTTTTCTTGATAAATCCCAAAATCAACTAATGCAAGAACATATATCTGCTCAATGCATTATTGCTTAATACATTCTAATTAAATCAACTTAGGCATGATTTAATCCCAAGAATTTACTCAGATATCCCTATGGTTAAAAAATAGAATTTTTTATGACCCTCCCACCTGAATTTTTTTTGAAGCATTTCACAAAACCCTCCTTGGATTTTGTTTTTCCTACTTAAGCCTTGAAAACCTTTTTCACAAACTCGCGAAAATTTAAAAAATTTCAAGCAACCATCTAAAACTTTTAGTTTTTAAAATATCCTAAAAAAAGGATAAGTGGAAAATCGAGCTGTAGAGAAAGTTAGTTGTGGAGCGGTATGGTGTCCAGTAGTGTCAGGACATCATTTTTATTTACGTTTATGTATTTACTACTTAGGATATTGCTGATATTAGGATAGGATACCACCTAGGCTTATTCTGGGATTGCCGACTTTAATGACTCACAACTTATAGAAGAATACCACTAAGATAAAATCCCGGCTTCGCCAAAGGAGAAAACAGCCAAAGGACATAATTGTACAAATGAAAATGTCCTCCATTTATATAAAACGATTTATTGGGGGGTTTTAATGTAAAGAGTAGAAAGTTGACGCTTATGGGAGACATTCTAGAGTGTTGAAGCCTGGTGGCATCATTATTATTGGATATTTTTCAGCGATGAAACTAAAGTTCAAGGGGTTTCTGCAACAAACGCCTTCAAGTTTTGAGGGTTTTTGTAAAATTTATCCATAAAAAAGTGCTACATTGACAATGGTGGGTACCCAACCACTATCCCCGAACCAATCATAGCCGTCTAAATTTCTACGTGTCCGTTTCCCGTTTTCTGTACACGTGTTAAAATTGCGCTTCACTCGTCAGCTCTGCGGGGAGTATCCCGCTCAAATCTCCTCTCTCTGACCGATCGCATACGAATATTTCTCTGCGACTATTTCCACCCTCATAATCCGTCTCCTGTCGCGTTCATGCGCATAAAATTCTCTATGCGGACTCCTCCTGCCCATAATTTAATGATTATGTTTAAAACGTAAAGAAATGAGTGAATGAATCTGCTTCAATTGAGCTGCGGTAAATTTTGACTCGTTGAGGGGGGTGGGGGTGACGTCAACAGAACCCCACGTGGGCTACTCACGACAAAACGCCTAATTATACTCGATCGGCAGCGGCCTAAGCGGGGCCCACCACCTCCCTAAACTCACGTGAGATCGTAACCGTTGAAGTGATGTATCGGACGGTGAGCCGCGCTTACCGCTGCCAGCTAGACTCGCGTGGAATGTGGCCACATCAGCATGCAATCGGACGGGTGGTAGCGTTTCAAAGGGCGGGATAAGAGATCAAGACCGATGATTCTGCCAGTATCTTTCGAGGCGGGCCCCACCACAACCAGGGTCGGACGTGGGGCCGGGGGAAGGGGGTGGGGGTGGGTAAAAAGGCAGGCGGTGGAAAGGGGTGGAATTAAATGGCCCAGTGCACCAATTCTGTAGGGGTCCACCGGCTGCAGCCCGTCGAGGTCACTGTCCGACCGCCGCGTGTCGGTTCCCTCTAATGGTTGAACCGTAAGACCGGGATATTTTAAGAGACGTGGTGGTCCCCGCCACCGGGCCCGGATGATTCGACGGTCAGGTCTTCTGCCAGGATGGCAAGATCCATCGCTAACCGTCCGATGGAAAGTAGATCCAACGGTTCGTATTGATTACCTTGGGTTGATCGATGATCCCAGCCGTTTGTCTCGGGCTTAGAGTGGGGTTCGGCTAGTGAAAAACCGAGAGGATGAGAAGGCAGCAGCAGAAAGAGAAGAGAAAAGCAAGAGAAGAAGAGAAGAGAAGAGAAGAAGGGGGGAGAGAGAGAGAGAGAGAGAGAGATCTAATCTCAAAGAGAGATTTTCCCCCTTTTTGCAGGGTTTGATAGAGATTTCGGTAGGAATTATAACAATCGGCCGATCTGTGCTTCGATTTGTCGGAGAATGGAAGCTGAGAGATGAGTGGAGGAGGAGAGGGGCTGATCTAGGGTTTGGTTTGATGAGAGGATTAGAAAGAGGAGAAGATGACGGATAGGAATCGAGAAGCGAGGAGAGGAACCATGGCGGCCGTCAACGGCGGCGGCGGCGGCGGCGGCATCTCAAGGAGACGGCAGCAGCGGTCGACGAATCTGAGGGATTCGCCTGGTTCGATCTCGATCTCAATTTCTAATCCCAGGTCTTCACGTTTTTATGTCTTTTTAGCTGGTTTTTTGTTTGATTTCAGAAGAGGATGGAGCTGTGGAGACGCAGGAGTCATCGAGACTTCGAGATCGAGGAATGAAGAAGGATCGAGATAGGGATCGAGAGAGATCGAGCAGTCGCAGCAAGAGGAGGCGAGGGGAGAGATTAAGCAGAGGAGAAGATAGCTCTGAGGAAAGTATGGATGATGGTGACGACGAGGAGGACGCATCGGTGGCGGTGAGGTTGCCGGCGGCAAATCCGTCGGCCATTCCGTCGTCATCTTCTTCGATTCAACAGCAAAATCATCATCATAGTCATAATAATAATCATCATCGGAATAGTAGCTTCTCGACGAAGCCGTCGAGGCCTGCAGCAGCATCGTGGAAGGTAGCGGAGGAGGTGATTGGGGTTTCTATACCGAGGAAAGCGAGGACATGTATGAAAGTTTAGAAAAAAAAAATTTCGATCTTTTTTTAGGGGGTTATTAGTTCATGTTTTGTTTTAATTATGTTTGGTGATGCAGCATCTTCGAAAAGGTCACAAGAATGTTGGGTTGCAAATGGAGAGCTGATCAATCGGCAGGCCTCGACTTCTCCGGCGAGGCAAAGCCCTTCATCGAATAGAGCAATCTCTCCATCTTCATCGAACGCTTCACTTCGAAAAAAGAAGATATCGAGTGGGAATAAGCATCGGCCGCCGAAGATGATAAAGTCACCATCTTTTGTTCAAGAGATTGAGATGGAGGTTGCAGAGGTCCTCTTTGGAATGACAAGGCAAACACAGCCGGCGGAGACCAAGGATACCAATGGCTTGAGCACAGACGCGAAATCGAGGGCCTCTTCTCCCAACTCAATCTCTCAGACTCCAGCGGCTTCTACCAATTTGCCTATGGCCACCACTGGTGAGTATAATTGTCAATGTGGTTTTAATTTCAGATCTTGAGTTAATTGTTCATGTGGGATTTTCTTGGTGTCTTCACAGGTCCAAAGAGGAAAAGGCCACGTCTTAAGGTTGAAGATGACAGCTCAACAAGCCCAGCGAGCTCTGTGGCCCTGTCGACGAAGATGGAGTCTGAAATGCCCCAAAAAGCTGAGGATGTTTCTTCACCGAGATTGGAGAAGAAGACTCCGGGACCTTCCGCCATTGAAAACGGTATTGGTTCAAGCGATCCGAAGCGTTCTGTCGAGGCCCAGCAAGATCTGGCGAAGCCCGAAAGCTGCAATCAAGTGAAGGAAGAGGTTGCCGTTTTGCCATCTAAGTCAAATGTCAATTCCGAAGAAGCTACAGCAGCAGTAGAAGCCAAAGCGTGAGTTTGAAGATTCTTTATCTTTCTATTTTCATGTTTATCTTGAAATTAAGCTGACTGACGTTGCTTTTCGTGTTCTTTTTTTGGATTAATTTTCAGCCCACCAGCCAATGGAAGCCCTCGAGAAGAGAAGTTCAGAATCGATCTAATGGTGGGATATCCATTCATCTTTCACTATTCTGTATTTCTTGTTTAAATTTTAATTCAATGACAAAGTTCCCACTTTTTTCTGGGTTATAATTTTGCAGGCTCCTCCACTTCCTGAGAAGTCGTCTTCAGAGAGGGATGGCTTATCAGACTTTGCTTCTGATTCCAAATCTACGGGCCCAGAGAGGAAAATGGTGTGCAAGATGAATACTGCCTATTACTGAGCTTTCAATCACATAATCTTCTGTACTTTTGTTACTTATTTTAAGTTTGTTCAGATGCCTGGATCTGAAATTGAGAATGGAGAAGTGAAGTTAGAGAAAACCTCAAAGCATGAGGGGACTTCTGATCAGCAGAATGCCGGAAATTTCCTGTCTTGGGAACTAGATTTGAAGAAGCAAGGTTCATCAGAGAAGATGCCCACTCTTCAACTCGATCTAGAGAAGCATGATAAAGATGGTCTTAGTATTGGTAGCAATGGCAAACATCAGCAGGTCCCTAAGCAGCAAGCAAAATCTGGGAAACTTGATTCTAAGCAGGAGAAGCCCGGTAAGTTTTCTCGTTTCAATAGAGCCTTGCAAGTGTTTCGTTTTTGATCAAATTCAAATGAGATGTGATTGGTTCAAAATTTGTTCCCAGCATTAGCAGCATCTTTGCCTTTGCCTGTGCCAGTTGCTGGTTGGCCCGGTGGTTTTCCTCACTTTGGGTAAGCAATGCAATGATTTCATGTATCTTTTTACCTCCTTACATACTTTTGGGTTTCTATGCATGTTTGAGTGTCTATTGATGTTCATCTCTGCAATCAGGTATATGGGTCAAGTTCCATCTATTCAAGCAGTTGTACCCATGGATGGAGCCTCAGGAGCCGCCAAGCCTTTACAGGTATTTACTTTCTCAATTATATTTTCATGATTTTTTGAGGGGTCTGTTTTTGAATTGGATTTGTCATGCAGCAACCTTTGCCTTTCCCTCAACCACAAAATCGACCAAAGAGATGTGCAACCCACTGCTACATTGCACAGAACATTCACTACCACCAGCAAATTTCTCGCATGAATCCATTTTGGCCATCACCAACAGCTGCTGGTGCTCATCCTCTCTATGGGTCCAAGCAATACAATCTCAATGCAGTGCCAGCATCAGACTCAGCAGCAATCCTTGGTAACCCATTACAGGGAGGATATCCTCCAAGAAGTCTGGCCCCATTGCAAGATAAATCTCCAATGGTAACAATCACTCCCTCTAAAGAGAAGAGCTCGACGCAAACAGGAGCTAACAACTATTTGGAAGCTGCACAGAGGAAGCAGTTCTTGCTTCAGCAACCTCCTCAACCTGGATCTTCTTCAGCAGTCCCAAACATGTTGGTGAGATTCCTACCATAAATTTTTCTTTTGGGTTATTTGCAATTTGGTACCTAAGATTTACACCTTTTCTAATTATTTGAAGTATCAGAAAAAACCTTTGGGTATCAAAGTGAAAGAGTTGTAAGTGTTGGGATATCAAACTTTAACAGGTCTGAAATTTAGGTTATCTGAGTGTGAAAAAAAACTTATGAGGTAAAGCTAAACAACTTGTAGACTTTAGGCTACTGAAGTGCAAATAACTTTTTTTTTCTATTTAGTCATTGAAAAGTGATATGAAATTAGAGATAAAGTGGAGTTTTACGTTGGCCTTTTAGCCGTTTTCAATTTCTTAGAAGTTTTTTTTCCTTTTTGATTTTCACTTTTCACAATTCACTTTCAAAAGCACTCCAGGTATACTTGAAGAAAATCCATGACACTTGAGCAGTCACGTCAATTTTTTTTCTATCTTTTCCAAACAAGACTGGCAAATAGAAGATAATAAGATAAATTAAGTTTGAGAAAGTACTTTTTCATTTGTTTTCCGTTTGTCAAACTCTTGCTGCAACGCTAACAGTCTATTATATCAACCCTGGGTCTATCTACAGCATGCCCCTGCATTCATTTTCCCCATGAATCAGCAACCTGCTGTTGCCCCTAATCGAGCGCCGCCAACCTCAAAATCTACTCCTGCAACTACCACCAATGCAGCACCTGCAGCTGCTTCTGCTAGTTCAGCAGCAGCAGGAGGAGGAGGAGGAGGAGGAGGAGGAGGAGGAGGAGGAGGCTCTGGAGCAACTGGGCACTCCTCAGCAACTACCATGAATTTCAACTATGCGGGTTTATCTCAGAATGATGCTCAATACATGGCCATTCTTCAGAACAATGCATACCCATTTCCTATAGCTGCACCTCCAGCTTATAGAGGAGCAAGTCCAGCACAAGCCATGCCTTTCTTCAGTGGGCCTTTCTACTCACCACAAATGGTCCCTTCTCAGCAGCAGCAACAGCAACTCATCCAACAACTTCAGCAGCAGCATCAACAACAGCATCAACAACAGCATCAACATCAGCATCAACATCAACATCAGCAGCAGCAGCAGCAGCAGCTTAGGCAACAGCAACAGCAACAGCAGGGGAACCCGAGCACATCAAGTGGTTCATCATCCTCTCATAAACAAGCACAAAAGTCACAGAGGGTGCCCGGAAGTGGAGCTTCTGCTGCTTCCAACTCCAATACTATGCATTTACGAGATTCAAAGGACAACCCATCAACAGCAGATAGTAACAAGGCTTCACAAGCTCAGAAAAGCCTATATGGTCAAAACTTTGTCATGCCTCCGAATTTTGCCCTGGTCTCTGGTGGGAGTCATAGTGAAAACAAACAGGCTGGAGCTCATCAGCAGCATCTTCAAGCTATGAAGGTGGAGCTCACCCCGTCTCAGGCTCAGGCGTATGCCATGTCCTTTGCGTCTTTCGGTGGATCCAGTGCCGGAGCTGTTCCCAGTTTTGATATTTCAGCCATCGTTCAGAATCCTGCGCTGATACAAACCCTTCCAGATTTAGCAAAGCATGGGTTTCAAATTCCGGCAGCTGCCGCTGCCACCACTGCCGCTCAGCACAAAAAGGGTCATAATGAAGATGGGAAATCTGGAGGGGATTCCGTGACTCCAATTGCTAATGCAGTTACTGAGGGGAAAAACGCCACAGCTGCTACTGTTGGGGATGGAAAGAATGGTGGTCAGCAGCACTCACTTAGCTTTGCGAGACCTGATAGTGAACCCACAGTACCTAATTTCACGAGCATCCTCGGTAGTGGCAATCACCTGATTCTTAATGGTGGCCGGCCATTGATTCCACCTCCAAGTTCTGCTCCCTCGTCAACCTCAGCTCCATCTGCTAGTGTTCCTCCAAGTTCTCAGCAGCAGCAGCAGCAGCAGCAGCAGCAGCAGCAGCAAATGATTCAGTTTCAGAAGCAGCAGCAGCAAAGAATGATACAACTACAGCAGCAGCTTCATCAACATCAGCAACTACAGATACAACAGCAACAGAACTCATCTCGTGCTGTAAAATCTTCTACTGCCAATACGACGACAACTGCTAATGTCAGTTCACCCTCCATGGCTGCTAGATTCCCTCAAGGTTCACTAACCGGGTTCCCTCCATCTGTTCACTCTCCTCAGTGGAAAGCTTCAACCAGAGCAGCATCAACCTCTGCCTCTGCCTCCTCTGCAACGTCATCATCCTCCTCGGCAAAGAACCAAACCCCTCAACAACAACAAATTCAGCAGCCTCACCTCACTCCAAACCCTCACCAAACCCAGATATCATTTGGTGTCACTTCATCCAAAAGCAACAACTCTGTAACAGGCAATAGTGGGAGCCCACGGGCATCTCCAAGCTCGAAGCCTGGACAACAACCCACATTGCCCTTACAGCAGCAGCAAGCTAAGAATTCACCCATTACCACCAATACAAACAACAGGAGCATAACATCAATCCTTGGCCATCCGCACAGCAACAAACTTAGTCCTCATCAGCCTCAGAAACAGCCACAACTTTTCTTCAACCCGTACAACATCCAAGCCCAAACCTCTCAGACCTCCAAGGCCGGATATCACCAGCAACATCAACATCAACAGAACTCGAGCGGCTCAGGGATGCTTTCACTTTCCTCATCTTCCCCAACATCGGACCCCACGAAGGCATCAGCCAAGGGATTGATGACATCCATGGCTCATCATCCTCTTATGGCTACTAATTTCCCCTATAGTAATGCAATGTCATCATCAGTTTCGGTCAAGCCTGAGCAGAAGCAGTCTATAACTGGTAATGATCGCTTCAGTCTCTCTCTTCAACTTGCTCGTGTTTAGATTCTAAAACAAGTATTTCCTTACTGAACCAACTTTAAATTAGGATGGCAATACGAATACATTTTAACAATCTAATGAATAGAAGAACCACATGTAAATGAGTTATGATAGTAATCAACCGTTTTGAGCAATTCTATGGTAAAACCTTTGATTGAAATTCCCAAAATACCCTTAAAACATGGGGGAAAATGACTAAATTTAGTTAAAGAAGCCATGTCATGTGGGCGTGTTTTTAAAGGCCACTTTTTTGAGGATTTCAATCGAAATAACACCCGAGAGCTGTTAAGGGGGTCGATTGTACCTGTAGCTTCTGTATTAAACCTGTAGTTTCTGTATTAATATTGAACTTTAGTGGAGGCTTTCGTGGTTTTGCCCTATTTTAAAGGCTGTTTCTATTAAGAAAAAACCCAAAAAAAAAAAAAATTGTCTCTGTAGAAACAGTATACAGTGAAAGTATAGTGAAAGAAGGAGACGTTGGTGACGCCTGACGTCATTAATGGTGTGGAGTCGTCTTTCTCCCTGTATGATATGGAGTTCTTCTCTCTATAGAACTTTTTGTTCATTTTTATAGCTGCGGTGCAAAAATTGAAGTGTCTGGTTGTCTGGCTTCGTGCAGGAAATGACAATTTGCACGCTTGGAAGGCTGAGAAGAGATGACACCTGAGTTTGATGATTTGACCATGGCCCGCAACCGGCAAGAGGAAGAAGAGGCAGGAAGGAGCGGAGGAAGAGGAAGAAGAAGACGCAGTCCTCAAATTTTGCAGTGAAGGAACAAGGCCACCCCTCCTCCTCTAAACACCCGTGCGCGCGCCCACTAACCCGCCTCTCGAAAGAAAGGAAGGGGAAGGAAAGGTGGGAATTGGCGGGTGGTGGACCACGAGGTCGATGAATGGGACCCACGTACCTTTTTGTTTTAGATATTAATTTATTATTATTTATGTGGGGAAAAAAAAGATAGATGGGCTCAGCTGACCTGTAACCAATGTGTAGAAAATAAACATGGAATGGGAAAAAATGCACTGTTTTAATCTTTTTTTTTTTTTAATTCATGGGGACATGCTGTAGATCAAAGCGCCAACCGCCATTGTTATTGCTATATTATCGAGGGACCGGTGAAGTTGATATTGCTATGGGTGGTTAGGGGCATAATACCCCCAACCACAATCTAAACCACACATACTCTCTTATTTGTTATAATGCATTGGGTCTCATAAGAAATTTTAAAATTCAATATGAAACCCGGTGTACTGTAACAAATGAGAGAGTGAGTGTGGTTGAGGTTGTGATTGGGAGTGTGCTCCTATCATTTTCCTATTGCTATATTACCGTTTGGGCACGTGGGAATTGTTGCAATTTTAAAAGGGTGGGTGACAGACGTTGGGTGGAGATAGATTGAATGAGAGGCATCTCTCTCTTCTCTCTGGTTAAAAGGCTGAGAAAGGCTATACGTAGAAAAACTGTCTGCTTTTCTTTATCTTGGATTAGATTCATCGGGTGTTATCCTTTTTAATTTATTAATTTATTTATTGCGAACCCTAAAGTTCTAGAAGATGCTGCCCTGATTGTAGATGGCTCCTCACGACTCACGTAGGGGTGGAATTTGTGAGCCAACCTGCTGATTCGACCCGATCCTACCCGTTGTAAATGGGTACATATCACTTGTCATAATCAAGTCGACATGAAAGGCACATTTGTTAATTGGGTCATAAAACAGATTAACCCCTGTTTAATTTTAACCCAATTATCATTAAACCCTTTAACATTTAAAATTTATAAAATCACACCCATAAACTATCAATATTTATAGAACCTATAAATTTATAAATTACGTACAACACTATAAAAAATTTGCAATTTGCAGAGAACACCTTTAGAAGTTCAAAAATTAAAACAACATCCTCAAAAGTTCAAAATGTACCAAAAATCATAAAAATATCAAAACTCACAAAACAATACAAAAATGTATAAATAAAAAACAAGACAATGAAAATTTTAAAACTTGCAAAAAAGCCCTAAAAGTTTTAAAAATTACAAAGCACTCTCAAAAAGTTGAATTTATGAAAACACAGCTCAGAAACATCAAAACCTACAAACAGTTGAAAATCTAAAACTTATAAGTAATACTATGAAAATTTTGTAGAAAACACCCAAGTAGTTTCAAAAGCTGCAAAAAACACCCTAAATAAGTCAACTTTTACAAAATCACACCCCTGAAAGATCAAAATCTATAAATAGGTATATAATCTATAACTTATAAATAGCACCATGAAAATTTTGAAATTTGCAAGAAGAAACACCATAATAGTTTCAAAAGTTGCAAAAAACAACTAAAATAAGTCCAAAATTTAAAAAGTGAAAAATTGTAACTTATGACCAATGAAAATTTATACTTTATAAATTACAAAACCCACTGAAAATTTTGAGTTTTGCAAAAAAAAAAAAAAAAAAACACCGTAAACGTTTGAAAAATTGCAAAATACATGGTTAGAAGTCAAACTTTTACGGAAACATGCCCCAAAAACATTAGATCCTACAAAAAATACAAAATCAATAAGTTTTAAGCAGCACCATGATTTTTTTTTGAAATTTATAGAAAACACCCTAAACGTTTGGAAAATTATAAACTTATAAATAGTACAGAATCTATAACCTGCAAGTAGCAATGAATTTTTTTTTGAAATTTGTAGTAAACACCCTCATAGTTTTAAAATCACAAAATACACACTGGAAAGTCAAACTTTATAGAAATGCATGCCAGAAATATGAAAACTTACAAACAATATAAAACCTATAGCATATTTAAAGCAACGTGAATTTTTTGATATTTGTAAAAAACACTTTAAAAGCTTTAAAAATTATAAAAAACATTCTAAAAAAATTTTAAATTTAAAAAATAACTGAAAGTTTAAAACTTACACATGATATTAAGTTTATAAATTAGAAAAAGTCCATTGAGAAAATGATATTTCCAGAAAACACCCTAGATTTTTTGAAATTTACAAAATACACACTCAAAATTCAAATTTGACAAAAAACACCCTAAATATATCTAAACTTCTAAACAGTAATGAATGATAAATAGGACCATAAAAACTTTGACCATTGACTCTATGTTAAGTACATGAAAATTATAAGATAATTAAATGGATCACTTGGGTCGGTGAGTAACTCGTTTAATAAACAGGTTGACCCGATTATTTGATGTGTTAGGTCGGGTCAATATTATGTGGATTTGATTAAAATTTATATGAGTTGGGTCGGGTTGGGTCAACCCATTTGCCACACCTACGCACGAGCAGCCTAGTAGTTGGGTCTCCAACCTCAAGCTTAAAAGGTTAATGCTCAATTTGTATGACATGTCTATATCTGATTTTAAATTATTAGATATTGCATGTGCTATTTGCTTGGATCTGTATTGTGGAAGGGAGCCCTATCATTGGGATTTACTTGGTCGATATTAAGTCAATGTTCCTACGCTTTTTGCGCAAATTAGGGAAAAAAAAGAAAGATTTGGTCGTGTGATTGTCTGATTGAGGGGTGTTCTTATTTGTAATTCACAATTATTGTTGCATTAAGTATAAGCTTTTTAATCTATCTATTAAGTGTATTTGTTGTGTGATGTTGATATGACCTTGTTTTCTGCAAAAACTATGTACCAGCTGTTAATAATTTTTTTGAAATATGAAGTTAAAGACAATAAATAGTGTTGTGATTAGGAGTGAAAAGAAAAGGTTTATGGAATATCCATTAAAATACAGATATGATTATTAACTAGCTATGTCCAATATGAAACCGTTACAACTACAAATGTGTAGTGAATATCAAGATCCGTATTCGCATTGTTTTGACGATAAATTACCAACTGTTAAAACCACATTCTTGGGCCGACACATGTCTCGTTTCTTGTCTAATCAAATATGATCAGAGTCCAGTCAACTTGAGCAGCTTCTATAGCCGGCCCGTTAAGCCAACAACTTGCGTGACTGACTAAAAAAGCGTACTTATCGGCCTACCCACTAGATCGACCATATAAGTACTCGCACTCGACCTACCACTTCAAGCCGACAACTTGCATGGTCGACTAAAAGTACGGTGTTTGTCGGCCCTCAACCAGATGACTAAAGAGGTGGTAGTTTCCTTGAACCCCTCGCCAACAACCGATGTCCCTCGCATTAACTGCTCTGACAAAGTCATCATTGCTTTAGCCCTCATAATCTTTATGATTCATTAGACCCAGTCACCATCAATCAGAATCGCTCTTGCGGAGAAGATAACGATAGAAGAACACAATTAGAGGCTTTTCCAAGAACTAGAGGTGCTGGACGAGTTGAGACTAAAAGCTCAACAATGAATTAAGATGCATCAATCTTGAATATCAAGAGCCTTCAACAAGAGTAAAAAAATGATCCATTAAAGAAGGAGACTTGGTCTTAGCTGTTCGTCAATACATGGTCATGACACACAAGACCAAAGGAAAGTTTCAACACAAATGGAAAGTCCTATTTGTAGTAGAGACAATCTACTCAAATAGGGGCATACTGACTGATTGATCCAAATGGTAATTGGCTTATTGCGCCGATCTATGAGAAATTTCTCAAGAAATATTATCCTTGAATTGAATGTTCTCATATACCTGCAGAGTTATTGGTCACATTTAAATTTTTTTTACCTTTGATCACGAGAATAATTTCTCTGCTAAAGTCTTAATAAAAATGTTCTAGTCAGTTATCAAGTTAACACCACACCTCTACTTAACCATGTATATCATTCGCCATAATCATGTTAACATTACACCTCTGAATGGTTTGCATTTCTCTCTTGGACTTAACTAGTTAACACCACACCTCCGTCGATTCATTCTCTAAAATTAATTGGTTAACATTACACTTCTATCAATTTCTCAAACTATTAAGTTCACATAACACTTCTAAACTATAATTGTCTCTTAGACTCTCTCGATTACGATTGGTTAACACTACACCTCTGCTGGCTATCCCATTTGACACATTAACACTATACCTCTATCAAATTCTCTAGTACTATTATGTTACACCTTTTAACAATGCCTAATTTACAAACCTGACACATTAACATTGCACCTCTATTAGTATGACTCCATCGATCGGTTAACATTACATATCTGTTGACTTCTTTTTTTACATAGGTGAGTTGAATCTCATAACTCAGTCACTTTTCCCCTCAGAGTCATTAGCGATTCTAAATTTTACATGATATATTAACATTACACCTTTATCGTTTGACTCAAAAATTTAAAAACAAGTTCTTTATTGCTGAAAAGAGCTAAGCTATTATTGTTGGCCTTCTTGTTTTGATGATGTTTAATAAACAATTTACTTCTAATGTTGTTTGTCTAGTGTTTATATTTTCGTATTTATTCTAGGCAAACAACGAGTTGGAGGATGGATGGAATAGAGCCTCAACGATCATATTTAATGGTGGTTGGCGGAATAGTGGAGTGAAGCCTATGCATTCAAGTTAAGATCCAAGTTCAAGCTTCTTTCGTAATATTTACCAAGAAGAGTTTCATTGAAGATCACAAGCTTTGGTAAATTAGTTTAGGTGTTATATTATGTGTGTTCAATACTTCAAGCTCAATTTCATACACACACACGTTTATTTTGATTTATCGTTGTTTTGGATTATAGACTTATTAACACGATGATATATGATAATCATATTTTATTATAATTTTATACCCTCATTATCTATTTTATATGAATAAATATACCACTAATAATTATTTTTATCTTTTAATTGCAGGTTAATGAAGAATAAATCTCAAACTCTCATCTCTCAACAAAAGCCCTTGATTTAAAAAAGAAATAAAGCCCATGAAGCCAAACAATTTCTTTCAAATATTTTATGAAGTATTAAAAGCTCAAAATGCAAAGAAAATGTCAAAAGGCGCAAGCCCAAAGCCTACAAGAAGAAGGATTTTTGGAAAAGCAACCAGAGTGCACTGGGCATCGATGCCAACATCGATGGCGGCATCGATGCCCGCATCGATGCCAGCATCGATACCCCTATCGATGCTGGTATCGATGCCATCATTATTCTGTTACGAATCTAAGGCTGAAATTCATGGTTTTTGGATAAGATTTCGATCCAAGGGCTCTCATTCACTGATGTTTACTATAAATAGGAGTAGAGAGCGAGGGGTTAGGGGTGTGAAAATTTTTATAACTTCTTTTGGAGAGGAGGGCTACTCTTAATTGAGAAGGCCTTCCAAATTTATAACTTTTTGTTATAATTAATAAAATAATTTTTTCACCACTTTAAAATTTTCTCTTCTTCTCTTTATTGGATGATGAAGATGAAGATGGAGATTAATTTGAAGTTTTGTTTTTCTTATTTCTCTTTTATTTCTTATTAGTTTAGATTTATTTTCATGCTTGTAATTAGATTTTATTTTCTTGTTTAAATAGCCAAGAGGCTAGAACCCTCTTGCTTTTGATTTATTTCATTCTCATAGATTAGATTTATTTCATGTTATAGAGTAGATTTATTTTCTTGCATTTAATTCTTGCAATTTATCTTGTAGTTTAGATTTTACAATTTATTTTATAATTAGATTTTAATTTCTTGCACTATTCACCTTGAGGCTAGAACCCTCTTGGGTTTAGTTTTTTTTTTTTTTTTATTTTCACTTTCTTTGATTCGTCTTTAGGCTAGAACCCTCTAGGGAATCACCTTTTTCTAAGAAGTGGATTCAATTCTAGATTACCCATATTTTTAATTGAATCCGCTATCTTTACATTCTTGATTTTTTATTTGTTTCTCGATTTTATTCATTCTTCCTTCTTGCCTTGTTGATCACATTTATTTTTTACTCACACCCACTCTAAAAAACATTGATTTACACACTATCACTTTCACTCTCATTATCTCTCCACAATCACATTCACTCATCACTCCTATTTGTCACGCACACAACATAAGAACCGATTTTATATTTTCTCCTACAAAACACCTTCCTCGTGGGATCGATAACTCTTTATACTATAACTTGATTAGTTGTGCACTTGCAACTTTTTGGTATATGTTTATGCCGCATCAAGTTTTTGGCGCTGTTGCCGGGGAAGATGCTTAAGTAGGTTTTAATTATTTTGGTTCTTTAACTTGTGTGTTTATTGTGAAGGAAATACTTGGAGCTTGAAGATCGCGGATTGGAGAGCTAGGATTTAAAGATTTGCTTTCGGGTAAGTTTTATTTCTAGCGTTTTCAATTCCACCCTTTTTAGTTAGCTTCACAATTAGAGACAATTAGGATTAAAAAAAAAGATTTTATTTTTATTGACCATAATAAAATTCACCCTCCACTTTGACATTTACTAACAAGATAATAAATTCAAATAATTTCCCCCTTCTTATTTGTTTGATTGTTAACCCTAATTAAAAAAAGATTTTTTTCCATCCTTTTTAGTTGCTTTTAATTCATAGGGTTACATTTCATATTGTTAGTAGGAATTCACCAAGTGATTTGAGCATCTTGATTTGGCACACACTTAAAAATATTTTTAAGGGCAAAACCTCATATTCAAGATAAGGTGAGAGATTTCATCACACTTTCCTTAGCCCAAAAATCACTAATTCCTCACTACACCATCCAAGCCTAATAAAACTCATTAGACGTTGGCCCTAAGGACTCGAGCTCAATAAGTAACAAGAAATCCTTAAGTAAACTGGTTTAAAGTTTTTTCGGATTAGTTGGTGTCTAAGATAAGGTTTAGGGGTTGCGTAAAGCGCTCCGTAAGGAACGAGGTACTTAATTGATCTCTGATCACCCTCTAGTACTATCCTTACCTGACTAACTACCTAGATAAAACTTTAATCTTTTCACTTTAGGAGTTTTTGGTTAGGAGCTAGTCTAGTTGAGTTAGGCTTAACAATAGAGTTAGAGTGATTAAAAAGTGATTGATTTTGATTTGTTTTAGATAGGATTTTCCTCTTTTTCCATTCTCTCCTCAATAAAAAAACTAACTTTTATAAAAAAAAGTATAAAAAGAAATGGTTTTGGTGTATGCAACTGTGGATTAAAGATAATACACATCGATTAATTCGCTTTGAACCAATCATAGAAATGGAGCATCATAATCCACCCGTTCTTCAAGATATGTGCTATCCCATTAGGAATGCAATCACCTCTTGCATTAGGCTCCCCAAAACAAATGGAATAAATTTTGAGCTTAGACCACATTACATAAACATGCTTCCCAAATTTCTTGGAAATGAAACAGAAGATGTATATATTTTTATCTTGGAATTTGAGGAAGTGTGTATTATGATTAAAATGAGAGAATTAATAGAATATACGATTAAACTCAGATTTATTCTATTTGCTCTCAAAGACAAAACAAAAAAATGGCTGTATAGCTTATCCGTAAATTCCATCACTACTTGGGAGGAATTTATCACCGTTTTTCTGAAGAAATTTTATCCTATCCATAAAACGGTGAAGCTAAGAAATAGCATCATGAATTTTAAAATTGTATCGGGAGAACCTTTTTAGAAGTATTTTGACCGATTTAAAGATCTTCTTATCCAATGTCCTCATCACGGTTTAGAAAAATGGCTATTGTGCCAAATAATTTATGAGGGATTAGATTACTCTGCAAAAACTTCCTTAGAATCAATGTGCCACGGGGATTTCATGAGGAAAAATGTCGACGAAGCTTGGGAATTTTTAGAGAGTCTATCCGAGAAAACAATGTAATGGAAACACTGTGATGATAGGGTTTCATCAGTTCTCCATTCTAAGTCTAATGGTATTTCCTTGGAGTCAAACATTGCTTCTGAAGCGAAGATGGCGACAATTCTGCGGAGGTTAGAAGACTTAGAAATTAAGGAACGAGCTCCAGCTCAAATCAATCATGTTTCTGCCCTAGGATGTCATAATTGTCAGTCTCCTACCCACGTTTCAGAGGAATGCCCTCTCCTAGAAAATAACCATGCATTAGAACAGATGAACGCTACATTCCAGTACCCTAGAAATGATCTATTTTCTCCAACCTATAATCTAGGTGGGAGAAATCATCCTAACTTTGCACGGAATCAAGGAAATTCTCCCGGAACTCAAAACTTCACTCCCGCTTCGACCCAACATTTTCCTAGGGGAAACACAGTTCCTTTTAATTCTCATCCACAATTTCAACAACCTAATCTGTCATATCAAAATCAATCTCCTCTTCATCAAGCTGTAATTCAGACTCCTCACAATCCAGATCAGGATAAACGTCTCAATATCTTGGAAAGGGGTTTGGAAACCATCATTAAGGCCTCCACTCAAACCACGAATATGTTGACTCAAACATCCAGCACTCTGAATTCCTTTATGCAATCAACGATAAATGCTCAATTCCAACACTCAAGCTATAGCTAGATTAGAATCCTAACTTGGTCAACTAGCTAGTGCCGTGAGTAAAAGAGAGAAAGGAAAATTTTCGAGTTAACCCGTGGTCAACCTTAAGGACACATGATGCAATTCATCCTATGAAGCTCAAGTGAATGCAATCCATTCACTTCGGTCAGGTAGACAGGTCGATAATTAAGCAAGAACTCCTCCAAGTCAAACTTTTGATCCAGTACAAATTCCTTCTCCTTCTCCTTCTGATGAATCTATTCAACAATCATCCCCCTCAGATGATCAAGAACCTGAACCGGAACCTGAGCCTGCTTTTGATAGGTTTAGACCGGTTACTCCTTTTCCAGATAGACTCAGGCTTAGGAAACACTCCCCTTAAGAGGAGAAGATCCTAGAAATATTCAAAATTTTTAAAAGAATTATGCACTAAGAAGAGGAGAATAAATGTTTCAAAGAAAGTCTTTTTAGCTGTCAATATCAGTAAAATACTATCAAATTCCATACATTTGAAACGTAAAGATCCAGGTTCCCCCATCATTTCATGTATCATTGGTAATACTCACATTGATAAGACGCTTTTAGACTTAGGGGCCAATGTCAATTTGCTTTCATATTCAGTCTACCAGCAATTGGGTCTAGGTGTACTGAACCCAACCAAATGCACCTTACAGTTGGCTGATAGATCTGTTAAGGTCCCTATGGGTGAGTTAGAGGATGTTCTGATTAAGGTTAGAGATTTTATTTTTTTAGTAGATTTTGTAGTCTTAGAAACACAGCCTGTTTTTAATCCCAAAGGACAGACACCTGTCATCTTAGGACGACCTTTCTTAGCCACTTCTAATGCTCTCATCAACTGTAAAACTAGTCAAATGAAGCTGTCCTTTGGGAATTTGACTGCTAATCTCAACATTTTTAATCCAAGGACCAGCCAAATGATCAGCCTCTAGAAATAAATTACATTCAGGAAAGATCAGAAGAAGAAGAAGAAGAAGAAGAAGAAGAAGAGTCTGATTTGAGTTTTGAGGAAATTTTTGATGAAGAGTTAGAGTTTTTAGAAGAAGCAGATCAGGTCCTTGAGAATAATAAAACTGTGTTAAATATTTGCTACTTTGAATTAAATTTTGAAGAACTCTTTCTTGATGAACTTAGATTCTTGGAGAATAATCAACAACCAAATTTTCAAAACTCTACAGAAGAATTGGTTATTAGAAAACAAAACTTCACAATACAAGAGTCTGAGTTTATTAAGAAATATAAAATGCATGATACCAATAATACCTACCTTACTTTGTTATAAGAATTATTAAACACCCCGAAATGCTTAGAATTTCACATTATTGATTATATCATTCTGAATTTATTTAAAAACCGGGAAAAATTTTCAACAATAAGGTAGGATTCAATGTAGAATACGAGCTCTTCGTGTTGAACACTTCATTCTACATTATTTGTTTTATTTATTTCAGAATAATAAAAAGAATTTATTCTTCTCTCATTCGAGAGTTTCTTATTCAATTTAAAAAAAGAAAAAAAAGAGAAAAAAAAGAAAAAAAAAGAAGAGAATAATAAAATTCAAGGTGATTCTATCTTATAAAGCCTAAGCTGATTGAGTAATTAAGTCCAAGGAGTATGTCCATACTTAATGACCTAAGCCCAATTGGATTGGGATCCATTAGCCTAAAACTCGTTAAATGGTCACTTAGAAAGCCTGTTAAAGTAGAAAAAAATCACCAAGGAAGAAAGAGTTAAAGATAATATAAAAAAATAAATAAAAATAAAAATACTAATAAATGTTTTATATATGTATATATGGTCTTGGAAAATATTTTAGATCAAGCAACTTGAATATTATTTTAAACAAAGAGTTAGCATGTTCTTTTCAAAACTTTTAAATTAAATTTCTAAGTTTGGCTTGGTTTTGTATTGCTATAATGAGAAGATTTTCTAGAAAATATACCTTAGAGTTATATATAAAAATATTTTCTTGAGTAATAACTAGCTTCAATTATCAAGTAAATTTAGTTATTTACTAACTTCTTTAATTTGGCAAGATGACCGAATTTTATGGGTATATTCACTGCAAACCCTCACGAGACTACAACTCGTCCACTAGGGTAACCTAGGGGTTTAAAGGCTTGTTGTATGCGCTAAATACAACCGTGATTCCTGCGAAAGTAAGTTAGGTTTTCTTTCATTTTTCTTTCTTTGCTAGAGGACTAGCAAAAGTTTAGGTGTGGGGGTATTTGATAATCACATTTTATTATAATTTTATACCCTCATTATCTATTTTATATGAATAAATATACCACAAATAATTATTTTTATCTTTTAATTGCAGGTTAATGAAGAATAAATCTAAACTCTTATCTCTCAACAAAAGCCCTTGATTTAATGAAGAAATGTAGCCCATGAAGCCAATCAATTTCTTTCAAATATTTTATGAAGTATTAAAAGCCCAAAATGCAAAGAAAATGTCAAAAGGCCCAAGCCCAAAGCCTACAAGAAGAAGGATTTTCAGAAAAGCAACCAGAGTGCACTGGGCATCGATGCCAGCATCGATACCCCTATCGATGCTGGTATCGGTGCCATCGTCATTCTGTTACGGATCTAAGGCTGAAATTTATGGTTTTTGGATAAGATTTCGATCCAAGGGCTCTCATTCACTGATGTTTACTATAAATAAGGGTAAAGAGTGAGGGGTTAGGGGTGTGAAAATTTTTGTAACTCCTTTTGGAGAGGAGGACTACTCTTAATTGAGAAGGCCTTCCAAATTTGTAACTTTTTGTTATAATTAATAAAATAATTTTTTTACCACTTTAAAATTTTATCTTCTTCTCTTTATTGGATGATGAAGATGAAGATGGAGATTAATTTGAAGGTTTGTTTTTCTTATTTCTCTTTTATTGCTTATTAGTTTAGATTTATTTTCATGCTTGTAATTAGATTTTATTTTCTTGTTTAAATAGCCAAGAGGCTAGAACCCTCTTGCCTTAGATTTATTTCATGCTCATAGATTAGATTTATTTCATGCTTATAGAGTAGATTTATTTTCTTGCATTTAATTCTTGTAATTTATCTTGTAGTTTAGATTTTGTAATTTATTTTGTAGTTAGATTTTAATTTCTTACACTATTCACCTTGAGACTAGAACCCTCTTGGGTTTAGTTTTTATTTTTTTTATTTTCACTTTCTTTGATTCGCCTTTAGGCTAGAACCTTCTAGGGAATCACCTTTTTCTAAGAAGCGGATTCAATTCTAGATTACCCATATCTTTAATTGAATCCGCTATCTTTACATTCTTGATTTTTTATTTGTTTCTCGGTTTTATTCATTCTTCCTTCTTGCCTTGTTGATCACATTTATTTTTTACTCACATCCACTCTCAAAAATATTGATTTACACACTATCATTTTTACTCCCATTATCTCTCCACAATCATATTCACTCATCACTCCTATTTGTCATGCATACAACATAAGAACCGATTTTATATTTTCTCCTACAAAACACCTTCCTCGTGGGATCGATAACTCTTTATACTATAACTTGATTAGTTGTGTACTTGTAACTTTTTGGTATATGTTTATGCCGCATCAATATATCTTTTATCAAGTCTATAAACCTATTGGAAAGTGTTTTGAAATTTGTTTGGAATGAATTTTTCAAAATCAAGTTTTAACAAGTTTTGTTCGTGCATGTTAAAGTTCATGTTCGTGCATGTTTTTACAAAACAGATGAGTTTTCATAATTGGGAAATGCGATTTGAAAAATTTCTTCGTTTACATGTTTATCTTCATATATACAAACATTTTCCCAAGTTTTACTAATTTTGGAGTTGTTTTGTTATTTTCAATTGAATTTACAAAATCGAGTTTGTAGCAGTTTTTTCAAAAACTATTTATCTGTGTTCAAACATTTATTTCTATCAACTGGGAAGTGATTTCTCCGAAATTATTTCTCTAACATTGTGCCCACATTGGAGAAATCCAAGTAAAGCGATCATGATA
The DNA here is from genome assembly GCA_022839385.1 of Asparagus kiusianus. Classification (NCBI taxonomy): domain Eukaryota; kingdom Viridiplantae; phylum Streptophyta; class Magnoliopsida; order Asparagales; family Asparagaceae; genus Asparagus; species Asparagus kiusianus. The sequence continues at coordinate 604,960 of BQKN01001070.1, read as the reverse complement.
ATAAAATGTTTACAATGAACAAGCGTTTGTTAGAATTTTTGCTTAATGTTTTTGACTCGTCCTTTTCTAACAAATTTGTTTATTTTGATAGTGCTTACAAACTTTGAAAATTTATTGAAGCACATCAAGAGGACTTGGAGCAATCCGACAAACTTTAAAAGATTCTTCTTCAAGTTCATGTGGAGCATTATGCACAGGGCCATAAGAGGACAACTCTTGTGTAGTAAGCGATTCCGATGCCGAAAATGATTTGTCTATTGATGAACTTGCTTGTGCTAGTAAAAAATTATTCGACGCCTATAACAAATTGCATAAAAATTTTATTGAATTGCAAAGCAAGCATGAAGATTTAAAATCTGATCATGAGAAGCTAGCTTCCAAAGTTGATATCATTTATCAAGAAAATGTTGCTCTTAAAGAAAAAAATGATATGCTAAATTTAAAAAATAATAATTTAAAATTGGATATTGTTAACTTGACTCATGATAAAAATAATACCATGTTAGAAGTAGAGAACATACAAAATGATACTGCTTCCTTTATAAATGACTATTTATGTTCACTTCTAATAAAAATGCATATGTGCCTAAAAATAAAGATTTGAATCTTATGAATAATCGCATTTCATCTTTAGATTCAACTTTAGAAATATGCATTGATAATCATAAGTGGCTTATGGATATATGTGCCAAGTCTAAGTCATCATCTACTCATTATGCACACATATATAGCAAAATTTATAAATGCTCTATTTGCGGCCGAAAAGGTCATTTAGCTAAATTTTGCTATGATGCACACAAACATAAGAATTCTAATGCTCCTTGTGCATCTCATGTAGCTTCTTCATCTTGTACACTTACACATTCACATGCTCATTCTCACAAAGTTCATCATAAGCATGCTAGTGTGTTCAAGTGTGATTTTTGTGGTCGTTTTGGTCACTTGGCAAAATATTGTTTTGATTTGAAAAAGAAATTTCATTTGTCAAATGTTTCTAGTAGACCACATATTTTTAAATGTGATGTTTGTGGTAGATTTGGCTATTTGGCGAAGTTTTGTTATGATTTGAAAAATTATTCAAACTTGTCAAATTTCTCAAGTAAACCACCTTTGTTTAATAATGTTTCTTATTTGCAATATAATTTAAAATAAAAATCTTTATTTGCAAATGATTCCCGTGCACAAGCTAATGGTCCACAAAAACAAGGGGATCTCTTTTATTACACAAATTACAATCGGAAGGGTCATTTGAATGATTATTGCTTTGACTGTGTTAGTGCACTACATGTGCCCAAACGGGTTCATAACCCTAGGGCTTTGAGCTTTATTGATAGGGGTCATGTCCCTAAATAAGCCGGCACCAAGAATGCTTGGGTGCCAAAATAATTTTTAAACCAAGAATTTTAATTTTTGTTATTTTTCTTTTTCTTGGTTTTTAAAATTATGTTTTAAACTTTTAATATGAAAACAATTTTCAATTGATCAAATCTTTTGTTTTCATGATTATTAATCTTGATTTTGATGAGAGGTTTGTGCTTATATAACCCTCCGGGTTAATTGGGTGTTTATTCCTAAATCTTGTTTACCGGGTACTAAAAGTCCTTTTATGGGTTGAAACAAGCTTAAGAGCTTGATGTATTATAGCCTCTCTTGCATTTTGTCAAAAACTTTGTTTTGATTTGTTTCTTTGAATTCATTATATTTCACTTATATGATGATATTTATGTGTTTGTGCTTATAGATCATCTATTCGTGTGTTATAATGTATTCTATGAGTGGTTTGATCAAGTTATACAAAGAAAATTTTCTTTTTTTGATCAAACATTGTTTTTGGACTTAAATCTTGATTTATGATTTCATTAATTAATTTGTTTTCATTTGAAAACTTTTTGCATGTTTCTCATGTTCCTCTTCTTTTGATTTCATAAATCTATGTTTATACACTATGATTTTTATGCCTGAGAAATGAGACACCATGTTCACTTTGATATATTTATATATGTTCTCATTGTCTTTATGTATGTGAGTTGTGTTTAGCATATTTTCCATCTATGCTTGTTCACATATGTTTGCCATGATCTTCATTTCATACATTCATGAGGCATTTTAATAGGGGGAGCAATCCCTATATCTTTCTATGTGTTATACTCACCCATGCTTATTGATAGGGGGAGCTTACGTTCTCTTCATCCTTTTGTCCCCTTTTTGATGTTGTCAAAGTGGGAGAAATATTATGAGTATATTCTTTCTTGTTTATATGCATGATATATTATACTTTGTATATTTATTTCCTTTCATGCATATATCCTTTTTGTAAATTGTTTATCATCATCAAAAAGGGGGAGATTGTTGGCCTTCTTGTTTTGATGATGTTTAACTAACAATTTACTTCTAATGTTATTTGTCTAGTGTTTGTGTTTTCGTATTTATTCTAGGTAAACAACGAGTTGGAGGATGGATGGAATAGAGCCTCAACGATCATATTCAATGGAGGTTGGCGGAATAGTAGAGTGAAGCCTATGCATTCAAGTCAAGATCCAAGTTCAAGCTTCTTCCACAATATTTACCAAGAAGAGCTTCATTGAAGTTCACAAGCTTTGATAAATTAGTTTAGGTATTATATTATGTGTGTTCAATACTTCAAGCTTAATTTTATACACAAACACGTTTATTTTAATTTATTGTTGTTTTGGATTATAGACTTATTAACATGATGATATATCTTTTATCAAGTCTATAAACCTATTGGAAAGTGTTTTGAAATTTGTTTGGAATGAATTTTTTAAAATCAAGTTTTAACAAGTTTTATTCGTGCATGTTTAAAGTTCATGTTCGTGCATGTTTTTACAAAACAGATGAGTTTTCATAATTAGGAAATGCGATTTGAAAAATTTCTTCGTTTACATGTTTATCTTCATATATACAAACATTTTCATGATCTCTCGAACACGCTAAAAGACCAACAGGACTAACAACTTGCACGAAACTGTGCGGCGGTCGGCCGCAGAAGCCACCCCGGTCGACCGCACACAGCGCCAAAAGCCACTATGCTCAAAACTGAGCGGCGGTCGACCGATCAGGACGTGCCGGTCGACCGTTCAAGGAGCAGAGACTTTTCTGCTGGAAAAATCACAGAGCGGTCGACCGGCGCATCCACTGCGATCGACCGCGACACGGACAGAATCCCAGTCTGGGTTTCTGTCAGCTTCGATTCTCATTTCAAAAATTTGTAAATTTTATTCTAACCTAACTTTAACATTTTCATAATGATGTATGGCAGTAAACAACAAGTTTAAGCAGTTAAAACCCCATTATCAAAAATCCCAAATTTCTATCAACATGGTTTTGAAATATTCCTAAACAGTAAAATTAGGTTTAGCTCTCATAAAAACATTTCAGATCAAGATCTCATTAATTAAAATCATTAGTGAACCTTTTAAAACTGAAATGAAAGATTCTCACATCTTATGCCATAAGGATCTATTTTATCTACCAAAAATACGATTTAGGCTCAATAAAACTGGATAAAACCCAAATTTAAGCATAAAAACAAAAAGGGGTGAAGTTGGGTGATATGTTACTCGTCTCTGATGAAAGCAACGCCCTAGATCTGAAGGAAGATGATCCCTCTCGCTGAATCCACCCAAAATCCGCTGAAAAACCCTTCAAAGCTCCTCTCAAATCACCAAAAAGAGAGAACTATGGTTTGAGGGGAGAGAGAGGGGGCTAGGGTTTCTGATTTCAGATGAAAAGGGGTTCTCTTGGGTTAAATAGAATATATACTAACCCCCAAACCCGACCCGAAACCCGTTAAGACCCAAAACCCAGCAAACTCTCTGCCTGCTGGGCGGTCGACCGTCGCGCCCAGTGCGGTCGACCGCACAGCAGGAAAAACCTATCCTGAGTGCGATCCTGATATGCGGTCGACCGGCACGTGCCCTGCGGTCGACCGGTCAGGAGAAAAACTGCCAGATGAGATGACTTATGAACCTGCTGCTCACACCATTCAAAATCTCTCCCATACACACTTGTTAAGTTCTCATACACTGATAATCACATTCATATATATGTATGTATATGATTAACATTTACAAGGAATTATTTATCACTAGAAATTCAATATATATTCATTATAAAATTTACGGGGTTCTACAAGTTACTTGAATCGTATTAACCCCACGGATTATAGCATTCACATATAAGGGAACGAAAATTTCACAATCAAAACTACATGATATAAAGTAGCAAGCTAGTTAGATATATGATGCCGGATAAAATGAAAAAGATTAAATTTGTGAAATACTAACATTCTAGACTTTTGCTAACATGGAACGGCTTCAACGTCCAACCAAACATTGATATACATATTTAGACATAGTTTGATCAATCATCGGCCTCCAACTTCTCTAACGACAAGACCCAAAAATTTCCTTCACATGAGGATAGAATTAAGATCTAAAGTTGGAGACAGTAACGTACATTATATAGAAAATATGACTTGCTCAGGTCACAAACAGTTAGCATTACAAATTCTAAGGAATGCTAAACAAGTTTCTCATCAAAACTGACAATTATCTAATTGGGATGATTCACATGCATAGAATTAATCTTTATTGATATCAACCACTTTTCACGCGTTTAATTCTTGGTGGCATCTAAAATTTTCTAGAATGGTAACATAAAAAAAATCCTTAAAATTTTTATTCCTGTTGAAATCGCAATCCTTAACCAAATGAAACCAAATCAAAATTAGGGCAAACTAACTCAAGTCTTCTCCTTTATGAGCTTATAAATGAGAAGCAAGATTCCGACGGTGTAACTGGCCTCGACGACGACGAAAAGGTTGTTGTAGTCTCCAACGACGGATTGGATGAAGACGAGGGTGGCGATTCCGACGGCGACACCTGTAGGCGTATAAAACTGCCTATAGGTCCCTTAGCATAGCTCGACACAAGGAACCGACAAATCAACGGACGTTCGAGCGACAAAACAAGCCAACGAGGCGATGAGGCACGCAAGCAATGGGATGCGTTCGCGTGTGGAACCAATCCAACGGTTCAGAAAGTTAACGAGTCGTCCAACAACAAAACGGACTTGAACTCAAACACCGAGGCGGATTTACTGCCAAATGAGGACTCGGGCTATCAAATCAAGAACCCGAACAAATCAAACGAACAACCGAATCACGGACACAACCGAACAACGGGAAAACGACGAAAAACGAAACACACCCGGGGACTCGGCTCGAGCCGAGCCACCCTGAGGTGGCCCGACACCCCCCATCTCTCTTGTGCACAAACGCACAGTTCAGAGAGTCTATAAATAGGGAGGGTGGTTGTTCATTTTAAAAGGGACTTTTGGTTGAACTTCTGAAGAGCCGAAACTCTGCCGGATTGTCATCTCAACTCGGAGTTTGAAGGCTTGAAGACTTGGACCCTCGGATTCGGTTTTTGGCGAGCACCTGCACCAACTAAAAAAGGCAGGAGTTCGAAAGAGCTAATCCTCAGATCTACGTCCCTACACTCCGGATCAAAGCTTGGCCTTTGATCCCGAGATTCGAGCGGTCGTTTCCTTGGCGAAACGATCCCTCCCGGCTATTATCTCCTTGGCGAGATAGTACCCATAATACGTCGTAGATCTGTTTGGATCGAGATCACGCGGTGGTCCACGGCACATAACCCCGGCGCAGGCAAAGAACCCCACAAAGCGAGCGACCGCAAAACAGGAGCTCGCGATCTGTTCAAAGGAAAGTTATAATTTTTTGTTTCTTTCTTTATTTCGATCTCCATTGTAACCGGCTCTTATAAAAAGACCGAATATTTGTAAAACGCATAAAGTTGTTTTCAAAGTTTGTAATGGAATCCTCAATGAAGAAGAACACGATTTTCCACGCGAACAATCTGGCGACCACAGTGGGAGCCAACAGCTTCGTTGCCGGAGCTGGAGCGTCGCAGCCGCGGATCTCGATCCCGGTTGTGGAGGAGGTCGAGTATGAATTCGACCAACAGAAGTACGAGGAATACGTCTCCTCGTCCGGATCTACCTCCTCCCCCAAGTCCAAGAAGTCCCAAAAGCTCTCCTCTAGGAGAAAGGTGCGTTGGTGCGATGAAGTTGAAGCCACCAACGACGACCTCACCCCAATCGACGCCGAAGCTGCGTTGAGTGAGGCCCTACCGACCTCAAAGAAGGTCAAATCCGCCATTGAAGGCGTGGTGACTCTCTCCAAGAGAGCCCGCCAGAGGCAGCGTCAACGCCTCGCGAAGCAATTCGCCAAAGCCCTTGAGTCCGTTGACGGGATCCGCTATCATGCGGATCTGAAGAACAAACGAGGCAAGCAGCCTCAACAGCAAATGCAGGGTGGTTCCTCTAAACCATCAACTATGGAGTGGGTCCGTGTCAAACGGAATCGCTCGACTTTGGAGGAGCGCATCCGCAAACGCCGCGCGTTATCGGCGCAAGCACGGGCCAAAGCTGAAGAAGCCCGTCGGAAGCTGCAGAAGGAGGTGGTCAAGAAGCCGCCACCAACTCGCAAGGTTTGGAGGCCAAAGTCTGAAGCGGTTCAGGCTAAGGAGCAAGACCCGTAGCCTCCAAAGATTCAACACCCGGCAAAGCAACCCAAACAGCCGGTGATTGCCGCAACTGCCCTGGGAGATCCCGCAGGACCATCCCAGAAGAAAAAATCCGTTTTGGAGCGACTCGGTCCACTTCCGAAGGAACGAGGTAAAGCTCCAGTTCAAGAACGCTTGGGGCCAATGAAGAAGCCCACAACAATGCAACACGCTGGGGGTCGCCATAACCCTCAACACTTGGAGAAAACTGTGGCACCCAAGCGCACAACTTTGCGCATTCAAGTGCAAGATTCCGCTGAAGATTCACGTCCACGAAGACGCGTTTCGAGGCGTATAACTCTCGAGAGCCCGAAAAAGGCAATTAATCCTCAGAAGGAAATGGTGTCGTCCGAGGACGATGACATTATACCTAAGAAATCGTGCCCACACACGATAGGTTGCTCCGACTTTCAAACGGACGAGCTGTACTATCGTGTTGCGGGTACGAGCAAATCCAGAAAGAGAAGCCCTCAGAGGTTTGAAGCTCAATGTCCGTGTTCAAAACTTATTCGGGCAGTACTGTCTGAGTGCAACTGTGTAAAGACAGTCCCCGAAAGAGTTTCTGTGTTCGAGAGACTCAGCAATGAAGCGCCAAAGCCAAGGCGCAGGCGTTTCCGAAGAAAAAGAACGATGGTCGAGGACGGTGAACATTCAAGGGTCACTGTCAACATGACCAACAGAGGAACATCGGCTCAGGATAACCCCGAGACGATTCCAGAAGCATCCCGACCCAGGACCCGTTTACAGTCTGGGGCCATCAAGCGAGGAACGTACGGTAGGGTCCGGACAAGAGTACCTTCGGAAGACGAAGAATCAGACGCTGGCTCAGCCGTTGCGTCTGACAATACTGTGTCCAGTGAAGGACAACCCCGCGAGTCGTTCATGATAAGCGCGGAGCAAGTGGCCAAGATGCTTGAAGATGCCATTGCCAAACAACAGGAAACCTTTCGGTTTGAGATGCAGATGGCCATGCAGAACATGAGAGAGATGCATGACCAACAGATCCAAGCATTAAGAAACCAACAAGGGGAACCAAGTCGTCAAAACCAGAACAACTTGGAAGATGAAGATACAAATGAAGCTCGCAACGTCAATAACCCTCCCATTAACCCAGGGGGTGGTAACGATAATGCTAGCGAAGACATAGGTGAAAGCCTGAAAATTAAGAACCTCGAAAGCAAAATCAATACATTGATTTCTGCTCAAGAGACTAAAAAGACGGGCATTCCCTGTCCTTACCCAAGAGAGTGGGAATCGATCCCATATCCGGCAAAGTTTAGTCTAATCAACTTCACGCCGTTTAATGGGATGGGTTCACCAACTCAGCATTTGATTTATTTCAAATCGCACTTGGGAGTCATCTCGGGTAATGAGCCTCTGATGGTGCGGT